>SNQJ01S0002522.1:362719-434020 GCA_010110895.2 Picea sitchensis
GAAGATCCTTCTAGAAGCGAAAGCTTCTATTAGGTCTTCTTACATCCGCCTTATTCTATTTTATTGAAAGGCCTTATTAATATTGACCTTTATTACATCCGAATATATTGTTCTACCTATGTGCGGGTTAGGACCCTAACACACTAGAGGTTTTAAAGTGATAGGTGATTGAATGCCCATATTTGAGCTCAATGCCCAAGGTATACTTAAATGCACCTGCCTCTAGCTTGAAGGTTTAAGTTAGGGTAATAATGGTCAATGTTGGTGCTAAGCACCATTGAAGCTTGAAGCCTTGATGTTGCTGGTTAGTGTAGTGGAAAGTAATTTTCTTATTGCTTTCTTTTAGGACTTGATTTAGAGACCATCCCATATTGGAGAACCCAAAGGACAAAATTTTGGGAGAATATTTGATGTCCAAGGATGTTACAAAGTGTAAGGACTAGGGAAGACAACAAAGAAAACACACAACGAATAAAATCTTAGAGTTGGTTGCAATCAATGTGTATAGGGTAGCAACTTAAGTCCTATGGTCATTAACCTTGACAAACGTGTGGCAAAGGGTTTTGGAACCACACTTATAAAAAATGGTGTTGTGCTTAATTAAGTGTTCACCAAGAATACAATATGTTAGATATCTAATGAAAAAAAAATTATTTCGCCACAAAAACACACAATTTCTCATCAAGTAAAAAGGAGATTGCATTTGAGTTGAAATGTCAATATCTTAGGTTAATATGAGAAGAAGCGATGATTCTAGAGAAGTGATCGATTGAAAATCAATTAAAATAACTTTGTTGATGAATTGATGTGTAAGTAGTGGATATAAGCAACGAAAGGAGGATGCTCATTAATCATTGGTTTGAACAACCATAATCATTGGTTTGAACAACCATTACGTGTTTGCAATGAAGAGATATCAAAAGCTGAATACTTCACAAATCAAATGGATCAAATAATGTTTGAACGAAGGTTCCAATGAGTCATAACTCTTGATTACACAAAATCTCATGGAAAGGTGGGGTGAATTCATGAAGATGTGTCCCAATTTTTTTAGTGAAATGGCAATGAAAATTTGAAATTTTACATATTTTTTAAATTGAAGAGCTCGAAACTCATGTATGCCTTGTTAATTTTGACGTGGAAAATAGAACAATTTGGTAGGGAATCATGTTGCCTTTTTAATGATATTTTTTTTCCAGAACTTAATGTGATTTAACATGTCAAATTTGCATTCAATTAAATGTTCACCCTTGCAAATTTCTTAAAAAGGTAACAAGTGGCTTTTGTTTCCAACACCTAATTTGGTGTTCAATGTATAATTTTCATTTTTTTTATACTAGCATGATTTACACAGATTGTACTAGATACCGTTTATTTATTTATTTACTTATTTTGTAAAATTACATTTTTGTTTTTTTTTCGAGTCGACAAATTAATATTTGAATCACATATACCTTTGTGTTCCCAATAACTTGTTTTTCCTGAAAAAATCAGAAATAACTTTTGAATAGGAAACATCCATAGAGATCCCACATATTTTTCATAATTTTTTGGTCGTGTAGTTTTTGTGATTTTGATTTTTCTCCAATCATATTTTGTAACCATGGAAAACAGATGAAGTGTAAATTTTAGAAGAAAACAAATTAAAATATAATATAAAATCGAAAGTGTGAAAATGACATGCCATTGAATAAAGAATTCAATGCCAAACCCACTGGCATCAACTCCACCACAAGAGATGAAGGGGTTTGATCCCTTAAAGTTGCAGGGGCCAATATTTCTAGTTTTTAAACCCTTGATTGAACATTATAGCTTGATTGAGGGGTTATTTTAAAGCTTAATCAAGTGCTTAAAATAATTTTTCAAAATGCCTTGATTGAATGTTTATCAAATCTTCGACTGAGGTCTTCTTGGGTTAAAATGAAATGTTCGATCAAGGAATGACCTTGTCAAGGTATCATTATAACTAAAATGAAAGAAAAGTGAACATATTTTCACATAGAACGAAATAGAAAAAAGACATGCACAAGCCAACCGACATGTGGTTATTTTGTCATTGCGAAGGAAACAAAATACAAGAAAATTGTGTCAACCTAATATTAATCTACATTAATCTGCGATAAAGATGGGGAATATGAGAAAGCAAAAATAAATATGATCATTGACGAGTTGATGAAGATGCATTGTGAGAGAAGGATAGAGAGGATGAGAGAAAGATGAGTAGAATTTAGAGAACACTAGGAAGAAAATGTAGGCCAACTCATTGACCAACATTCAATGCACCTAATTGGAGAGTCTTTAGGGCATCCAATGGACAAAAATATGCTAATTTTTAACCAAATTACCCAAATGCATATTATAATTATAGTTTTTCTTTATGCTTTGGTTGATAATTTATATTATGTTTTATATTTAATCTTGTCTCCTCCCGAGTTTCAAGAATAATTAGGACTTGTGGTTTTGAAATGGGTAAATTTAAAAAAAAAGTTTGGATGTGAACATAAAGAAGAATTTGCGGATACTAGCCTTAGAGAATATGTCAACAACATAATTAGGTCACTTTTTGAACAAAATTCAATGATTACACAAGCTCAAATTCGAGATGGATTGATAAAAATAGAAAATTAAAGCAACCAACAATGTTGTTGGGTTTTTGAGATGCTAAATACAAAAAGACATGAGAATGTATCATGAATTGTGTCAAAAGCATTCTCTTCATTTGACAAATCAAGAAACCTTGATATTTGTGCTACTCACAAAAAAGTTACAAGTGTTGTTGTTTCACTAGGGACTTTAGAAAGTCGAATGGTGAGAATGATGTCAAAATTGCTCCATGTTCAAGCAAAACATTGCAAAGGAATACTAAATTTAGCGTCTACATAGATGAAAACGATGAAGCTACTGTTGGACTTTTATTTGCAGGTAACCCTATTGAGATAGACTTCTATAAGACATTAGAGAGGAGTTTTGGGAAACCCATTCTCATGCTATACAAGATTGGAAATATTTTTTATGGCGACACTTATCTAGAGGAGTGCATGATAAACATTATAAGTACTTTATGGAGATGATGCAAGTTGAACTATTTGAGGAATTTCAAGATACCAATCTTTGGTGTCAAGATCACCATTAACATATTTGATAAATTAAAATTGTCATATATTAGGCCCAACATAGTTCATGACACTTCTTCTTGTTGGTACCACATTGAATTCTAGTTCTATTATGAGACATCTGTAGATTTTTGCAAAAGACATCGAAAAGGTGATCCTCATTCTGTAGTGCACAATTTTATTTCAATGATATTATGTAGAAGGAATATCGAAGATGTGTTTTTAGTAAAATATGTGTAGGTGGAAGAAGATGTCTTGAATGTGGTAATTTGACATTGTTCTATACGATTTTTCCTATGGATCCCATAAATCATAGATTCTCAGATGTCTTGGTCACATGGAGGGGATATGAGTATGTTACTATGAATCCATCCATTTATTCTGATGTGGCCTCTAAGACGATTGACTTGCTTGAAGACAATATCCCTACTTCAAAATTCATGGGGAAGTTTCTAAATCAAATTTATCAATATATCAAATACTCTCATAGGTGCAAGTGGCAATCTTACTAGTGGTAGGCTTTGCCGAGGGTCATACATTTGCTCCCTAGAGAGAGATAAATAGAAAATACTATCATTTTGACTATGTATTATTTTTTCAAGTATTTTATGTATAGTTTCCATGCACACACACGTGCGCACACGTGCACATGTGTGTGCATGGAACATGCACACATTCTATGATATTTTGCACAAAATTTAAAGTTCTATTGATGGATGGCTTATATGTGTAGGTGTCTATATTCGTGAATGTCTTGTATATACATGCATCAATGAATGTTGATGGTAGGGATAACTCTATAGAATGATGCAATGTGATTAATGAGTACTATTTTTATGTCAGTGATGAAGGTGAGCACAATACATTGTTTGTTCAACATTGCTTTGGTTTGATCCGAGCCATTTAGAAAAAAACATGATAAAATTTACAAAACATTGGATTTTGTCTCATTGGTGTGTGGGGTAGTTCAAATCAGTACACTCTTTATGCTAGTTGAGTTGGTTTCATAAAGATACAACATTTTGACATACTTGGATCCTTTTTGAAATGAGGCGTGGAAAGGGGGAACATGATGGTGTGTGTGCTTGTGTGAAATGAACACTTTGGAGGTACCAAACAAGTCATGATGTAGTGTGATTTAAATCATTTGTTGAAGTAGCTGACTGATGCAAATTGTATTTAGGCCATGAAGGTCATGAACAAGTGAGGTTAGTGCACATGTAAGAGACTATGGTGTGAAAATTGTAGCTCAAAATTTCAATATACTTTGAAACACATGCTCAGTATAAAACTATATTTGATATTTATGATGTAGGTTCTTTTGAAATGTTGCACTTGACGATGCAAATTGATCCATGCCTTGGTATTGTGAAACTATACTTGGCACAAGAAAATTACACTTTGTTTAGAGGAAATACATGGTGAAAATTTTGTCATTAAGACAAGAAAGTACACATGCTTTTGTGGCTTTTGCGTTTGATGTAGAGGGATGCACACTTGATAAATGTGAAAATGATGGATATGTGAAACAACATAATTATGTCTCTCTTAATCCAAAGGGGCTCTCTTAATCCAAAGGGGCCATATCCAATTCCAACATGGTAAGAGATGCACATTAAAGAGGCCATGGTTTCTATAGATCATGATTAATGGGCTTGTTATAGATTAATGACATTTTTATTTGGCCTCTTTAACTTAATGTTCAAACTTTCAAGCTTGAACAAACATATATTGATTAATATTTTGAATTGTGGTTGTAAGTGATGTATTTGTTGTCATTGCACCATGGAGAAATAGAGAAAATGTGGCCTACTATTTGATGCGATGCATGCACATAAAAATCAAGCTAGTGCTGTCGTATTAGGATATAGATTACACATATTAGATTTAGTGATATGATTGTGATGGGTAATTTTTTTGAAAAATAGAAAAAACACAATGATTATATTATTTATACAGATTTTATGTTTGAATATATATCTTACCAATGCAATCATTTGGTGATAGTAGATCGGATACAAATCACAAAAATCAAAGCAAAGAGAAGTGAACTCAGGCGATGGAAGATGGTGGAATTTGACCATGAACATATTATGGAGACTTCCATTACTATACTAATTAGGGGAATTTTGAGGTAAAAATGGGACTCAAAACAAAAAAATGTATTATGAAACTCAACTTTAAAAGAACAAATAGGAATCAAGATGCTAAAGTCAACCATAAGGGTAAATATTTTTGGAGGGAAAGGAAGAAAACTATTTTTTAATCGTATTTTCTACTTATCTCCTTATAGGTCTTCTAAAAAAGTGTAGTCACTCGTTGGATGCATAATTAAATTATGAATCCAATGAGTGCCTACACTTGAAATCCGAGTAAACCTATGAGGAGATAAGTAAAAAATATGATTAAAAAAAATAGTTTTCTTTCTTTCCCTTTGAAAATTCATAACTTTTATTTTATTATTTTCCTTAGGAGGCCCAATTTAGACCTCAAATTTCCCCTAGTGACTCATTGGCTAGATGAGTAAACTATAGGCCACTTTTAAGATTGACCTGGTTGGTGCACTAACTTATTTCACATTTAGTTAATGTAATGTTTGGTTGCATTGCTTTGCATGCTAATAATCTGTTTGTTTGAAACTTATTTTCTTGCTTGGTTGGATCACAATTTTTTTAAATTTTTGTTTAATTTATATTATATAACTGGAAGTATCTAGATTATTTTTGTGTTTATTTTAAATTATATTAAATATAACTGAAATCACATCAGAGTGGTGTGGTAGAAGCACAATGGGCCCATAACCCATAGGCCCAGGTTCGAATCCTGGCTCTGATACTTGTATCAAGTGCCTTAAATATACTCATTCTTATTAAATAGTCTGATACAAATATACATTTACATATGTGCCTTCGTGTCTAGTATGTCTCTTAATTAACACTACCAACTCTATAATGATCACTTGTCAATATGGACTGGCTAAACCATTCCTCTAGGCTACCATCCTATTTATTCCCAACCAATATAAATTTTCATCTCCCTCATTGACTATTGACTTCCCCCCTCCCCCCCCAAGCATAACAATTATAATTGTCTGCAATGCATTGTCTTCCCGGGATGTGCATCATAATGGTGATAATGGTCTTCTTCTCCTTGCACCCGACACTTCACCTTCCATGCACATAGCACAACTTCCCTAATGCAACGCTCACCATGGAATCTTTTTGCACTTCTATTCCTTTGTGTATTACTCTATCACATGTTCCTCTTCTAGGTGCCTATACCATATGTGGCTAATCACTTGTGCACTTGAACTCTCTATATGTATAAACTTTCATCCAACTTCCCTTTCAACTCTTGCTCTACCATGCACACTACCTATCATGCATATGTCACACTTGTCATGCACATAGTTTATTACCATGTTCATGAACCACATCTACTGGCACCTAAATTATGTCACACTCCTCTAGAGAGTGCATTCCTTTCATTTTCTTCATTTTTTCTAGTGTGCTCAACTCCATATGTGCATCCCTCTATGTTGTGATTTATTGCATAATTAATCCTTTCATATATGTTCCTACATCAAGCAACTATCATCAATAGATATTTTAACTTTGTTCTTAGATTCCATAGATGGATATGATTGACAAGGATTTTACTATATCAATTAACATAGAGACTAGTATACAATTGTCTTAATAAAAAAATATGTCAACATACTTATGTATGTCCCTTATATGGTTTTGAAATGTATGATATAAAGGAATAATTTTTTTTGCGGTGGTGTTGCTAAGTGTTGTATAGCCTAACATTTTTGAATATTCATTGGTAAACATTTTGGTTATTGGCTTTAATTCTCTTCCTTTGATTAACAATTCAAAATTGCAATTGTTCTCCTTTTCTTAATTATTTTGGATTAGAAAAAAATGTTTCATGTTAGTGGGCTTCATTTATATGCCAAACATTTGATTGAGAGGACCTTACTTCCCATATCTTCTAACATTTTTTTCCCACATTGAACAAAACTATATCTTTCAAAATCTTGACCATACTAGAGTATCATGATCAGGTACCATCAAAGGCAACAAAATTCTTCTTTTCCCCGTCTTTGTGATGTAGAAAAGCTACTATGCTTGCACTATATTTCTCTTCATTGCTTTTGTTATTCAAGTTTGAGAGAATTTGCACAATGGCCCCAACAATGGCTATGCTCACAATGGTTTAGTATACTAATTTAAACATTAGACCACATACTCGTAAAATTTCTACGATGATTTTAATCCCTAGAAAAATCTCCATGTTATGTATAAAACCTGTTATTAAGCTCCTAGATAGTGAATTATTACATTTATAGTGTTATATTAGTAGCTCAGCTAGAACCCTTAATTGTGCCCTTTCAATGAGACCCAATCTTAGGATAATCTTATATCATCTCATATTGTATTATGAATTGGATATATTGTAAAAGGAGGTTTCCCCCTTGAAGTGGACTGCATTCATTGAATTTTTAACAATTTTAAGGCGTTGGATCATAACATTTGATATAAGAGCTTACGATCCTAGGGTTTCGCTATAATTTTTTTCTCAGACATTTTAGATAGAGAAATTTTTAGGAGACAAGTGAAATAACAAGGTACAAGTGGTAAACATTTTAAAGTCTCATTCCTTATAATTCAGAGATAAACCTATGGAATATAGGGTTTTTGACTCATCCCGAATTCAATTTTAAACAAGTCATCTTGGAATTTCATTGAATTTTTATCAATTTTAAGGCGTTGGATCATAACATTTGGTATAAGACTTTACGATCCTAGGATTTCGCTACAATTTTTTTCTAGGACGTTTTAGACCATGAAATTTGTTGGATTACTAAGAGGGGGGGTGAATCAGTAATAGAGCAATAATCCTTTTTAACCGCAAAATGCAAGTGTTATATCAATGTAGCATTATCATTCAATAGTTTGAGTAAATAAACAATGAACAAATGAGAAATCATACACATACACAGTACACCAGTGTTTTTACGTGGAAACCCAAAGTGGGAGAAAACCACATAACACTTTTTCTTATATGTCTTTAAAAATTACATTCATTGGAAGCACCAACTTCCTTTGTTTTCCATCTGCAACTAGAAGGAAGCTCCAACCCCCTAGTTTCTCAGGCTACAACCTGAAGGAAGCTCCAACTCCCCAATTCTCTGGCTGCAACTAGAATGAGGCTACAACCCCCTAGTTTCTCAGGCTACAACATGAGGGAAGCTCCAACTCCATAATTCTCTGGCAACAAACAAAAGGAGACTACAACCCCCTATGTTCTCCAACTACAACCGGAAGGTGGTTACAACCACTTGTCATTGCCCCGTCCAACCTCCCTGACGTAGAAGTAGAATGATGAAACCACTATCACACTATCACTGTGAGATATACTTATGTAAACCTGTACCAATCAATGTGTAATCAACCTGTAACAACCTGTACCAATAACCTGTGCCAACATGTACCATACATCAACCTGTACCTTAACTTGTACCATAAACAAATGCATCAACCATGCACCAAACCTGTACAAATAACCTGCCACAATAACCTGTCCAAACAACTTGTAATCAACCTGTACCATAAACAAATGTATCAACCATGCATCAACATGTACCATCAATGAGCGCATCAACCATGCACCAAATATGTACCAATCATGAATCAAATACACATAAAATATGACTCATCAAGAT
The DNA here is from genome assembly GCA_010110895.2 of Picea sitchensis. Taxonomy (NCBI): domain Eukaryota; kingdom Viridiplantae; phylum Streptophyta; class Pinopsida; order Pinales; family Pinaceae; genus Picea; species Picea sitchensis. The sequence goes on from SNQJ01S0002522.1 coordinate 371,564, forward strand.
GTACCAACATCATCAACTATACACCTCATGTATGTGCCAACTCATCAACTACTTGTCTCAACCATGTACCTCAACCAAAATACCTCATCAATTTCATCATCAAAATATGATTTGTAACTTTGTAATAGACTTGGTGTATATGGTCACATACCTGCAAACCTTTCTTAAATTTAACAACAATAGACTAGCATTTTCATCAAACTTTACTTTAGTCTCACATGACTAATTTTGGATTAGTCAACAACCCTAACTTGAAATAATCATAACTATGTACCTGTAATGAATGAAGATATGAAAATAGTACACAATGTTCTTCAGTTTCTTTTATGCAATTCCTCTAGGTTTCACTACTTGGATCCTCTTAGAAAAGGAGTTATAGCAAAAAAGACATACCTTATTGAATTCTTGATTATTCTAGAAAGTGAACTTGTAGAGCATTCCCCGCATGGAATATTTGTTATATGGATCTGAAAATTGCACATAGAATACTACAGACTGTACTCTAACCAATACATTTGGTCTTACTGAATTTGGATCTGTTATGAAGAAGTTATGACATTTTTACCTGAAACACCTGTTTTAGACTAGTTTCAGGACTAGCCATAAACCCTATTTTCCACGGAGTGTAACTCCAAAACTACAACAACCCAAAAGATGAAATTTGTATCACAACTACTTAGATATGTTTTTTCAATGACCTCCCAATTTCACATTTTGAATCATTCTAGAAAAAAACGTTATTGCGAAAATGGTGAGATGACCTGTAAATAACATACCTTAGAAAGCATCATCAAAATAATTTATCTTCCCTTGAATTTCAGCCTTCTTTACTTCACCTTCTCTCTGAAATGTGGCTTAGATATCCTTTGGTTACCTCAGTCACTTGTAGATATTCAATATGCTCAAGTGTGATTAAAAATGAGAGACCCTTGCCTCTTATTTATACTTTCATGTAGCTTCCTGAAGAGGTTACCTTCTAACCATCTTAACCCACTTTCCTTATTTTAGGGCTAACTCACTTCTAACCACTTGTCCACTTAGTAATTTCTACATTATATTTATTATTTAAATAATTTCTTTTGTATCCACTTTGAATTATAGTACATTCATCACTTCACTTTATTATTTAAATTACCTTCTAACCATCTTAACTCACTTTCCTTGTTTTAGGGCTAACCCACTTCTAACCACTTGTCCACTTAGTAATTTATCCATTAACTTTATTATTTAAATATTTTCTTTTGTATCCACTTTGACTTATAGTACACTCATCACTTCAATTTATTATTTAAATAATTTCTTCTTTGCAACCACTTTGACTACTTTGACCTTTTGGGGCTTCTAGACGACTCATGAGGGTTCTCCAACTTCACATGGCCATAAATCTCTAACAGTGAGGAGTTATGTAATGTTCCACATACCACCGAAAATGGCATGAAATGTACTATCCATCTAGAATAGTCTTACCTACAAATATATCAAATCACATACTATTATACATAAAAAAAACTTGGGTCCATTACCTAAACCATTGTGCTACCATAATTCACTACCAGACTTTCTTCAAGGGTTGACATCAATGAAAACCAACCCAATTAATAAAAAATACCCCCCTTTGGCATTGATGGAAACAATCTGATGTAATACCTAAGTGATTCCACTCATTCTTCCCCTGTGACCATCACTCCCCTTGGAACCATGCCTCTGTGCTCTGCATCTGATAAATATCTCCCCCTTTGTCATCAATGGCAAAGGTATCTTTCCATCCAGGGATGCTCCCCCTAACTGAACTGTCCTCTCTATGGTGATTCCTCATGTAAATCTAAGACACATAAGATAAACATTCAAAATAATTCATTTTGGAGTAGAAATTACTCCGAGTCTTTAGCAAAGATACTCAAAGGCTTCCCGTGGAAGAAATTTTGTAAAGATGTCTGCCACTTGTTCTTTTGTGCCCACATACTCAACTATGATGTTCTTCTCTACAACTTGTTCCCGTAGAAAGTGATACTTGATTGGAATGTGCTTTGTCTTGGAGTGCATCACTAGGTTCTTTGAGATACTGATGATGCTTGTATTATCACAATAGACTGGAATGGGCTCATCATACTCAACCTATATATCTATCAGAGTTTGTTTCATCCATAGAACTTGTGTACAACATGTTGTTGCTGTTCATCCATAGGAACTTGTGTACAACATGTTGTTACTAAAATATACTCTGCTTCGACAGATAGAGATACCGGGGATTGTTTCTTTCTTAGCCATGATATTAAACACTCACCTAAGTAGGACGTTGTCTACCTTAGTGTTTCATTGGTCATCAATAACTTGCCCAATATGCATATGTGTAGGCAATAAGTGATAGATCCTTTCCTTTGGATACCATAATACAAACTCCTCTGCTCCTTTGAGATATCTGAAAATCCTCTCAGATCAAGCACATGTGATTCTCTTTGGTGTCGTTTTTGAACAGTACACCGTCCAACTCAGCCACATTACATCTAGTCTGATGCCGCTACATATAGTAAGATACCAATCATTGACCAGACATTCTAGTTTGTAGACTTTGAATCATCATATTTTCAACTTACAACTGGTTTGAAATATGGTAATTCAGTTTGTACCTTCCATTCTGAACCCTTTTAGCATTTCTCTGATATCTTTAGTTTGAGAAATAAAAATTTCTTGGTTCCTTTGATGTATCTCACATTCAAAGAAGGGATAGTTCCTTCAAGTAATGAAATTTCACCATTCTCGTGATATCTCTTGCAAAATTTCTCGGGCTTAACCTCGCCATCCGTTTTAAAAAATAATGTCAATATAAACTTCACTAATAAAATACCATCTTGAGTTACCTTGATGTAGAAGTTGTTGTATACACTTCCTTTTATGAACCCTCCCTCGGCCAGAATATTTATCCAATCTAGAATACCATGCTCTAGGGAACTAGTTGTTCAATTTAGACTTCTTCTTTAAGTTCCCATTCAGAAAAGCTAATTTCATTATCCATATCTGTCCATACTCAAGGAAGACTCTCGCTACACAAATGTCCACTTGACTCATATGTCATTTTATTATCATGAAGTACTACTACAATTGATTAATCTATCATATTGTACTCTCTGCTAATTTAATGCACCGAATTTTGTCTACTCAAATTCTGCCAGAATGCCAAGGATGGTTCTTCGACGACCTCACATCGCATAGACTCCCTTCTATTATTCATACATATTCTGGAGTCTTGGCCTATTCAAAAACAATTCTACTCAAGTGTATCTTTATCATCATCTTCATTAGTAGATTCATCATCTCTTTGAGATCCTCACTCTTTATTTCTGTCTCAGGATTCATCTTTCACTATAGTTCCTGGGAGTACAATCTCTTGAACTTGTTCCTTATTTTACTTGTCCTTCTTTTCTTTCTGTTATTTTCTGCATCTTCTCAGATGATCTCTTTTCCTTTCTCTGTAGAATTTCCTCATCTCGCTTTATTTCCAATCTTGAGATCTTTGGGACCTAAATTTCTTTGTTCACTTGTTCTTTATGTTTTGAACAACCACTATCACCATACCAACCATGCCTCTTTTGCTTATCTTGTAGAGCCAGTGTGCATTATTCATTGCTATGCTGATCCTACTTTGTTATCCATGTTCTCTTCCGAGGTTCATGCCCTGTCATCATAGTTCTCTAGGAGGGACTCATTCTACAATCTTTGCCATTGTCCAAAGTTATTACACTTGTAGCATTCCACTTTAGTTTAATGATTCGAAACTATTGTAATTTCTTCTCTATGTTTCACTAGGTCTTCTTGGATAACCATTTTGTGTATGACTTTCAAAGTTGTTTATGTTCCTCAAGTATTAGCTCTGCAACTTATAACTTTATGTCCAAAATTATTGCATGCATAACATAAACCCAAAATTATAGTTTGATACCTCTGGAGTTGAAGATATTTTGAAAGGAGTTACCTTTATGAATTATTCTTCTTCCTAAGGCCTATTTGTTTCTATCGGTCATTGATCTTGTAATTTGAATCTTCTCTATGAGGAGTGTCCCCAGAATTCTTTTGTAGGTCTTCCTATCCCCTTTAATTGTTTCGCATAAATTTTTCTATATGTTTCTTGTTCTTTTGCTTTGATATTGATCTTTTCATTTGATTGTATCCAAGTCTGACTTTCATGATTAGGCCTTTGAATGTCATAACGCCATCCAAAATTTTTGAGTTGTTCGGCATATTTTTCTTTTGAATATGCAGAATATCTTAAAAGTTCTGGATGACATTATTTGCTTCCATGTTTCCAATTATCCTGTCCTTTCTTTCTAGCTGCTCTTTGAGTGCTTATTCAATTTTGAGGCTTATTCTATTTGAACCTTCAATTCCATGATGATTTTTCTAGTTCTTGAGTGTCTTCCTTCTTGTTCAGTTTTGCTTTCTTATAGCTTGTTTTTCCCTTTTTTATAACTTCTATGGAGCTCAACAATTCTTCTCGGTAGTCAACTTATGCCTCTTTCATATTCTTCTTCGCGTCTTCTGCTATCAGAGTCTTCTACTTCTATGAATATAACCTTTCTATCTCACTCTGATCGACTTCATCTTCATCCGACGAGGAGATATATTCTTTGGTGCATGCTTTTCTTGAAAAATTTCTTTGTGGTTCCTTTCTGTTCTTATATGTATGTTTGTTTTCATTTGAGTAATCTTCATCATTCCCATTATTTTTCTTATGAGGGACATTTTGTTATCAAAATGACTAATACCATCACAATTAAAACAAATCAATGGAAGCTTACCTTTGAGACCGTTGGTTCCCTTTTTTTCAATCTCTTGACAAAATTAGCTTTTCATTTCATCATCTTCCGAAATTTCACTACTGCTGCTATGTTCTTTTCTTTTTACTTTCCCTTTTTATTTAACCTTTTTGGATGCTTTGAAAGTCGCTTCCTTTATATCCGATTTTCCCTTTTAGTTCTCATTTCATATACGCGGAAGATTCCATGTAGTTTGTCCATGCTATTGAGTCTAGATCTGTTTTTTCTTCTAGTGTCAGATATCTTATGATCAAATCTCATAGGAAGAGATCTTTAGTACCTTTTGAACAATTAAGCAAATTATTTAATTTCTTATCCCAATCCTATGGTTGCATTTATCGCTTTTATTGACTCGTAAGAAGTAAGATGAAACATTCTCATCTTCTTTCATCTTTAGTTGTTCGAACCTAATTCCATGTAAGTTTGAATCTTTGCCGCTTTGACTTTGAATCTCCTTCAAATATTTTGAAGTCGGTCCAAATATCTTTAGCGGATTTACAATGCATAACTTTGGTGTATACCGATTCATTAAGACCATTCAAGTGCATTTGTGGATTGGAATTATTTTGATCATTTTATCGCTTTCATCCTTCTCGCTCGGGTCTATCAAACCGTGGTATTCCATGTTTATACATGTTGTTGTTCTCAATGATCTAACTTTCAATGGTTAAAATGATTCTTGAAGGAACTTAATTTGAAACCAATTGTTGGATTAATAAGAAGGGGTACTTCCAGAATAGAGCTGCATAATCTCTTTTAACCACAAAATGCAAGTGTTATATCAATGTAGCATTATCATTCAACAGTTGCGTAATAAAACAATGAACAAATGAGAAATCATACACATACACAAGATAACCATTGTTTTACGTGGAAACCCAAAGCGAGAGAAACCAAAAATGCTTTTTTCTTATATGTTTTTAAGAATTACATCCATTGGAAGCACCAACTTCCCTTTTGTTTTCTAGTTGCAACCTGGAAGGGAGGATCCAACCTCTAGTTTCTCACGCTACAACTTGGAGGAAGCTCCAACTCCCTAATTCTCTCTCTACAACTTAAGGAGGCTCCAACCCCCAGTTTCTTAGGCTACAACACGAGGGAATCTCCAAATCCACAATTTCTAGGCTACAACTGTAAGGAAGCTACAACCCCTTATGTTCTCCATTCATAACCGGGAGGTGGCTACAACCACTGCCCCGTTCTCGCCCAAATCCATTTTAGCCAGAGGAAATAGAATGATGAACCATCACACACTATCACTGGTGAGATATACTTCTCCAGAACCCGTGACTAATCAACGCGGTAATCAACTGCATCAATAACGTTGTGCTAACATGTCGTTCATATCAACCTATACCATAAACAAATGCATCAACCATGCACCAAACTTTGGAAAAATAACTACAAATAACCTGCCCAAACAACTTGTAATCAACCTGTACTCATACAAAGTGCATCAACCATGCACCAACCCTCGTACCATCAACGAAAGCATCAACCACTAATCTCAAATATAAAATTAACCAAGGAATCAAATACACATAAAATATGACTCATCAAGATGTACCAACATCATCAATTATACACCTCATGTATAAAAGCAACTCATCAACTACTTGTCTCTAAATCCATGTACCTCAACCAAAATCCCTCATCATTTTCATCATCAAAATCTAATTTGTAACTTTGTAAAAGACCCGGTGTATATGATCACATCCTGAAAACCTTCATTAACTTTTAAAAATAATAGACTAGCATTTTCATCAATCCTTCTTTAGTCCACATGACTAATTTTGGATTAATAACAACCCTAACTTGAAATAATCATAACTATACCTGTAAATGAATGAAGATATCAAAATAGTAATAATAATAAAAAGTCTCTTTTAGTCTCTTATGCAATTCCTCCGTGTTTCACTACTTGGAACCTCCTCATAAAAGGAGATATAGCAAAAAAGACATACCTTTTTGAATTCTCTTGGATTATTCTAGAGTGAAATTGTAGAGCATTCCCCACATGGAATATTTGTTATATGGATTTGAAAATTTTACATATCACTGCAGATTTTACCTAACCAATACATTTGGTTTTCATGGAATTTGGATATGTTATGAATAAGTTATGTTGTTTTACCCGAAACACCCGCTTTAGACTAGTTTCAGGATCATCCATAAACCCTATTTTCCACGAGTGTAACTCCAAAAATACAATGACCCACACCTGAAATTTGTATCACAACTACTTGATATGTTTCCTCAACATCCTCTATATTTCACAAGATGAATCATTCTAGAAAAAAAAGGTATGAGAGAATGGTGAGATGACCTGTAAATAACATACCTTGAAACATCATCAAAAATAATTTATCTTCCCTTTGAATTTCAACTTTCTTTACTTCACCTTTCCCTTTGAAAATTGACTTAGATATCCTTTGGTTACATTAGTCACTTTTAGATATTCACATGCTCAAGTGTGATTAAAATGGGAGACCCTTGCCTCATATTTATAATTTCATGTAACTTCCTCAAGGTTACTTTCTAACCATCTTTAACCACTTTCTTTATTTTAGGCTAACCCACTTCTAACCACTTGTCCACTTAGTAATTTTTCCATTAACTTTATTATTTTAGTCAATTTATTTTGTATCCACTTTGACTTATAGTACACTCATCACTTCACATTATTATTTAAAATTACCTCTTAACCATCTTAACCCACTCCCTTTTCCCTTATTTTAGGGCTAACCCACTTCTAAATCCACTTGTCCACAATTCTAATAATTTCCATTAACTTTATTATTTAAATAATTTATTTTGTATCCACTTTGACTTGTGGTACACTCATCACTTCAATTTTTATTATTTACACTTATTCTTTTGCAACCACTTTGGACTACTTTGACCTTTGGGGCTTCTAGATGACTCCATGAGGGTTCTCCAACTTCAAAAAACCATAACTCTAACTCAAGCAGGAGTTTATTTGATGTTCCACATACCACCTGAATGGCATGACATGTACTATACATCTAGAATAGTCTTTACCTTTAAAATATATCAAAACTCATACACTATCCATCAAACAATCTTGGGTCCATTACCCAAACCATTGTGCTACTCGTATTTCAAGGGTTGACACAATGACAACCAACCCAATTAATCACCGTAATTTTGAGGAGACAAGTGAAATAACAAGGTACATGTGGTAAAAATTTGGAGGTCTCGTTCATAATTTAGAGATATAGCCCATGGAATATAGGGTTTTTGACTCCTCCCTGAATTTAGTTTTAAACAAGTCATCTTAGAATTTTTATGTATATATATATATATATATATATAAATTTTTCTGGGTGATTTTAGACAATGGAGACCGAGGGGGCATATTCTAGTATAATTCCTCCAAATTTCAGATTATGGTTTGCTATACGCATATAGTCCAGGAAGACAAGGTTTGTGACTAATCTTGAAATCAATTTTAAAAGAGAGCCATCTTGGAATTTTCACATAACTTTTTTTCTACAGGACGCTTCAGACTTCAAAATTTTTATAATCCCTAGGAGACATAGCTAATTACATGTGATAGAAATTTCAGATTTTGAATCATTATAATTTGTGAGATATATATTGTGGAAGTTGTGGTTGTTTTTCTAATTCTAAAATTAGTTTTAAACAAGACATTTTGGTATTTTTGCTATAACTTTTTATCAATGAAGGTTCAAACTGTGAAAATTTTAGGAGTTTAAGAAGTCACATCAGAATACTACATGAAGAATTTTTGAGACTTATAAGGGTTAAAGTTCATATATATATATTAGGAAATGGTCAACCATCCAATCAAACTCCAAATTAAGGGTTTTAAAGGTACACAACTTCAATTGTATACAACTTTTATTGACGCATTTATTTTTTGGTGATTCAAAATTTGTGATAAAGAGGAAAAAGATAAGCATTATTATTTTTTCACATGGTAAAGGGCTATACAAGAAATAATACTGGTATTCCTCATGTAAATCAACCATGACTCATTAAGAAAATGAAGACTTTGAAAACATGCTAACCCAATTAAAGAAGCAAATTGATGAAATGAGTGTTAGTAATGCTGAAACAAGTGGATTTAACACATTATGAGGAATAGCTTAAAAATAATTGGAAGATCAAATACAAAAAAAAAAAAAAGTATGAAAAATAAGATGTATGAAAATAAAAAATGTCAAGAAAAAGAAGATGAATGAAAATAGGAAAGAGATGGAAAAAACTATGGAAGAGAAATGAATGAAAATTGGGACATATGGAAAAGAACATTGATGAAAATAGTGCACATATGGAAAACAAGATGGAAGAAAAATATGTATCAAACAAAAATAAAATGAATGAAATGAAAAACCCATAGAAACCATGTTCTAAAGGGATCCTTAAAAGGATATGAGATCCAAGGAAACTTGAAAATAAGGAGCAATGGTATCGATATTCAATCACATATGGGGAGTATTATATCACAATTGGAGAGAACCACTATTGACTTCATGATTATTCATCACTCAAGATCCACATCATCAAGGCTTCAAGTCAACACCAGAGAACTACATTCTAAATATTCAGATATGAGGAAGATTGATGGTAAAGATCCTATATGATATTCCAAATGAACAATAATTTGATATACACCAAGTTTCAAGCTTACAAAGGTACCTATTGCATCATTGTATTTAGAAAATGATCAATTTTTTTTGTATCAATGGATTTGTGAAAGAAAAGATAATTCTATTATCGCTTGGTCCATTTTTATTGATGGATTGATATCACATTATGGGATATAAGAGATATACATTCTTTAGTCAATTGATAACATCGAACAAAAGACCACTACAAAAACACATTCAATAATTCCAAAATCTTAGTATCAAGGTAAAGAACAAATTCCCGAGGATAATTTGTTAGATCTCTTATGGGTACTCTCGAAAGGATAAAATTAAACATGAGATGCGTCTCTTTGAACTTAAATCCACAGAGCAAGCTTTCTCAACAGATGGAAATGAAAGTGGAAAAAAAAATATTCACTAGAAGGTAGCTTACTAACAACTATAGAGAGCATCATGTTCCCTCTCCTAACTCCACTCAACTGACAAGTTGAAACCTAAATAAATGGATGAAAGAAGAGAAAAGGAACATGTTTCAATTATGAAAACAAGTAATGAAGGGACATAAAATGTGGTGAGAAGAAATTATTCAAGATAGATCATGAAGAGGAACAAGATCAAGAATTGGAACCATCACAAGGTCTATATCTAGAAGAGACTACTCTAATTATGATATCTTGGCATGCATTAGATGGCATCAATACTCCACAAACCCTCAAGATATAAGGATACATCAAAAATAAAAAGGTAATAGTGTTGATTGATTTAGGTAGTACCCATAACTTCATCAATTATAAATTAGCTTAAAGATATCAATTACTTTGTATTTATAGCCAAAGTTTCTAGTAATGATTGCATGGAGGTACCATAAATTGTTCCTTGTTCCATAATATTATCAATATGGAGGAAGTATTTATTGGATAGTCCCACGATTTTAATCCAAATGGGTGGTGCCGATGTTGTATTAGGGTCCAATGGTTACAATCAATGGAATAGTGGCCCTGATTTCTCAAGATATTTTCAAGGAGATTCTTAGATGGAAATGAAATTGATCTTAGAGGTAACCAAGGAAATTCCGATAAAGTAATAATCTCAAATAGCATGGCAAAATTACTCAAAAAAGGGACAACATGGTGTAATTGCATAATTGTGATCACTAGATGTTCAAACACATATATCCTCTTCTCCAATGGATCAAATGGTTATCAATGAACATTCCAAGGTATTTGGAGAAATCCCTAAGTGTCTTCCAATCGATCGGGATATCATGATCATGTTATTCATTGGTAACCCGTGGCGTACCACCTAACATTAGGGCCTTATAGGTACCCATATGCAAAAAAAGAATGGGGAGCAAGATGATCCAAGAAATAATGTTAGAGGTTGGCGTCATTCAACCCAGCCAAAGTTATTTCTCTTCACTAGCAGTGATGGTTACAAAGAAGGATCGTTCATGGCATATGTGTCGATTATAGGCACATCAAAAAATGACCATCAAAGATAAGTTTTCTATTCATGTCATTGATGATTATTATATGAATTGCATGGAGAAAAATTCTTGAATAAGTTGGATATTCCTTTGGGATATCATCAAATCAATGAGGTAGGAAGACAATCCCAAAACAACCTTTAGAACACATGAAGGTCATTATGAGCTTTGGTTATTCCATTTGGACTTACTAATGCACCTTAAACATTTCAAATCTTGATGAATTCTATTTTGAAACTCCTCCTTAGGGAAAAGCCTCTCTGCTAGTATTTTTTGATGATATACTAATCTACAACAAATCATGGAAGAACATGTACAACATCTGACAGAGTATTACAACTTTGGAAGAGAAACAACTTTATGCAAAACATCCCCAAGTGTGTGCCTTTGGGGTTCAAGAAATGGAACATTTGGGTCATATTGTGTCTCATGAAGGTGTAAAGTGGACTTGAACAAAACTAAAGGTATGATGGAATATCCAATTCCCAAAACCTTAATAAACTTCTTAGTGATTATTAGGATTGACAGATATTACTATCATGGAAGATTGGTTGTTGTCATTAATGTCAACCCTAGTCATGGGCTTCTGGAACCTAATATTGATGAAGGTATTTGACATGATTGCATAACGTACATGTATATACAAGACTCATGGATGGATAGTATACATCATGTTGTTCGTGGTATGTGGCACGCCATGTGGATCCTCATGGTTGAGGAGAAATGAATTTTGAAGATCACAAAGTGAATTGAAGAAGGAAGTACATGTCGGCCTTGAAGATAATTAAATAAAATAATTACAAAATAAGAAAGTGTCGTGTCAGCCTCTAATGTTAAAAGAAAGTGACATAAATGGTATAAATAAATATCATTATACATTCATTTGATAATAAGTCAAATTTCCGTGAGGAAATCAAGTGGGCAAAAAGGCCTTGGATTTCATGAGGGATGAAGTCTTTGGTGATGTGTTCTAAGGCATATTATTTACAGGCTTCATCTTACTCATTTTCGCTATAATTTTTTCTAGAACGATTCAGATTGGTGAAATTGATATGGCATTGAGAATACACATCAAGGTACATGTATAAAAGTTTTAGCTCTTATTCGCTATAATTATGTAGATACACCTTGGAAGATAGGTTTTTGACCAGTCCAATCTAGTCAATAAACGGGTGTTCCGGGTAAAACAAACATAACTTGTCTTACAGAGAATCCAAAATGAAGTGGGAAAATTGCATTGGAAATAGTACAGACTGTATTTTCTGGTGTGAGATTTTCATAATCTTATGTTAAAAATTGAGCACGGGGAAATCTATACAAGTTCGGTCTCCTAATAAACTAAAAATTCGAAATGTTGGGTCTACCCATTCTTTCTATAACTTCTTTTTGGGTAGGATTCACTGAGTGAAAAATTAGAGAAGTTTCAGGAGAATACATTGAGGAATATTATCTACAGGATCAAAGTATTCCAATAATTGAAGAATTGCATAAATTGAAGAAGTCTGTAACATTATCGTGTCCTGTATGTGATGGTTGGTTGATGGTGATGATTTAATGAAAGTTTTATTATCTCATTTATTCTGGGTGGAAGGAAGGGGAAAGGATGGAGAGTTCAACCCTCTCTTGACATTGGGGGATTTTATATCTCCTCTTGGAGGTTTATCCCTCCCTTACATTTGGAAGTTGTAACTACATTTGGAATTCATTTACTTCCCTTAAACAATAACCATTGATTATTTCATATATCAGGCATGGTGTATTGTGGTGTATTGGTGTAACTCTTTATACTATTGTTCATTTATCATTGGATATAATTGAATGGTTTTAAGTATAAGTTGAGTGATCGCTTTTAATTGTACTTGATAATTCCATTCACCCCCCTCAAGATCAACAATTGGTATAAGAGCGGTTTACCTTCAAGTACAGTTTAACCACCTGAAGGAAGATCCTAAAGAAATGGAAGGCAAATTCCAAATGGGATTCCACCATTTGATGGAAGCAATTCTTTGAATCGGAGTAATAGAATGGAAACTTACTTGAAATCTCTTTGGACAGATGTTTTGTTCTCAGTTGCCTCAGGATACAATGTTTTGAAGAAAACAAAGACTCCGCAAATTTAAGAAAAAAAGAACAACAAATTCACAATAGATACCATCGAAGGATCGAAGATATTCGAAATCCAAGGTGGGATCATGTGCATCATAAAATAGCTTTGGGACAAGCTACAAGACCTTTTATGCAAGGAAGAAGCAGAAGAAGAAGAAGAAGAAGAAGGAGAATTTTAAGCAAATTACAACATCTCGGATTCCAAAGAAGAAAAAATGTGAGGCCGCCTTCTTTGCTTAATTTTGAAGGAGTAGGACACGTTGAATTTGGAATGTCCATCCTCAAGGATTGAAAAAGATGACACTGAAGAAGAAAAGTACAATGAAGAAGAAGAAAATCATTTACATAAATTATTCAACAAGAAGATGAATCTTAAAAAATTAAAGCATGTTGAGATTGAAAATAAAGCCCAAAGACACACATAGAAAACTAAGAAGTAGAATTGGGTAGTTGTGAAAAAGACAATTGTAATCTTGAAGAAACAATTATAAGACTTTGATAAACTAAGAGAAGAAAACATTTCCTTTGAAACTCTTACCAAGAAGAAAGAAGAATAGGAGAAGTAAGGAAATGTCCAAATGACTAAGAAAGAAGAATGAAACTTGAACAAGAATTTGTCTCATCGAGGAAGAGCTTAAGAAACTCAAGTGCCAAAAGACTTCTAACCACATCTTGGATGCATGGGTGAAACTTCATACAAAGAAGAAGCAAAATACCAACAAGAAGGTTGAAGAAAGAGCTACCACATTGATTAGAAGTGGACTCCATTACCGTAAAAGAAGGAATGATTTCACAAAAGAGATGAATATCCAAGAAGACCTCCCACCTTAATGAATCAAAGAAGCTTCAATCAAGATGAAGGAACTATAGAAGAGTATATATCATGAACTAGATGGACTACATCACAAAGAAGGCCAATTACTCCAAGGTATCAAAATTTATTTCTGGTCATTGTTATACTTGCAAAATTTTTGACATAAGGCAATTAATTGCAATCAATGAAAGGAACAAATACACAAGAAACACTAATGGTGTAAATAGAAGATATGGAAATTATCGCGGATTTCGTCAACAAAAGTTATAATTCATATTCCCATTGATGGAAAAATTATTGTATGCTACAATGTAATTATCTTATCACAAAAGCATGAGATTGCAGATATATGAATGAAGATGTCCCTATGCCAACCACAAGATGGAGAAGGAAAGAGATTCAAAACAATGAAGATTGTCTAATAGAATTAACCAATGGAGACGAATGTAAAGAAGAAGATGAATGGTACATAGACAATGGATGTTCTTCACATTACGACCTGGGATCAAGACAAATTAATCAACTTGAAGATAAAGGGTGGCAATGTTGCATTTGAGATGAATTCCATCTGCCAAAATATTTGGAGAAGGTAATATAGATTGGAATAAAAAATGTAAAAGCAAAGAATAGTCTATTGGTTGAAGAATTGAAGCTACAATCTACTAAGAGTTAGTAAAATGTGTGATCAAGGATACACCCCACGCTTGACTTCCTAAAATGTAAAATCAGAAAATAACTCAGGAAGATTGGTTTCAATTGCAACAAGAACATCTCAAAACAATATACATCCTAGACATGAATAAGAGAGAATACATAAGCCACACAAATGATTCCAAGGAAGAAAAGTCTCAAAGACCAAAATAAGGATGAAGTATTATGTCGACGTGTTCAGGGGATGTTTCAAAGAAGGTCACCTTTATGCCATTGAACCAAGGGGACATTCTAACCCTTCCATTGATGTCAAAGGGGGAGAGAAATTGGGACTCGATGATAGAGGGAGCATGAGTGTTGCCATCAACGACAAAGGGGAGATTGTTGAAGATTGGTTGTTGTCATTGATGTCAACTCCTAGTCATGGTTTTTGGACCTTAAGATTGATGAAGGTATTTGGACATGAAGGGTACCATGACATGCAACACAACACCCATGGATGGATAATTTACATCATGCTATTTCCAAGTGGTATGTAAGCATCACGGATCCCTCATGGTTGAGGAGAAATGAATTTTGAATATGACAAAGTGAACCTAAGAAGGAAGTACATGTAGGCCTCCAAGATAATTAAAGAAAAGAATTACAAAAATAAGAAAGTGTCAGTCGGTCCTAATGTTAAAAAGGAATTGACATAAATGTATAAATAAATATCATTATACACATCTATATTTATTAACAAGTCAAATTTCCGTGAGGAAATCTAAGCAGCATGCCGACTTCAAGGGAGGATGAAGTCTTTGGTGATGTATGTTCTGTTGCATGTTATTTTCACCATGTTACCATTTTATCTATAATTTTTTTCCTGAACGATTCATAGTGAAATTTCTATGGTATTGAGAAGACACATCAAGGTACCCGTAGTAAAGTTTTAGCCTTTATCGCCATAATTATGGAGATACATTCTGAAGATAAGGTTTCTGACCATTCCTAAAGCTAGTTAATAAATAGGTGGTCCGGGTAAAACATTCAAAAAATATTCATAGAGAATTAAAATGAAGTGGGACAAATTGCATTTTAAATAATACGGACTTCTGCTTCTTGTGTGAGAGTTTCATAATCTAATGTTAAATATTAGCTTGACATTCTCAGACAAGTTCGGACTGGTCAGTTCTAATTTGAACCAAGGTCTACCCATCTCCTCTATAACTTACTTTTTGGGAGGATTCAAGGAGGAAACTTGGAGAAGTTTTAGAGAATAGCAATATAATATCATTCATGTGATTAGAGTATTCCAAGAATTGGAATAACTACAGAAATTGAAGAAGTCTAAGGAAACATTAATGCCCCATGTGATGGTAGGTTGATGGTGATGATTTAATGCAAATTCTTTATTTTCTCTCATATATTCTTGGGTGGAAGGAAGGGGAAAGGGATGAAGAGTTCAAATCTCTCCTTGGATATTGGAGGATTTTATCTTCCTCTTGGAGGTTTATCCCCTCCCTTTACATATTTGGAAGCTGTAGCTACCTTTGGAAGTCATTACTTCCCTTGAACAATAACTATTGATTATTTCTCATATATTGTGCATGGTGTATTGTGGTGTAGTGGTGTAACTCTTATACTATTTTTCATTGGATATAATTGAATGGTTTAAGTATAAGTTGAAAAAGGTTTTTAAATTGTACTTGATACTGATTCACCCCCCTCTGAGTATCAACAACTGCAAGTTTGTCAAGAACTATGGTCAAACAACGACACCTCTAGCAACATTATTAAAGAAGAAAACATTTTCTTAGACTCAAGAATCAACCAAAGAGTTTGAAAAACTTAAGGAGGATATGTGTACAACTCCTTTCCTAGACACATCTGACTTCACAAAAACATTTATTGTGGAGTGTGATGTCTTAGGCCATGGCATTGGTGTAGTTTGAATGAAAGAAGGAAGGTCCCTTGCCTTTTAAACCAACCAACTTAAAGGAAAACAATTAATTAAACCAATTTATGAAAATTAATTGTTGGCCATACTACACACAACTAAGAAATGACACCCTTACCTAATAAGAAGACACTTCAACGTAAAAATATGTCATGATATTTGAAGTACTTCTTGGAGAAACAATTATCTTTAGAAGAACAAAAAAAATGGGTTACAAATATGCTAGGTTATGACTTTAAAATTATCTACAAGAAAGGAAAACACAATATTGTGGAATATGGACTTTCAAGGAAAGAAGAAGAAACATAGTGTTCACTATGTGCTATTTCTATTTTGCAATCTGATTGGGTGGAAGAAGCAATGATAGAATGGAAGGAAGATCAAGATGTATGTAATATCATTCAACAACTACAAGAGGACCCCAATGCATTAGATAATTTTGTATAAAATAATGTTTTGCTATGGTATCATGATCCCCTATATTTATGTAAGAATTCCCAATTCAAATAGAAAGTCCTTCTAGAATTGCACACTTCTCATATAGGAGGACATTCAAGGTTCTTGAAAACTTACCACATGATCAAGAAGGATTTTTTTTAGGAAGGCCTTGAAACTGATGTTCAAAATATTGTGTCTAAATGTGTGGTTTTCTAACAAAATAAGTGAGAGACAATCAAGACTCCAGGTCTCCTACAACCATTAGCTATACCAAGTCAACATTGGGAAGAATTTTTGATGGATTTTATTATAGGTTTACCCAAATTTGAAGGAAACATTGTCATCATGGTAGTAGTGGATTACTTGAATAAGTATGCCCATTTTTTCTCTCTCTCTCATCCTTTTAAAGAAAGTACAATAGACACAACATTCATGGAAACAATTAAAAAGCTACATGGAGTGTCTTACATGAAAATGACACCCTTACCTAATAGGAAGACAAAGATTATTGTAAGTGACAGAGATCCAATTTTCAATAGAAATTTTTGAATTGAATTATTTTCTTCTTTGGGTACTCAATTGGCTCATAGCTCATCTTCTCATCCTCAATCCAATGGGAAAAATGAGATTGTGAATAAATGTCTAGAACGATATATTTGTTTCTTTTCATATGATAAGGAAACACAATGAGTCAAGTGGTTACCCTTGGTAGAGTGGTGGTACAACACATCCTTCCATACTTCATAAAAAATGTCCTCCTTTCTGGCACTTTATGGATATCATCCTCCATCCATTATATCTCCCTTAAAATGGAATGGAAAGGTTTACGCAGTGGAGGATCACATAGGGCACCAAAAATAGGTTATCAAACTATTGAAGGAATTTTTTTTTATGAAAAAAACAAAGATGAAACAACAAGCATATTAACAACACATTGAAAGATAATTTGAAGTGGGGGATTGGGTATTTTGAGGCTACAACCATATGAAGAGATGTCCCTCAAGAAAAAAAAGGACAATAAATTAGCACCCAAATATTATGGCCCCTATAAGGTCTTGCAAAGGATTGGAAGTGTGGATTACAAATTGGAGTTTCCTCCATATTCATGTGTACATCCAATATTCCATGTTTCTTTCCTAACGAAGGTAATTGGTGGCATGATCCTAGTCCAAACTATTTTACCATAGATTAGTGAAGAAGGGAAATGATGATATTATGGTAGTTGTGGGAGGTATTAACCTCCATATGTAACCTTTGTCTAGAATAAAATATTCCGGAAGCAAGAGAAACACTAAACATACGTGTAAAAACCCTAGAAGACAAGTCAACTCAGTAGAATAAATAATATTAAAGGATTACCCTCTAGAAAGAGAATTCAGCCTAGACATGTGACAAGAAGGACTATAAATAGAGGGCGCTTGATCTCATTTTCACCCACTCACCTCACTCACTGTCTCAAGTTTAGAGCAAGTTTGGAGCTATAGCTGCAAGAATGGAAGGTGGATCCTCTAGGGTGATTCTTGGTCTTTCTCTCTAGTGCTATCTAGCCTAAGATATGCACCCTCCCTTCTAGTATCTCTTGGTGGTATTCTTGGTGATATTCTTGATGGTATTTTGATATTCTTGGTGGTATTCTTGGTAAGTGCAGCGACAACTGTTGCAACTACGTATTGTTCTTGTTTTGTGGCTTTGAGACTTTCTGTCTAGTGAGCTATCTTTGGAGAAAGATGCACTCTCTTGGTTATTTGTTGGTTCTAGTGATGCTTCCAGAATCATTCTATCTAGCAAAGGTTATGGTGCTTAGGGGTGGTTACGTGCCTATGGTTGGGTGACAATAATGATATTATATTATGGTAAAAATAATACATTGAAATATTTTAACAGGTTATGGGCCCACACTACCTTTAGAATAGTCTAACCGCTAGAAGGTAGATTGAAAATTATTTGTTAATCTCGTTATAACACCAGTTGCAGCTACAACTAGGGTTTCTGTTTTTTCATCTGCAACAAACCCTAACCTAATTCTTTGGGCACTTTACGTGAAACATTTGGCATAATTTTTGAGTATTCTAGTGTGCCCTAGCTAGTGCACCCTCTGGTGTCCCCAGGCAACACAAATTTCAGGTTTGAGTTCTTGGTCAAAGTCAAATTCAAAGGTTGACTTTTGGTCAAAATTGATTTTGTGGTCAAAGTTGAAATTTTAGGGTTTCTAGCTTTTTCTAATCATTGAACCTTTTTGATTCAGTTTCTAGCGTCTTCTTGTCAATATGGTGTCTAGTTTCAAATTAGAAGACAAACTGAACAATGCTACAAATTTCAAAGGTATGTACCGATATATGCTTTTCATTTTATATCATCTAGCAAAGCATGAGTGTGTTTGCAAGAGATGTACAAGAGACCTTGTCCAAGCAGTAATATTGGATTTAGTACATTCAAAGGAACAATCACACCCTCCCTAGTAATTGAGGCTCCAGTTTCTAGGTTTGATTGATCAAATTGTTAAGTTTCAATTTGCACATATCATGTTTGATAGTTGCTACATAACAAGTAAACATTATAGTTGTGGAAACAATCTTTGAAAGGTTCTATTACTGCTAGGTATACTGGGTTTCATGTAAGTACTATTGATATATATGCTTATTGCACTTGTTTGCAAAATTAACTAACATCTCCTCTAGGAGATATTTCTTGTTTTCCTCTCAAGCAGGTCACCTTAGTAATTCTATGACGACTACCGTTCTTGTTACCATAGAGATGTTCTTATGAAAATGCTATCGGGAATACTTTTTCTCTTGTTGTTCTTGTTCCGAGAAGGAGCTACATTGATAGTTGCAAACATAGAGCAGATGACTCCATCAATTGGTGAGGCAAGTGATCTCACCAAGTACCAATTCTAAAGGAAGCGTGTAAAGCAGTCAAGAAGAAAGAATGGAAGGAAGCTATGATGGAAGAATATCAATCCATCATGAAAAGTGATGTATGGGACATTGTGCCTAGATCTAAAGGAAAGTCTACAGTCACTTCAAAATGGGTTTACAAGATAAATCATGCCGTAGATGGGAGTATCAATAAATACAAGGAAATATTCATGGCTAGAGGGTTCTCCCAACAAGAGGGAGAAAATTATGATGACACGTTTTCTCTAGTTGCCAGATACACCTCTATTAGAGCCATAATATCTATTGCAACATCCATGGGTTGGAGTTTACATCATATGGATGTAAAGACCACTTTTCTCAATGGAGTAATTGAGGAAGAAGTATACATAGAGAAACCTCAAGGTTTTGAGGTACACCTGAGAGAAACCCATGTATGAAGAAGGCCTTGTATGGACTCAAGAAAGATCAAAGAGTTTGGTATGCAAGAATTGATAGTTACTTGAAAAGACTTGGATTTTCCAAGAGCTATGCTGATCCAAACCTTTATGACAAGGTTGTGAATGATGCACCTGTGATCCTACTGCTATATGTGGATGCTTTGTTTCTAATAGGTGCAGAGCCTCTCATTATTCAACGTAAGAGAGAGTTATCCTCTGAATTCGATATGAAGAATCTTGGTCTCATGCATTATTATTTGGGACTAGAAGTATAACATAAGCATGGTGAAATCTTCTTGGGGAAAGGGAAATATGTTGTAAAGATCCTTTAGAAGTTTGGGATGATGGATTGAAAATCCATGACAACTCCCATGGTAACATATATGAAGAAGCTAAGAGACTCTGATTCTGATCCAATAGAATCATCCCTGTACCGACAGTTGATTGGCTCATTGATGTATTTGGTTAATACCCGACCAAGCATTTTCTTTGTTGTGAACACATTGATCCAGTTCTAGGTGGAATCTAGACATGAGAATTAGATAGCTGCAAAGCACATTTTGAGATATCTTTGTGGGACTCTAAATTATGTTTTGAGATATGCCTCGAATAGTGACATACAATTGCATGGATTTACTAATTCATATTAGGCAGGGAGTTCAGATGACAGAAAGAGTACCTCTTGTATGTTTTTCAGTTTGGGCTCTGCTATGATATCATGGACTAGCAGGAAACAAAATTCTGTTGCACTCAGCACTACAAAAGCAGAGTATATTGCGGCTTGTGATGATTGAATGGAAGCAATATGGCTCTGTAAGTTGGTTTTTGGACTATTTGATCTAGTGCTGGATTCGACTGTGATATATTGTGATAATCAGAGTTCTTTGAAGCTTTCATAGAACCCCGTGTTCCATGAAAGGTTGAAGCACATTGAGATCAAGTACTATTTTATCCATGATAAATTGGAAAAGGGAGAAGTGATTCTCCAGTACATCTCCATCGATGAGAAAACAACTAATATTCTGACAAAGACTTTGTCCAAGATAAAGTTTTCATACTTGAGGGACAAGTTGGGAATCATGGAGATTGCTCCCTTGGTTGAGAGGGAGGATACGACTTCCTCGGTTGAGAGGGAGCACTGATATATAACATCATGGATAGTCAGCGTGCTGGTGGAAAAACATTCTCCGCGTGGAAAATGTTAAGAGTAGAACAAATTGTTGGTGGACATACATGTTCCTTGTGGAGGATGGTCCTAGTTGACAGATTGCTGGTGGACATACATTATCCCTATGGAGAATGGTCCAGGTTGACATATTGCTGATGTACCATGGACAACTATTCTTCTAGGATGTATGCCCGAATTAGAAGAATGGTCCAAGAAAACTATTCTTCTAGGACGTATGTCCAGATTAAAAGAATGGTCTGTCTCCTTGAGGTCACAGTAGTGACCAGAGTGGGGAGATTGGTACATGAAAAACATTTCCCCTGAGTTCACATTAGTGGTTGGAGGGAAAATGGTCAAGGAAAATCATTCTTCTAGGACGTATGTCCAGATTAGAAGAATGGTCCTTGTATCCCATGATGTGGCTTTCAACATTTGGGAGGAAAATCATTCTTCTAGGACAAATGTATGGATTAGAATAATGATCCTTGTAGCCCATGGCATGGATTTCAACATCTGGGAGGGACAATCATTCTTCTAGGACGCATTTATGGATTATAAGAATGGTCCTTGTATCCCATTGTGGGGCTTTCAACATCTGTTGGGATAATCATTATTCTAGGACGTATGCTCGGATTAGAATAATGGTCCTTGTATCACTTTGTTGAGTGAGTCACTTATGCAAGACACTTTGTTGAGTGTGATGAGTTTAGCACATGACTTATTCAACATCATGGCCAATTACTCAGATGGAGTATGGACTCGAGAGATGATGCAAATGATGATATGATTTGATGCCATGAGACTGTTTTACTGCATGGTGATAGATTGTGTAGCTATTCATTGATTGCAATGGAGACTGTGGGTCTATAGATAGTATCTATGTGCTACTGTGGTAGATGTATTCCACTAGTAGTGACTGACTGTCACTAGATAGTAGGTGTGCGCTACTAGGAGTGGTTGTGTACCACTGGATAATAGTTGTGTACTTCTATGGATTGACACTGTTGTGATCTATTGGATGGCATTGTAGTTACTATGTGCTACTAATTGATTTTCATGAATACTACCAGTAGTTTTGAAGAAGTTTCCTAGGATGGTGTGTCAACCAGTAGTGCTGGAGGTGATTTCCAGCTAGATGGAGAGTGATGATGATGATCATGACTTTATCTGCTTGATCATGAGAGATAACATGTGTGGCTATGATGATGCTACCCATAGAATGGTTTCCAAGACTATGTGATCCTTGCCAATACCATGTGAAATGGATAGATTTGTTTGAGACCATTACGATTAATACCTCCCTAGCTAGGAGGGAGTGTTGATATTATGGTAGTTGCGTGATGTATTAACCTCCATATGTAACCTTTGGATAGAATAGAATATTCCAAAAGCAAGAGAAACCCTAAACAAATGTGTAAAAACACTAGAAGACAAGTGAACTCAGTAGAATAAATAATATTAAAGGATTACCCTCCAGAAAGAGAAGTTGGCCTAGACAGGTGACAAGAAGGACTATAAATAGAGGGTGCTTGAGATCATTTTCCCTCACTCACCTCACTCACTCTCTCAATTTTAGCACAAGTTTGGATCTGCAACTTCAAGAATGGAAAGTGGATCCTCTGGGGTGATTCGTATTCTCTCTCTCTAGTGCTATCTAGCCTAAGATATGCACCTTTCCTTCTAGTATCTCTTGGTGGTATTCTTGGTGACATTCTTGATGGTATTTTGATATTCTTGGTGGTATTATTGGTAAGTGAAACTGCAATTGTTGCAACTGTGTGTTGTTCTTATTCTGTGGCTTTGGGAATTTATGTTTGGTGAGTTATCTTTAGAGAAAGATTCACTCTCTTGGTTATTCTGTTGGTTCTAGTGATGCTTCCAGAATAATTCTATATAGCAAAGGTTATGGTGCTCGGGGGTGGCTGTGTGCCTATGGTTGGGTGACAATAATGATATTTTCTATGGTAAAATGAGCACATCAAAATATTATAACATGAAAATCATACTAGAACTAGAACCAATCTTTGAAACAAGGATTAAGCGGTTGTGAAATCGAGAAATTATTGAATACCTCGTCAAAAGGAAGAGCTCAAAAATGGAAGAGAAAACATGGGAAGATGAGTTCTGTTGGAAGATTGGTTGTTGTCATTGATGTCAACCCTAGTCATGGGTTTTGGACCACAAGATTGATGAAGTTATTTGGACATGAAGGAAAATACACATCTGAGATACAACACCATGGATGGATAGTATACATCATGTTGTTTCAGGTAGTATGTGGCAGAGTGGATCCCTCTTGGTTGAGGAAAAATGAATTTTGAAGATGACAAAGTGAATTGTACATAGGCCCTGAAAAGGTAATTAAAAGAGTACAAAATAAGAAAGTGCCGGTCGCCCCTAATGTTAAAAAGGAAGTGGCATAAATGGTGTAAATAGTAAGTATACATTCATTTGAACAAGTCTAATTTCAGAGGAAAAAAAAGAGCCCGGTTCAAGGGGGGGGGAAGTCTTTTGGTGATGTGTTCTAAGGTGTAATGTTATTTTTGGTCATCTTACCATTTTGCTATAGCTTTTTTCTAGAATGATTCAGATGGGTGAAATCGCTATTTTATTGAGAATACATATCAAAGTTACCTCTGGTAAAAATTTCCAGCTCTTTATTAGCTATAGTATGGAGTTACACTAAATGGAATATAGGGTTTGTGACCCGGTCTGAAACTAGTCAATAAGCAGGTGTTTTGGGTAAAACAATCATAAATTTTCATACAGACTCAAATGCAGTGGGACCCTTCCATTGGAAAGAGTATGGACTTTAGTTTCTTGTACGAGTTTCAGAATCAGACATTAAATATTGAGCCTTGGGAGGGCATCTTTGTACAAGTTGGAGTCTTCTAAAGAACATACCAGAATTGAATAAAGGTTTTATTATCTCTCTATTCTTGGGTGGAAGGAAGGGGCAAGGATAGAGAGTTCAAATATATCTTAATATTGGAGGATTGTATGTCTTGGAGGTTTATCCCTCCCTTTACATTTAGGCTGTAGCTACCTTTGGAATCATTACTTCCCTTGAACAAAACTATTGATTATTTCTCATATATTGTGCATGGTGTATTGTGAATTGTATTGGTGTAGCTTTCTTATACTGTGTTCATTTCTCATTGGATAGGTGAATGAACAGTATAAGTTGAAAAAGAGTTTTAAATTGTACTTAATCTTGATTCACCCCCCTCTCAACAATACAACAATTGGTATGAGGCGGGTTACCTTCAGTACAGTTTAACCTTTGGAAGGAAGATCCTATCTCTTGAAATGGAAGGAAACATTCCAAATAGGATTCCACCATTTTGATGGAAGCAATTTTTGAATACTGGGAAAAATAGAATGGAAACTTACTTGAAAGCTCTTAGAGACAGATGTTTTGGATCTCAGTTGCTTGAGGATATAATGCTTGAAGAAACCAAAGACTACAAACAAGAAGGAAGCAAAAGGAACAAGCCTGGAAATAAATACCATCTTGGATGGATTGATAGATTAAGTGAGGGTAGGGGTGGGATCATGTGCATCAGAAAAATATCTTTGGGACAAGCTACAAAGAACTTTATGCAGGGAAGCGGGAAAGAAGAAGAAGTTGAAGAAGATTACAACATCTCTGATTTCAAAGAAGAAAAAAGAGAATTAGTTTTTGCTTCAATTGTGAAGGAGTGAGTCACGTTGAATTTGAATGTCTCATTAAAAGTTGAAAAGTGACAGAAGAAAATTCCAATGAAGAGAAAGAAAATCATAAAAAGAAAAAATGATTAGAAGAAGATAAGAATCTTAAAAAATGAAGCATGTTGAGATTGAAAAGTAGCAAGCTCAAGACATGAAAACTAAGAGTGAATTGGTTAGTTGTGAAAAAGACAGTTGTAAACTTAAAGAAACAGTGAGACTTTATTTGAGAAGAAACCATTTCTTAGAAAACTCTACTTGGAAAGCAAGAAGAATAGCCAGTAAAGAAGGTCCAAATGATAAATAAAGAAGATTGTGGCTTGAACAAGAGTTGTCTCATTGAGGAAGAGCTTAGAAACTCTCAAGTGCTTGAGAACCATGCTGGATGCCATGGGTGAAACTTCATACAAAGAAGATTACAAATACCAACAGGGTTGAAGAAAAGAGCTACCACAGACAGAGTTGATGAAAGTGGTTGAATACAGGAAAGAAGGAATGAATTACAAAAGAGATGAATGTCCGAGAAGACCTCCTACCTTCAAAAAATCAAAGAAGCTCCAATGCGATTATGGGAGAGCTTCTGAGAGGAAGAATAGATCCTTGAACCCTATGGACTACATCTACGGTACTTACTCAAGGTAATCAATTTCTTTCTTGAGGTCATTGTTATGCCTGGAATTTTTTGGACATGGTAATTAATTCTTGAATAATGAAAGGAACAATCATAAAAAGCCTGAATGGTGTAAACATAAGATATGGAAATAATGGTGGATCTGTCAACAGAAATTATAATTCATTTTACCCATAGATGGACAAAATGTGTATTGCTACAGTACGGTATCTTGGTCTCAAAGCACGATATTGCAGATGTATGAATGAAGATGTGCCTATTAATCATGTAGTATGGATAAGGAAAGAGATTCAAACAATGATTAATGAGACTGTAATTAACATTTGAAAAATGTAAAGAAAGAAGATGAATGGTACATAGGCAGGTGGATGTTCTTCACACATGAGCTAGGGATCAAGACAAATTCATCATCTTGAAGAGAAAGGTGGCAATGTTGCATTTGGAATGACTCATCTACCAAAGTACTTGGAGAAAGTGTAGTAGAGCTTGGGAAGAAAAATGTAAAGCAAAGAATGTTCTATTGGTTGAAGACTTGGTGCCATCTACTACAGTGTTAGTAAAATGTGATCAAGGATGCACTCTTCCGTTTGATTCGGAAATGTAAAATCAGAGAAATAACTTCGGAAGATTGGTTGCAACTGCAACAGAAGACTGAACAACATAATACATCCTAGACATGAAGAGAGAGAGGAGCATAAACCGCACAAAAGATTCCAAGGAAAGCGTCCCAAAATAAAAAAAATAAGGATAGTATTATTGAGTGCATGTTTAGGGGAGTAGCCCCAAAGAGAAGAAAGGTTACCTTTTCCCATTAAGCTTCGGGGGAGAAGCCATACCCTTGCCATTGATGTGAGGGGAGATAAGTGGGATCATGATGATAGAGAACATGAGTGTTGCCATCAATGACAAAGGGGAGATTGTTGGAAAAAATTTAACAGACAATGAATGCTTGTCATTGATGTCAACCCTAGTCATGGGTTTTGGACCACAAGATTGATAAAGTTATTTGGACATGAAGGAAAATGTCTGGTCTAACACCCATGGATGGATAGTATACATCCATTTTGTTCACAGTGGTATGTGGCACGTCGCGGGGATCCTCATGGTTGAGGAGAAATGAATTTTTAGAAGATGACAAAGTGGGTGTACATGTGAGTACTGAGAAGATGAATTAAAGAAAATAATTACAAAATAAAGAAGTGTCAATTAAGCCCCTAATGTTAAAGGAAGTGACATAAATGGAACATGAAACCAGAAACATAATTATACATTCATTTTGATACAAGTCTAATTCGAGAGGAAGGAATAAGAAAAAGAGGGCCGGTTCAAGGGAGGATGAAGTCTTTTTGGTGATGTGTTCTAAGGTATGTTATTTCGGGTCATCTTACCAAACGATATAAATTTTTTTCTAGAACAATTCAGATAGTGAAATCGCTATTTTATTGAGAATATGGTACCTCTGGTGAAATTTCAACTCTTTATTAAGCTATAATTGTGGAATTTTTCCTACATGGAATATAGGGTTTGTGACCAGTCGCGAAACTAGTCAATAAACATGTGTTAGGAGTAAAACAATCATAACTTTCCTTTGAACTCCAAATGCAGTTGGGACCACTTCCATTGGAAAAGAGTACACAGATTTTAGTTTCTTGTGTGGGGTTTCAGAATCAGATGTTAAATATTGATGGCGGGGCATTATGTGCTAAATGTTGGGTCTTTTGAACATACCATAATTGAATAAAGGAACATTATCTCATATATTCTTGGGTGGAAGGAAGGAGGATAGAGTTCAAATATCTCTTGATATTGGAGGATTGTATATTCCTCTTGAGTTTATCCCTCCCTTTACATTTTGGAAACTATAGCCTAACTTTGGAAGTCATTACTTCCCTTGAGCAAAAACTATTGATTATTTCTCATATATTGTGCATGGTGTATTGTGGTGTATTGGTGCTTAACTTTTCTCATATATTGTGCATGGTGTATTGTGGTGTATTGGTGTAACTCTTATACTATTGTTCATTTATCATTGGATATAATTGAATGTTTTAAGTATAAGTTGAAAAATGTTTTTAAATTGTATTTGATACTGATTCACCCCCCTCTCAGTATCAACAAGTTCTTCATGCAAAAACACCCGTAGTTAGTAAAGTGTAGAGGACAACACTTATTTGAAGGGGAGGGGCATGTTAAGCCTTATACAAAGCCACATGTTATGTATACAATCCCTTCTTAATCCCCTAGATAGTGAATTATTACATTTCTAGTGTTATATTAGTAGGTTGTACAAAACCATTAATTGTACCGTTTGTCTCCTATATATATATATATATACACACACACACACACACACACACACACACACACACACACACCAAGGAGACCTAGTCTTAGGATCATCTTATATAATCTCATATTGTATTATGAATTGGATATATTGTAAAAGGATGTTTCCTCCTCAAAGTGGACTGTATTCATTGAATTTTCATCAATCTTAAGGCATTGGATCATAACAAAAGAATGGTCAAAATATGAAATTTCACTGAAGAATATTTTTATTGAATACCTATAGAGTTGTAGAATGGTCCACAATTGAAAATTCATCTATAGTATACAAGAGCACACTAATTAACTCTTGTAGTTAGGAAAAAATTGTATACCTTATATTGTGAGTTCTCTAAAGCCTGGGTAAGGGTGGGGGAAATCCATCAATAATTCTTGTGTACTGGTAAAGATGGTGCATTGGGTGTGTTGACTATCACATACCGATATAAAATTAGGTTGGATATGTATACTAGAGTACATGGTTATAATTCTTCTAGGGTCAATTTAATACCTATATTACATAAAGAAATCCTCCAAGGCATGTAAAAAACACCAATTTGAGGACAAATGAGTTTTTCGTAATCAATAAAATGCATTTTATAACTTCTTGTGCATCAAAATTTGTGGGTCCTTTTTCTATATACATCCATTAATAATACATATCAATGTAAAATATTTTATAAAAAATAATTCCTAGTGTAGAAAAAAATATAGTAAATTCATTATTTTCTAAGTAGAAGGATTATCATTATCACAACAAGCCCAAAACTAGTGAGGACCCATGAGCATATTAAGAAATTGAATATATTAATTTACCTACATTTTTTTTAAACACAGGTTTTCAAATAGAGCGTGTTATCCCCTACCCTAGGGATAACTAAGGAGATCACGTCTCGAGGCCCATAGGTCCTAGACATGGAGTACTAAGAGGAAAACGACTCGAGCATGGCCTTGAAGGGACCATATTTTCTTCAGTGCATCCCTCTTATCACCAACAATAATATCCATCCCACCAGCATGGTCCTGAAGTAGCGGTGGGTCTTTCTCCATGAGGTAATGAGCTCGGGTATCATGGTATGTATCACTTTGCTTTTTGAAGCACTTGAATATGTTGTATTGAATCCTTCTTCATTTCATGATGTTTGCTTGGAAATTATGCTCTTTTCCTTGTTTATACCTAGAAGGGTAACACAATTCCCTAGTAAGTTGGTTTCCCTTTAGGATGGGTTGCTACCAGATGGGTTTGTGAAAAGTCGTTGTCTGTTGCCTGCATACTTACCACTTTCCATATTTATTCCTTTCATCTCCCCTATCCTAATTTGGGTATAGGGATTGGATACACTATGAAGGGTTGTACCTTGCCTTGTGGGAAGAAGGGGCTAAAGGCCCATAGGGTAAAAGTAGTTGGAAATAATTAAAATCCAATGTTGAAACCTTTGAGATGCTTCGCCCAGGAATCCCCGAGAAAGCAGTGAAAATATTCTCAGTAAGAAAAGGGGACCCATGAGATACATAATCACTCAAGGTACTATTTGATGGATAAGAGGTCTCATCACGAGCTGACCTATTATGACCATGGGCATGTAGTGGTATGACACTACCACCTATCCAACCATCAAACCAGGGTAGTGGCTCTCAGTGGCATAGCTAAGAGAAAGGGGGTTTCATTACGATCCAACCTTTTCATTTCCGTGAAATGTTTTTGGATAACACTGTCACCTCTGGTCATCAAGCCAGGACAATGGCCCTCTAATTTTTCCTTGAAGCACAAAAGAAAAAGATCAAAAGAAATAAATCTAATAATAAAAGACAATGAATGGGCTAGGAAACAATTACATTTATTATAAGGTGCAACTCGCCCTCTACAAAGGCACCCACAGGTAAGACTTTATATTTCCCTATTATTACATGCACCCCATGCCCACATACTTACCCTATGCCAC
This sequence comes from Picea sitchensis, assembly GCA_010110895.2. Lineage (NCBI taxonomy): Eukaryota > Viridiplantae > Streptophyta > Pinopsida > Pinales > Pinaceae > Picea > Picea sitchensis. The sequence continues at coordinate 401,537 of SNQJ01S0002522.1, forward strand.
CTCATACAATTACATGACTTAGATTAGATCCCACCTCAGAAACACCCCAAAGTTAAGAGAGGATATCCCAATAGGACACACTGAGACCTTATCCAAACTTAACTTGTCAAGTTGCATAACATATTTGAGCATTTGTTTGGGTTAAGGGGGGTTTGATGCACATGTTTGGGCAATTTAATTATTGGATGTGATTTACATGCTATGATCCCTATGACTTATGAACCCATAGAGGGAATACTTGTTGTTGTTGTAGGAAATTTCCTAGTGGACATGTAAACATGAGGGAATTATTAGCTTAGAACTTGATGGGGGCTTAAATCCCACAGATGGATGCTCCAACACCAACCAACGATAAGAAGAAATTGAATATTTTCACCGGGAAAAAGAAGGATGTTTCCTTTGGAGGCACCCTAGAAGACCTAGACCCAGGGGGACCTTGCTCTTCCACATAGACGTTGGCCCTTGAGGGCCCTGGAAGTCACCACCATGACCCTACATGTCATTCATAGCTAGGTTTTTCATTTTAGAGGCATTTATGAGCCCGATGGCACGTGTGGGCATCATCTGGGGCCTATGGAGGCCAAGAAACCTACATTTTAGGCTCAATGTTCCACCTTTAGATCTCAAAGTCACCCTAGAAGGGCATGACATCACCCTTGGAGGTGTCTTTAGATGCTAATGTATTTTTATTATGTCAAAATTGAATTTTATTGTAAATTGGTCAGGTTGACCTTATTTTGACCTAAAAATTAATTAAAGGTCAATTTTTTTTATAAATAAACATAAAGTATTCTCATTTTGACATCATAACTCATCACACACAAGTGGTGGTATGAAATTTTCTCCCTCTTTAAGGGTAATTGGTTGAAATAACTAGTGCGCACCTCTTGGGAGAGCATTATGGTGGTGTATTTTGGCATTTTTCATGGTGGAATGGTATTAAACTAGGGTTTGACTTGATTATTCTTTGTGAAGTAAGTGGAAAATATGCATTTTTATTCATGCTATGGATGTTTGTGGTAAAATTTACTTGTTTCATGTCTAAGATTATGAAATTGCTTGTTTAAACCCTAGGGGAGAAACAATAAAATGCTTCTTTCTCTCTATAACTATTCTACTAGATTGATCTTTTTAATTGTACATTTTCTTAAGAATGATTATTAGAGCCCTAAAGTGATATCTCTCTAGTAATCTCATTCTTGTCACCAACTAAATTGTCTTTCAAAAAAGCTAAGGAAGGAAGGTACGCTAGGGCCTAGAAGTGCCTACTCTTTAGCAAAACCTCCCTTAAAAGGGGAAAATGCTTGAGGCCTAAAGTGCCAACACCTCTTGCATTTACTTCTTCCCTTAGCTAAGCATTATCATTATTATATTTCCTGAGTGATATTGTTACTGTTATTGACTCCATAAGCCCTAAAAGACATTGGATTTTACACTCTTGTGGATGAATGAGACCAAACAAACTTTCAACACATCTTCTTGAAACTTTCACTAACACTAAAAACCATATTACCGCTGCTACAATTTTCTGTTACAACCCCATTTAGAAGCCTCAATCAGCATACCAACCCCTAAAACTAACCCATAAATTTGTATTTGCCTAGGTGCTATCATCCTAAGGTTTTAGTCTTCCCTTTTCTAGTGTTTTAGGTGCAAATTTCTGAAGTTGTTTGAGGCTGTTTCTATTGTTGTAACTACTATTAAAACCATCATTGAAGCCCCTTAACACTCTTCAAACTATCCATAAAACCACTGAACATTTGTACTACGAAAACTATAATCATTGGATGTTGAAGTAGTTTTCTTATTGCTTTATTATAGTACTTTTTCTGAAGTGGTTTCTATTGCTATCATCATCATCATCAATTAATGTTGTTATAAGTGTTTGGACAACCATTTAAGTCACTTATTGACTTGATTTTAATCTTTAAATTGTAAGTTACAAAATACTATCAAATTGCAAAGTCTTTATATCATTCTTGTCATCATAACTTGTAACTTCCGGATACATTGTTGCTGCTATAATTTTATCTCTGCTTGTCTTTAGTAGCACATATCTCTATTTTGAAGTCACTAAAATTAAATTTCGATATCATTGATTGATTCTAAAGTTTTTTGTTTCATTGGTAAAGGGAAGGTATCATTCACCTTGAATCTCTTTAACCCCAAACAATATCAAGTGACTTCTTCCTTCAGAGCGACCTAGGGAGAGAGATGGGTTTTACCTTTCTCTTATTTCCCTTCATCAACCAACTAGGTCTTGGGACGTCTCCCTTGGAGTGCGTTTCTTCTCCTCCTAAATAGAAAGAGGTATCCTATTGGGGTGTAAGTGATATTACTACATCCTTGTTACGTCAATCTAGGCCTACTTGCCTTTAGGCTTTGGGAAAGTATAGATTCTGCGATAATGGATCCCATGAAAAAATGCATTGAGAATCAAACATGGGGTAATTGAAATGCAATCACACACCTCTATAGCTACAAAAAATCTCAATCTATCATATCACCATTAACTATTAGCCTAATCAATACTCAATGCACACAATTTTCAACTCCTAAAAATCCCAACCAAAGATCAGAATCTCCACTTCCTCCTGCAAATATTAAGAACACCCGCTTTAGTCCTCAAGGGTTTCAAAGGCCTAAGAGACTTTGAAACAAACCACTATCCCTTTTACCTCTTTTGAAACCAATTTATGTGTTGTTGTCCTCCTTTTCGAGATCCTAACGCATTAGAAAACTTTCACTTCTACACACTATACTAGAGTATATTTTTCCATTGTTTATACTCACTCGATCATTAACCTACATTTTCTCATTCATCATATTTGTGGCTACAAATTGTTTTGGCATAAATATGTTAAGTGCCTGAATAATATGCAAATATACTTCAACAATAAACCAATAATAAATACCAAACCATTCACCAAAATATTGAATATAAGAAATAGTCAAAACCCTTGAGGTAGGGTAACACCATATATTATTCCTTAAGGAAGGATTGCACTCCTCAAGCAATACTTGCTTGTTACAATGACAATATTCTTCACTATTCTTCATTACATTTCTTACACTTATTTATATATATCTCTCTATCTCCTATGAACCTTTTAGAGAGCCTTCTCACATTTATTACATTTAACTACCATAGTGGGCCTTTATTAATATAGTGGACCTAGTCCACCTTACATTGAATGCCCACATTCTCATATATTAAATTACTTCCACTAATAATACATAACCACATTCCCATTGGGTACCTCCCTAGGTACCCCATATTACCTCCCTAGGTACCCCATATTACCTCCCTAGGTATACTACATTCCATCCCCCTTCACATGTTTCTTCCTCGAAACATGAGAAGAAACCATAAAATATGTCCGGCTAAGAAATGCAGCCAATTGATACCAAGTATGACCATCCATCCATATCAATGGAAGTCAAACATGATTTCCATCTGCTGCTTTTCCACCCTGCTGATCTTTCTTTGCATCATGTCAGGGTTTCCATGGGATTGTTTCTGTAGCCTGAACTCCTCCCGTAGTGCCAGTAGTCCTCCATGCACCTCTTGATTAGTTTCTTGGTGCATAAATGTGTTGATGCACATGCCCTTTCCTTGATGACTGTTGTGTCTCTATATGATGTGGATGACGATATACACCAACTGTAGGAATCTGTTCTTTTTTCTTAAAATCTGCAACATTTTGTGCCTTTGAGTCAATGACCTCCTTAGCTTCTTGATTATGTCCTTCTTGTAGTTTTACACCATCTCCTTCTGTAAACTCTACCTCTGATTCAACTTCAGAATCAACAATAACTTATTTTCTAGCTTCCATGGGTCCATCCTTCTTACTAAGAGACACATCCTGCAATATTATTTTCTTTTTCTTGTACCACAACTTCAAAAATTCTTTTTTCACATTAATATTAATGGTACCCATTGATTTTATACAAGGATATCCCAAAACAATATCCACTTCATCCATATCCATAACAAAAAGATATGAAAGCAACACATATTTATCCATACTAACCTTCAAATATTTAAAAAATTGAACATTTTTACCCTCAACCTGTGTGCTTTGGATATTCTTGGCAGGAATTTGCAATCTATTAACCAACTGAACATTGATAAAATTATGTTGGCAACTAGGGTTAAGAGAAATAATGACATTTTCTTTGTGAATACAACCATGAACTTGTAATATAGATTTTCCACCTAAAAATAAACTATTGTTTCTCCCTTTAGCAGCATGAGAACATTTATCTAAAATAATTTTTTCAAGTGCTTCATCAGAAAGTGCCATCAATTGGCTATATCTATGTGATTGCCACCAAATGATTGCATCATCTTTTAAATAACACGATACCCAATGTTTCCAATCCTCTTTTGAAAATGAATTCAAGTATTTTATGAATTCTTTGATATTAGGGCCATCGCATTTTCCAGTAAAAAACATCTTGCTATAACAACCCCCAAAAATAGAACAAGGGTTTTAAAAATAAATCACTACAAAAAGTCGCGGTTTTTTTTTCTTCCGGAAAAACCCTGAAAATCTCTTGAATTTGAAATGCTCATTAATTTACTTCCTGGACTCAGTTTCAAATGATTTGTTTTTTAAATTGGGTATTTTTCCAAGAGGAATTCAAATACCCAATTTGTTTAGCGAAATCCTGCTAATTTTTTTTCAGATCTGAACCTGAAGTGCGCCACCCTCTTTTTTTTTTTTAGAAAAAATCTCCAAAAAGAGCCAAACAATTCTCCCCTTCTTTGGCCAAGGAAAGTGCTATGATACCAATTTTTGAGTGCCTGAATAGTATGCAAATATAATTAAGCAATAAACCAATAATAAATACCAAACCATTCACCAAAATATTGAACACAAGAAATAGTCAAAACCCTTGAGGTAGGGTAACACCATATATTATTCCTTAAGGAAGGAATTCACTCGTCAAGTAACACTTGCTTGTTACAATGACAATATTCTTCACTATGATTCATTACATTTCTTACACTTCTTTATATAACTCTCTCTATCTTCTATGAACCTTCTATATATCCTTCTCACATTTATTACATTTAACTACCATAGTGGGCCTTTATTAATATAGTGGACCTAGTCCACCTTACATTGAATACCCACATTCTCATTAATTAAATGAATTCCACTAATAATATATAATCACATTCCCGTTGGGTACCTCCCTAGGTACCCCATATTACCTCCCTAGGTATACTACAAAATATTTATAACTAACCTTGAAAATTTGATAAGGAAAACCTCAACATATACACATACTAACTAGACTTTGGAGTATATTTCACGACTATATACACATAATATTTAATCCTATATTTCTCATGCATTATCCCATGCATACATATGCTCACCTTAGATAAGGCATTACATGAAAAATTTGATTGGAACATATACATAATGTATATCCATCCCAATAAATAACTTATACCTCCATGTATGAAAAAGTACCTAGGTACACTTTTTTTCCTCACCATCTCTTGCCTGGAATCATGCTCTAACATGTCCATAATTTACACTATTATCCTAAAAAATATTCTTTGCATTTAAAACTTGAACTCCAAAAATGCACTACATTCATGCAAAAAAATGCACACCACATCCACCAAATAAGGGTTTATATGACCTCCATGGAACCAAAAACAATTTTAGTGGTGGATGGAACCACAAATGATTTTAAAAATGTCTTTTTTGGTGGAACATTCTCCCCATATCAAGTTCTAAATCCCTTGTGGATTAGATGGACACTTAAATGTCTAATTAAAGTTGCTATCAATTCAATTTAATTGATTATTGACTCAAATTATGGGCGATGGAATCATATATGGTTCCCTTATGCCTCAATGTTGTTATATGGATTTGAATAATTGCTTGGAATAATGTCCATATTCATTGAGATGTTTGGTGACCCCCTTTTTATTTGTTTGTTTGTTGTAGTGCAAAATATGTAGGACATCTTCACCTTGGGATGCCGATATGACTTGAAGTGTAAATTCTGTAGTGGTTTATATATATATGTAGGACATCTTCACCTTGGGATGCCGATATGACTTGAAGTGTAAATTCTGTAGTGGTTTATATATATATATATTCCTTTGTGGTTCACTATGCGAAACTCGGTATGTCCGCAGTAATGTCCCACGAAATTCGAAAAACATAGGAGGGTCAAAAATTTCACGAATATTGGTTCATAGAGAGAAACATGTCACATAGAGGAGACTCGAGCCTAGGTGGGGAGGAGAAAACTCCCCACCCCAACCAATTGAGCTACAACCACTTGACTGTAGTGGTTTATATATATATATATATATAAACCACTTGACTGAGAATATTGGCTCATAGAGAGCAACATGTCACATAGATGAGACTTGAACCTAGGTGGGTGTTGACGTTTGAATCTGTTAGGACCGAAATGACAACCTCACGAGGATGTAAATCACCCTACGTTTTTATAGAGGTGGTACTCTTTAATTTAGGATTTTCTTGGGAATCTAGATATTTAGAATATGGGACTTTATAGAAGTTCGTCATGGTAATCAAAGAAATATAAATATTGCAAGAAAGATAAAAGGAAAATGTTTTGTCTTCTTTTTATAGAAAGTCCCTGAAAAAGGACCAAGAACTGAGCACATTCACACATTTAAAGAAAATAAGCAAAATTTCCTCACATCCATCATAGTTAAAATAAATATTTATGATCACATAAAAATAAAAAGAAGATGATCCACATGCATAAGAGAATTTTAACATAGTAGACACATGGGTAGCTCAAATAAAGATAATTATAGACCAATCTCAAATAATTTATACTCAAAACTCAGAGTTACAAAACACAGTTGAAACTAATCCCTTAATATCTCTCTTGAAATTTCTAAAAAATATATAGTTTGTTACATATTCTTTGAAATTTAAAATGCGTTTTCCTTAAAGACTAGGATTGGGGCTCCCCATGGACCATAAATAAAATATACAAAAGAATTAAGCTTATAGGAGGATGATGGATGGTAAAATAACAACAAGACCTGGAAAGAAGAAAAGCGAAGTTATCCGACTTTGGTTAAACCTTTCTATTCAAAGAAGTGGAGTGACTAGATGAAGGAACTGATAAAGAAAGAAAGATGTGATCAACATAAAATTACTATGATGGTCTCTCGTTGTTTTCACTTTCTTGCTGGTGTCATTTTATTGTCTTCATTAATGGTTACATGAACCGTCTCAACTATTTCTTGCCCCTCGGTGGTCAATTTGTCGATCGCTTTCTTAAACCATTCTTGAATATAATTTTTCATTGGTGCCACGTTGATCTCATGCTGGATTTTGATGTTGAACAACTCACCCTCCAAGTCTCGTAGATCAAGGGAAATACCGTGCAACACTTCTTCAATGTCCCGATTTTTCACAGAGTAGTCCACTAGCCAATTGTCTATGTTGTCCTCATCATATTCACGTATACCATAGAAATTTTCAACTGACAACCCTTTAAAAATCTCATCTTGTTCGTAAAACTGTTGCTTTGTTAGGAAAAATGAGTTGAGGATTAATTTGGGGTCTTGTACTTCGTTAGTGCTTCCGGTTAGGTCTACCTCCATGAGCCTCTTGAATAATTCTTCCATATTTGATATAGCTTGGATGCACGCTTGAACAATATTATTCAAGTTTTTTTATCTTTTCTTTCCAACATGCATTCAACTGTTTTATCCAACTTGGAGAGGGAAAATCCTCCTCTCTTCTCCTTAGTTCTGTCATGTTGGAAACCTTGTTTCCAAAGGGTAGTACAACATCAAGGTAAAAACCTTATTCATTCTTTAGGTAGACTTGAAAATACTCATGGAAGGAATGTGCCCTAGAGCCAAAAGAAGCAATGATTTTGAAAATTTCCCATGCCTCTGTGATCAATGCCATTCTTTTCTTAATGTTTCTTTTTACATAGCTTCTGGATGATGTAAGTAAGATTGAAGATCCTTTTAATTTAGCAGTGGGTGTGGTGGGTCTGAATATTGTCAAAGGATTGGAAAGAATTAGAAGAGGCATTAAGGCATCTTCTAGTTCCTTGATCCTTTCTTTCAATTTCATGTTTTTCGCTTCAAGACAACCAATGGAGTCATCCAGAGCATCCCCGATTGCTCTTTGAATTTTAGAAATCTGGGAATGCTGCATATCTCTTAGGTAGACCTCTAAATTATATTTCCCTTTCTTATTCTTCACATCACCTTTTTCAATAATCAATTTCTTGGATTCCTTTTCAAAGACAACGCTCTGAAAAGAAAATGACTCTTCTTCATTGAAGGTCTCATTCTCAATGATTTCTAATGATGAATTCTGATGGGCCGTATTTGCTGGCTGATCAATGTTGGGAAATTTTTTCTCGATATCCTCTTTGAGCTCCATATCTTCAAGGGAGAAGCTATTGATGTTTCTCTCTATGTGCTGGTCTTCTTCCTCTTGCATAACGATTTTCCTCTTTTTTCTCAGAGGAAGCTTGTGTGAGCTCTCAATTTTTCCCAGAGGGGGGTTCTTTTCTCCTCCGCTGCCTGAAATACTGTTGGTAAATTTTCTAGATGGGTGGGCCATTGGAGAATTACTCCGAGATGTGGCAGTTTTTGGAGTAACAGTTCGGGACTGGGCACTCTTCTCGTTGGGACCCTTTCCTTTATGCTTGTAAAGCTCATTAGTACTAAGTACCATTTCCAAGTCACCAACATTGTGAGCAGGAGCACCTAAGTTGATAGCTTCTTCTTCACTCAGAACAATATGAATAAATGAATTGCTGAATCCTATTGCCAACATATGTTCCAGAAAAATTTCGTTAGGGTCAAACCCCTTTATTTTTTTAGCATATTTTAGATTCACATTGTGGAAGTGGTTCAAAAATTCATTGATTTTGTTTATATTCCCGAATATAAAGTCTCCAATTTTCTAGGGCAATGGTATGAATTGCTTTTTCCTTTTCTCATGGAAAAAGTGCAGCCATAAATTATACTGCCTTGCTACTTATGTGATAAACATTTTATTAGATACATGGCATGGAAGAAAGGATGGATTTTCCTTGGCATCAAAAATCCTGATAACATTGTGATTTTCCATCTGCTCTAACGTCCCCTTTTTATCCAAGAATTTATTTGCCTAGTTAGATATTATGGGAGTATCTTTACCAAACAATAATCCTTTAAAAACTGAAACAAAATCATTGTAAACTTCATAAAAATGTAAAGAAGCCTTGTGTCTCCACAATGCTTGGTACCAGAAGGTAATTGGATCAAGTTCGTAGTTCACCCTCTTACAGATAGACAATTTTGGAATTTGACAACAATATTCTATCGCAAACACTAAATAATAAGCCATGAATAATTTCTTGCCCTTTTTGTATTGCGAAAATTGGGAGGATATTTCAATGGAAATCAATTTTCCCCAATCAAAAATATCTTGCTCCTTAACTGTAAAATATAAAGAATCATTCGGGAAATAGTGGCAGTGCTTTCTTGGTCTGTCATCCTGGTAAACAACCAAGCAATTTCCCGAAAGGGGTTTTTAAATTATTCGACTTGAATCTTGGTAATATCTTCTGGGACAACCACGAGATTATCCAAGAAATCAGGAAAAAGGTCCAGGCCATTGTCATGCTTTTTTAGGAAATCCTTGCAATCCTCTCCTTTGAAGGTAAGTGTTGGCTCAGGGAGCTTCAACATCTTACGAAATATTTGAGGTGAAAGAGAGATGGGGGAACAATCCTGGAGTTGTATGATTTGCTGACTCGATACGTATTTCTCAATGCACCATGCAACCAGTTCCTTGCAGTCTAAAACCTCAGGGAAACACCTTGCATGAGCAATTACAGATGTCCAAATCACTTCCTTTTGAGTAGAGGGAGATGAATAGTAAGAATATTCTCTGGATCACTGAAATTTTTGGTCCTCATGCCCAAAAATATTCAAAGTATCATTGTAGAACTGTTGTCGAGATGTTGCTGCCATAGGTTGACGAGAGTATTCTTTTAACCAGATAATATTTTAAATGAGCGCTTGAGAGAGATAACAATAATATAATCTTCGGTAAATTGTTCTTTAATGCGGTTTAATAGGAAATCTCCTCGATCCCTTCGCTTATTAATGATGATCTTTACAAAACATGCATGATGAATTATTAACATTAAACTATACTAAATGCGTATTGGGAAAAGCACTAAGATGGCGGGGATGAATGAGAGCAATTTGGATTTGGGAAATTTTCTGAACCCGTGAACCCACGGTTGCGAATGATATAAAATAAGCTAAGTGTTGAGAGTGGTTGGATGAACTTGGATAGAAGAGAACTGAAATACTTAGGAGCTCGGTACCCTTGACGAGTCTGACGGTCATAATGTAGATCACAAATCTTTGGGTGCAAAATGGATATCGCGGAACTTGGAATAAGAAATCTTGAACCCGTGAACCCGTGGTTGGAAAAATGGTTAAGTATATAATAATATGACATCCGGTTGGACTCATGATATGGGAGTATGGATGGAGGTGAAGATCCACGAGTTTGCCAACCCGTGAACCCGTCGTTTTAAAAAAAAGGGTTAAGTATAGTAACTAGAAAGGGAAAAGAGATGGGATAAAAGAAAAGGGGAATTCAGCTAAGTATAGAAGAGGGAAAATAAATGGAAAAAATAAGGGAAAATAGAAAGGGGAGGGAAAACTCGGAAGCAAGAATTGGTCTCAATAGTGGGGAGGAGAAAACTCCCTACCCCAACCAATTGAGCTACAACCACTTTACTGTAGTGGTTTATATATATACGGTTGTAGCCATCAATATAGTTGAATTTCTCGTACATGGTTGTAGCTCTCAATTTTTGTAGTTACGTTTTCTTTTATATGGATGTAGCTATCAATATCTATAGTTACTTTTTCCTTTGTATGGATGTATCTATTAATGTCTATAATTTTGAAATGGATGCAAATTTAGAAGTTGTTTATCACTTCTCTTAATTCAAATCAGTTTGTATTAAGAACAATAATAAGATGGGATTTGGTTCTTTTGTTGAGTCTTGTATGTCTGCAACCTTGTAATTTTGTGAAATTAAAATATTGATACACTTTTAGTATATTTTTTCATGGTTTGGTGTTAGGATATTTACACTCTTAGGAGTTAGTTAAGATCAACTTGGTCTAATGTGTCTTTAGGTAAAAGTGTGTTTCTTTAGTATGTGATCTTTAAAATTCCCTGGATATTCCACTTGAACAGTTCGTCACAACATATCTTAAACTATTATGAAATCTTATATTTTTGTAGTTTATTTCCTTAGATACTAGATTAGTTAATTACTAGATTTGATTGAATTTATGAAAGAAAAAAATTACGAAAATGAAAGAAATGAGTAAAATAAAACACCATCCACACATAAATGAACACAAGTTATATCCTAGTAAACCTAATATGGGAGAAAACTCAGCTAGAAGGTGAGGCCTATACTTTGCTCTCTTTTCCTCAGTTATGGAAATAAAAATACAAAGAACGATGCACTCACTGTGGAGTTTCCTTTGACACTATGACCTATATGGCTGCTACATAATCTCTCCTCCTCTATTATTCTATGACAATACCACTCCTAGATGCTCTACTTAGTTATGAAACAATTGCAAAACAAATTAATGGAAACTATTTCTTATCCTATCGGCCCAGTATTTAACACAGTTTGATAGCTGTCTAGTATTAGGGTTTTGACTTCCTCCACCCTCAATTAGTGATAAGGATTTGAACCTTATATAATCTTATTGAAATTAAATGCATGGCTAGCCCCATATGTGTGAGTAATGGGGGCTAATGTGGCATCCATTCATACCATGGTGGTCACAAGGTAGGTCAACTTGTGGGGGGAATACCATCTGCATACAAGTTTCAAATGAAGCGTTTTATGCACCGTTGGAAATGTCTCGTAGTGCATAACACCTTCAAGGGCGTGGCACAAGTTTTAGACAATGTGACCCCAAAAAATGTTGTTTAATACCTCAAAATGGATTGGGAAGGTTATAGACCCCAATTTTTTGAACTCTGCCAAAAAATTGGCCTACAAGTTGATACCTTCAAATTTTTCCTCCCAGAAAGTACTAAGATAGATAAGAAATTACATAATGATCCAATCTGGATGATACCTCCCTATTTAGGGAGGATTTTGGTCCCCAAAATATTTACTGAATGATGTGAGGAAAGTTTTCCTCTACCTTCTCCCTAAAGTACCATTTTTCTTTTCCTGGAAGTTGTCCTTTCAACCCAATATTCCAAAGGTCAAGCTACCCTTGTCTTGTAGTTCTATACTTCCTTTACAAAACTATGTATTCTCCCAACTTTGCCTAAGGATGTGGTGCTAAGGTCTCTATGGTAGGTAGGACTTTTTCCACTATTTTATCCAACATGAAATTCTCATAGAGTTTTAGATTCTCCACATTCACTACCGAGTAAATTCACATGTATGGGGGTAGACTAAGTTTGTAGGTGTTGTTACCCACTTTATCCAATACCTCAAAAGGGCCATAGCACAAAGCCTTGATCTTCTTACCAAGACCTTGTAGTATTTCCTTGTTCATCTGTAACCAAAATTTGTCTCCAACTTTAAATAATTTCTCAGTTTTGTGTTGATCATGTCCAACCTTATGCTTTTCCCAAGACTTATTCAATGTCTCCTGTACTTTCAAATGGATCTGTCTAATATTTTCAACAAACTTATATGCTTTCAATGCTTCTCCTGTGATGTATTCCGTCACTTCTCTTTTCTATCTGTACACAACAACCAAGGGAAAATGCAATACATACCCAAAGAAATTTTAAAAAAGGGGACTTACCACTAGAAGTGTGTATTTCTTTGTTATAAGAGTGTTGAATATAGATCATATATTCATCCTAGGTCTTCGAATGCTTATGATTGTAACCCCTCAAATTTTTTACCAATATCCTCTTGACTACTTCTATCTTCCCATATGTTTATGGATGGAATGTTGTATATCTCTTCAACTTCATGTCCATCTTCTCCCAAAGTGTAGTCCAAAAATCAGTAAGAAATTTGGTGTCCTTGTCTAAGATGATGCTCCTTGGTATTCCAAAGTGCACCCAGGCCTGTTCAAAGAACATGCTTTCTGCTTCTTTTCCTTCGAAGATATTTTCGCAAGGCATAAGAATGAAAATGTTGATGAACGTATCAACTACCCAACAAATATAATCATGTCCCTTCCGAGTTGTTGGTAAACCACCCACAAAATCCATGGAAATGATTTTTGAAGGTCGAGTGGGTACAATTAAGGGATGGTATAGAACTTGCTTTCTATTATTGGGCTTGTTGGTACAATAAAGTATGCATCCTCTAATATATTGTGCTACACCTTCCTACATTTTGGGCCAATACACATACCTTTGTAAGTTAGTGACCATATTTCCAACACCAAAATGTCCTACAACCTTGGAGGTGTGGAACTCTTTGATAAGTTGCTATATTTCACCATTAAGAACACAAATCTTGTCTAGCTTGTAGAGAAACCCATTCTAAATATTATAGTTAGCCTCATAGTCACCTTCTTCTACATGAATTTGGCCTTGTAACCATTAAAACACCTCTTTAAAGTCCTCATTTTCTATGTATGCCTCTTTGTATTCATAACATGTAAAAGGATTGTTACACATATGTTGTTGTTGATGTCAAATTGGTCATGGACATGGTCAATTATAGCACAATAACAGATAAAATAAGTGCTTGGAAGGATAGAAGGATGAAAGGATCAATGGTGAAAAAAGTATGGCACAAAGTATATTGCACAGATAGAGGAAGTCATGAAAGGATGAAAATACAAGTGTGCAAAAGGATTGAAGGATGAAAGGATCAATGACACATAGAAGGATCAATGAAATAGAATAAAATTTGCAGGGTGCTTTGAACTAGTGCAACAAACGGTGCAGTGGAGTGTGCCGAGATGAAACTAGTGTGTCAGAATGGACTATTACATATTGTGTGGAAGATCATACAGAAGAAAATCTACATGGCACTTTGAGCCAGTGCAACGAATGGAACAATAGAGTGTGATGAAAAAATCCCATGTGACAAGTGACACAGTGGAATGCGACAGGATGAACAAAGTGACTGGGTGAGCACACTACAGGGAAAGTGCAACATGATGAAGGCTTGTGACTTGAGCTTTTGGCTCTTATTCTATTTGTGTAGTAGATACTCTATAGACTAGAATGTGAGTTACTACATAATTTATGAGGAGATGTTCTGATAAGACTGAATTCTGTTGCCGAAGATGAGTTGGAGCTCATTCGTAGGAATATTTGGGTAGTTTTATTTAGTCAAAGAATGTCCAACTTGGTTTGGTCAATATTTTTCCACAATATAACTATCATGTGTCCACATAATTTATTTATATAGAAGTGTAACTGACAAAACCTTGATCTGGTCACGATTTGTCCACAATGTAACTTTCATGTATCTACATACTTTATTTAGACATATGTGTAATTGACAAGACTTTGATCTGGTCAAAATATGTCCACATTGTAACTGTTACGTGTCCACATATAGGAAGGGGAACTCTGAAAAAACATAATAAATAAGGTTGCGCTTTGTTCGATTTAAGCGTAGATAAAAAGAGAAGAATTTTTTTTTGTAATTGTTCAATGAAATTGAACCATAGACTTATCGAATTAATTTTTTGTAGAGAAACGTTTAGTTTTGTAAAAGTATTTCTTAAACTAATTTTAGGGTGGTAGGGTGGTGCTAGGGTGAGTTGAATCTCACAAAGGATTGGTTTCCTCATTGGCTGTGAAAGGTTGGTGCCTGAAAGGATTGGTGTCCTCATTGTTTGTGACAAGTTGGTGCCTGAGAGGACTTGTGTGCTCATTTGCAATAGGTTGGTTTCTGATAGGATTGGTGTCCTCATTATCTACGACAGGTTAGTGCCTGAGAAGATTGGTGTCCTCATTTTTTTCTACATGTTGGTGCTTGAGAGGATTGGTATCCTCATTTGCGATAGGTTGGTTCCTGAGAGGATTGGTGTCCTCATTTGCGACATGTGGGTATCTTCCAGAGATGAATAATTGTAAATTGTAAGTTGGTGCTTGCAGAAGAACATAAGGAAAGATGTTCTACGGTTTTCTCCCACATTGGGTTTCCACATAAAATTTCTGGTGTAATGTGTTTTATTTTCTGCATGTACTACTTCTAAACAACTTTAAATTGTTGCAAAGGAAATAAAATTGATAACTCTGATACAATACTAATTCACCCCCCCTCTTAGTATTGCTGTAAGTTATAACAATTGGTATAAAAACGCATGTACCTTAAAATAATAGCCTAACAAATAGAAGGAAGATCACATAGAAAGTATGTCAAGTCAATATTCTTTTTCTTCTTCAACCAGACCTCCTCTATTAAATGGAACAAATTTTCATTTTGGAAAATCAGAATGAAAACCTACTTGATGTCTCTTAGTATGGAAATATGGAAGATTGTGATAGATGGTTATAAAATCCCAACTACTCTTCCAACTGTTGAAGCTGGTAAGAAAAACTACTACAATTATGCAAAAACTATGAATTCCATCTAAGTAGGACTTGCATAAACAAAATTTGTCAAAGTAATGCAGTTGGAATCTGCAAAATAAACATGGGACAAACTGATAAATAATTATGAAGGAGACGAGAAAGTAAAGTTGGCCAAACTTCAAGCTTACAAAATCCTATTTGAAAGCCTAAGAATGAGTGAAGATGAAAATGTCACATGTTTCTTTCTCAGAGTAGATGCGACTTTAACATTATGAAAGGGATAAGTGAGAAGATTGAAGAAACTATAATATTTCAGAAGGTACTGAGATCTCTTCCCTCAAGACTTGATGCAAAGGTTCTTTCTATAGAAGAAATGCATGAACTAGATAAGCTAACTATGGAAAGGCTGCATGGAATTCCATCTTCTTATAAGATGAGAACTAGGAAAGAACAACCAGATCTAAAGGACACAATCTTCAAGGCATTATTCAAATCCTTAACATCTCAAGATCATGATTCATTAGAACATTTACCAGATTAAGAAGAAGATAACTTTATAAGGAAACTAAAGAGGGGTTCTAGAAAATATAAATGTATGTTACCATTCAAATGCTTCCATTGTGGTAAAGTTGGTCATTTTGCATCTAAATTTCCTTTCAAACAAAACAATACCAACAAAAAAGAAAGAAAAGGCAAGGATAAGCCTAGGGAGTTTAAAAATAAAACATCTTTTAAAAGAAACAATTTTTATTCAAAAGAGGATAACAACAACTCTTGAGACACTAAAGAAGAAGAATATGAGCCAGATACAATTCAAGATGAAAAAATTCTCATGGCTTTGGAGCAACTTAAATATGACCAAGAAAAAACAAACATAGAAGAGTGTGAAGCTGTAGTAGACATGGAAGGAGAACTCATTAGTGCTTTGGAGGAAATATCCCGACTCAATAAAAATAATAAACTTAGAAAAGAACAATTACAGTTTATAAAGAAAAGGACAATGAGATCAATGAAGATATAATCATCTTAAAAATTTAGCTAGAAGAGGCCAAAATAAGGGAACACATATTGATGAATCAGATAAAAGAAAAGGAGAACATCTATGAAAAAATAGAAGCATAAATAACATCCTTAAGAAAATATCTAGAGAAGTCCAAGACCCAAATAAAATTCATAAAATGATATGAAACTCTAGATAACATTATCAACAATTAGAGATCACCAGATGACAAGAGAGGGCTAGAATATAAGGAAAGTTTGAAAATTGTCAAAGTGAAATCAAGCACTAACATGTCAACTAGTGAGAGGCCTACAAGTTATGCAAATTCTCTCAAGGGAAACAACATTCAACCTAATACAAAGAAATAGGCACTCACTGTGGAGTTTCCTTTGACACGATGGACTATATGGATGCTACATAATCTCTCCTCCTATGTTATGCTCTAAAAATACCACTCCTAGATGCTATTCTCATATATGGAATAAATACAATACAAAAGAATGGAATCCCTTTCTCCTCCTAGTGGTCTGGTATTTAACCTAGCTTAATAATCATACAGGGTTAGGGTTTTGAATTCCTTAACCCTCAATTAGTGATCAGGTTTGGACCTTCTAGGATAATCTTGAAAGTCTAGACATTGATAGCCCCATATGTGTGTGTAATGGGGGTTGACATGGCATAGACTTGTACCATGGTGGTCAACAAGGAAGTTCAAATTGCAGGAGACATGACTTCTACATATGAGATTCAATTGAGGCACTTTACTCATCGTTGGAAAGGCCACATAGTGTAGAACACTGTCAAGGGTGTGTCACAAGATTTGGACACTGTAACCCAAAAAATGTCGTTTAATGCCTCAAAATGGCTCAAGAATGTTTCAAACCCTAATTTTCAAAATTGGGATCTGCCACTAAAATGGCTTTGCAAGTCGATTCCTCTAATTTTTTCCACCCAGAAAGTACCAAGATAGATGAAAAATTACATGATGATCAAATTCCAATTGGTATGCATTTTTAGTTATGTAATCTGAGAGTCATGATATGTTCTAAACATAGAGTGATTCGACGACTCATATTATCCTCGATCTTAATGACTATATTGATCCGTGACTTAACATCCAACTGGTCTATGATCTCTATTTAGAGAGCATGGAGGGTCATTTTATAATGATCGATTGTGATAAATTCTCTTGTAAAATGTTTTTCTTCTGCATTAATATATTGCCTCAAGTGACCACATTGGCTAGGGTCATGGACTATTTCTCTCTTCGAGGGTTTTAACCATGTAAAAACATAGGTATGCTGATCTTTGATATAGTTGTGTGAGTGGCTATTAAAGGTGTTCGTCCTATGTGGGAATACCCTATTTTGTCGAACATGGTATCAAACAAAGTTACCAATTTAATGAGAACTCTCAAAAGTTGTCATTTTTTTAGAGTGGCTATTTTTACCCCTGTTTCAAAAAGTGGTGCTACTAGTAGCACCCCTTTTTTTGGGCGGTGGTTAAAATTGCATCTTGTTTAAAATTACACCCTTGACATTGCAAATAGAACTCTAAAATTGACCCTTGAATCGAAGAGTGATGCTACCAGTAGCACCACTATTTTTTTTTGGAGTTAAAACAATGACCTAATTGAAACTGTAACCTTGACCACCAACACCACTGCAAATAAAACGCTGAAAATCAACTACCAAATCTAAAAGTGTTATTACTTGATAATTTATTTATTAACTAATTTTATTCGTTTTTAAAATTTTACATTAAGAAAATAATTGAATTGGAAAAAAAAAACACCTCTAAACAAATTATATTTCAAATAAAAAAAAGAAAATACAATTTTTGTTGAAAAAAATGCAAATCACACTTTTTAATAAAAAAAATTCAAAAAATGAATTAAAAAATGAGTAAAATCTAATTTTAAAACAATAAAAAATTACCCTTAAAATACTAAATTTAAGGCAACAAAGTTGAAAAATAAACCATGAAAAAACAAATTTGTTTTATAAAAAAATAAATTAAAAAAATACACTTTAACTAAAACACAATTTAAAAAAAATTGAAAACATAGATATTAAATGCAAACATTAAAAAAAACCAACAAAACTAAATTATATTAAAAAAAAACAACAAAATTAAAAAATTTAAATATATTAAAAAAAAAAATAAAAAAATCACAATCTAAAAAATTAAAAAAACAAACATATTAAAATCGAAAAATCTGATTCTAATAATTAAAAAAAAGGAAAATCTAAATCTAATAATTAAAAATAAAAATAAATGTTTGTGTTTAATATTTAAGTTTTTATTTAAAAAAAAAATATTTTAGTTTAAGTTTGCTTTTTTATTTTTATTTTAATTTTAGATTGTTTTTAATTTTTTTTTTATAATTTTTTATTTTATTTTCATGGTTTTTTTATTTTCTAAATTTCTTGTTTTAAAGTAAAAAAAAAAAGAAGATTTAATTAATTCATTTTTTGAATTTTTTGATTAAAAATTGTGATTTGCATTTTTTTTCAACAAAAAATGTTTTCAAAACTGTTCGAAAAATACACATTATTATTATTCAATTTTCAAACGAATAATAATAATACTGTGGACTTTCCAAACAATTATGAAAACAAACTCTCACCACAAAAATCTTAGTCGTAAAAACTGTGTTTTTTTCTTAAAAAAAGAATTTGCTTAGGGGTGTTTCGTTTTCAATTTTAATTATTTTTCTTAATATAAATTATAAAAAAAAATAAAATTATTAGTAAATAAATTATCAAGTAATAACACTTTTAGATTTGTCTCGACGGTGTAGATTAATTGGCAATAAAGTGCACTGTTGAGGCACTCCTTGTGATGTTGTTGGTTCGAACCTTGCAAAGCTGTGTGTACTGCACATGGGATTGCATGGGTATGCCTAGAGGTTATAATAGTAGTGATTGGGATCGTCTCCATGTCACGCAAGTACAATCCCACCAAGTTTTTGATTCCATTATATAAAAAAAGAAATAACACTTTTAGATTTAGGAGTCGATTTTTGGTGTTGTATTTGTGGTGGTGCTAATGGTCGATGCCACATTTCAATTAGGTCATAGTTTTAACTCCAAAAAAAGTTGTGCTACTTGTAACATTACTTTTCGATTCAAGGGTCACTTTCAGGGTTCTGTTCACAATGTCAAGGGTTCAATTTCAAACAAGTTTCAATTTTAGCCACCTCCCAAAAAAATGGTGCTACCGATAGCACTACTTTCTAATTTGGGGGTTGATTTTGGTGTTTTTACCCAAAAATATGATATTTTTTGGCTAGACTTCTCGTTTTGAGGTCACATTTCTTGTTAAGATGGTAACTTTATTATCATGGCTTGTTTGAATACTTACTCCCATTGTAGATCGAGATCCTGAACTTGTGTTGTTGCATTTCTGGGTTCTGCTATTTTCGTGCATTTCTAGGATGAGAAGACTATTCCATTGCATCTAGAGCACTTAGTTTAGTTGGAAAATATTTTCATTTCACTTGAAAAGGTTTTTGGTTGCCCAAGATATGACAATTTATGTCGTATTTAGAGGCAAAAACAAGGGTTTTTGGGGTAAGCAAGCACTTTGAGAAAAAGAGTAAAAAAGAAAAAAAAGAAAAAAAAAAGAGCTCCCCTCATCCATCACAATTAGTATATATTTTGCGCTAGCTCACTTGGTTGAGATTTTCTTTATTTACTAGGCGACCTTGAGTTCAAGTTTTTCATTTTTAAAGTTACGTTTTGAAAAAGTTCACACAATCTTGAGTTGTCTCATAACTTTATTGTAAAGTGCATTTCACTTAAATTCTAAAAGTGAATCACTATAAAGTCACTGTGATATTTTTTTTAGTTACTTTTTGTATGCAATTTAAATTTATAAAGTAACTTTTTTTTTATGACTTGCATAATCAACAACTGGGCCGATCTCATACTCGTGTGACACGAGGTTGATTCTGATCGCTACCACTATAACCTCCAGGTGCCATACATACACCCCTTCGTCAGACACATGTAAATCATGGGGATTTGAACTCAAAACCTCATCGAACATAACACTTCATATCACAACACTTGTCAATTGCGTTCCCCCCGGGGGATAATTTATAAAGTAACTTCATTATAATAGTGAATCTCACTTATTCTATAAAAGTGGGTCAATTCATTAGTAACTTATTTGTAAAAAGTTAGAGAACTAATATAATTTTTTTTACTCAGCCACCTCATTGCGCATCCATCATCACGTGGGCCAACTTCTACCTACCATGTGACACTTTGGTTATTGTTTATGCCTTTTTAAAAAATTTCATAACTTTCACATCCGAAGTCCGTTTTCAGTGCCATTTTTTTTAATCAACCTATTTTTTCAAGAGATCTCCATCCAACCAACTAGTTTTAACTTTTGAATCTATATTATTTTCATGTTTTAATATGGGTACTCCAAATGATATCTTTCTTACTACTACCAAGTACTTCTCATGGAAATCCCATATGGAGGATGTACTAAGAAGTAAAGGACTGTATCATATTACCTTAAGAAAAGAAAAATCCCTCATCGATGATGAAAATAAATCTAAATGAGATAATAAAAATGACGAGGCATGTGGATTAATCAAAACATTCATATCTTCTGATTTATGATTTCACCTTCAAGGAATTAATGACCCAGATGATGCTTTGGATAAACTAGAATCCGCATTTGGTAAATACAATGTGATTCAATCCCACCAATCTGAAAATCAATTAATGAATTTAAGTCCCGATGATTTTCCTTTCATTGAGGATTATTTATTTAAATTCAAAACACTTAAAATTTTACTTCAATACTGTAAAATAGATCTAAAGGATGATCGATGCATATATTCTATTATTTCTAAGCTTGGAAGTGCACATTCTGTATTTGTATCTACCTTTTATGCCACTAGATAATATTTATGGATGCTTACCAACCTCCCACTCTTGAGTCTTTTTGTGATTATCTGATTAGAGAGAAATATGATCTCTTGCATCTTGGTGTGATCAACACTGTAGGTACATATAACAAAGCCTTAGTGTCCTAATAGAAAGATAAAACCAAGCATCCAAAGAAGCAACATTTTCTCAAAAACAAATAAAAAAAGGGTCCCAAAACCTCTGAAACAACTTCTACTCTCAAAGGTGGCAAATTAACAAAATAAAAAAGTTAAGAAGACTAATAGGCATTTCAATTTATGTGGGCAAATGGTCATCTGGAGTATAAATGTTTTAAAAATATGGAAGCCTTAGAAGAAACAATGAAGAAGCATAACATAAATATTGATTCTTATTCTTCTAACTCTTATTCTCATGGACATGAATTTTTCTAGTTCTGGTTTCTTCTTTAATGCAACATCTACTTCTTTTGCTGAGTGGCTTATGGATTTTGGAGCATCTTATCATATGGATAAGTGTAAAGCCATCTTTTGTCTCTTAATGAATGTAACACTAAACACATATTTGTTAGTGATGATGGATATCTTAGTTTTGTAGGTTTTGGAACAATTCAAGTATATAATGGTCATTTCAATGATGTATTATGTGTTCCAAGTTTTCTTGCAATCTTTTATCAATATATCAGATCACTCATTTAGGTGAAGGTAAAACTGTAACATTTTCACTTCACCAAGTTGTAATTAGGATTTAAAATATCCTAAGCATGTCATAGCAACTATAATTGTTGATGATATTACCAGGTTGTACAAATTTGGAAACTTTTGTTTATCATATTTTCCATCAATTTTTGTTGCTCATAGCGATGACTTGAGAAAATTTTTGCATGAGCAGTTTGGTCATCTAAACTATCACTCATTGCAACAACTATGTAATCAAAATATCAAGATTTCTCTTCCTCTTGTTTCCTGTAGAGATGGTGTTTGTGCTAGTTTTGTTCTCCACAAACATCATTAGGATAGTTTTGACAAAGATTCCTCTTGGCACGCCTCAACCCCTTTGCAGCTTGTTCATAGTGATTTGTGTGGTCCACTTTCTTCTCCTTATTTCTTTGGGTGTAAGTACTTCTTAAATTTCATTGATGACTTCTCCAAAAACACTTGGGTTTACTTCTTAAAACTTAAGAGTGAATTTTTTGACATGTTTTTGGCCTACAAGGTCCTTGTAGAAAAACAATTTGGACACCAACTACAAAGGTTATGAACAGATAATGGAAGATAATATGTGAAAAAAAATTACAACCTTATTCATTGCACAATCCATTCACACGTAGCATATTGATCCATATACACCACAATAAGATGGTGTTGCTGAGAGACATAATCTCACATTAAAGGAAATGGAAAATTGTATGATCCAATCTAAAGGATTAAGTCTTCATTATTGGGAGGAAGCCATTAATTGTGCCAATTAGATAGTAAATTTCATTCCCATAAAGGATTAAACAAATATAACATTGGAAGAAGCATGGACTCAAATTAATCCATATGTAAGCCACTTCCATATATTTGGTAGTGAAGCATGGGCTCACATTCCTAATAAAAAAGAAAAGAATTACAACCTAAAACTGAGAAGTGAATTTTTGTTGGATATTATGAAGATGTCAAAGATTATATGCTTCTTTAGTTACCTAATTCCAATGAAATAATTATTAGAAGATATGTTAAATTTGATGAAAATCTCTTAGCATGCGAGCCTAATTTGACGTTTGTGCCATCTTTGGCGTTTGTGCGATCTTCAAAGTTTGTGCTATATTTTAGTCCTATTTTGGTTTCTTCTTCAAATGATGACAACGAGGATGAAAATCCACCTCTGCATGCTCACCTTTCTCTAGATGCGTCCATTGAACATGAACCTGCACCAACACCACCTCTTCCTAGATGTGTTCATTAAACACACGAAGAATCCAATGATGTTGCTGATGATCCTACACATCAGTGTCAGACATGCTCATAGTTCTAACGAGCCTCCTCTATTTTGGATCAAGTTTTAGAGACTCATGATATATACATATTTGTAGAATATTTTTTCCATCCATATTGGGAAACAACAATGAATATCATTCTTTAGTGGTGAATGATACTTGGGGACTTGTACCTCTTACAAAGGAAGAAAACTTGTTAGATGTAAATGGTCGTATAAAAATAAGTATGCATAAGATGGAAGTATTGAAAGAAATAAGGTCTAGTTAGTTGGATTATCTCAAGTTGAAGTAATTGAGTACAATGATTTTTTTTTCCTTGTAGCCAAAATGAATTCCATTTGCCTTATTCTAGCCCTTGTTGCCTCACATATATTGGAGGTCCATTAGATGGATGTTAAGTCCACCTTCTTGATTGAGGATTTATAAGAATAAATGTACATGGAAAACCTCCTAGATATGTTGAAAATGACTCCAATATTGTTTGTTTCCTTAAGAAATCTCTTTATAGTCTTAAGAAATCTCCTCAAGCTTGGTATGATAAAATGGATAGATTTATTCTTGACACTGACTTTGCTAGATGTCATTCTGACCCTGATGTCTATACCAAGAAAGTAGGAATCCATATCATAATACTCATTATTTATGTTGATGACCTTATCCTCACTGGTACTGACCCCAAACTTCTAACCCATGATCCAACCTTAAAAAAAATCTGAAATGAAAAAATCCGACTATTTACATTATTTTTTTGGCCTCCAAGTATTGCAAACTAAGGAAGAAATTTCCCTTTCCTAGTCTAAGTATGCATACGACATTCTTTGATTCTTTCATATGGAATATTCTAAACTAGCCCCTTATCCCTTCTAGTTTGGAGTCAAAGTTGCTCCTACCTATACTAATCCGGAAATTGATACCACTTTATAATGTCAATTAGTTGGTAGCCTCTTATATTTGACTCATACCCATCCTGATATTTTCTTTGCTATTGGTATTGTTGATCGATATATGAAAACACACCATGAAGGACATTGTAAAGAAGGATACAAACACTTCAATATATATGGGGTACAATTTAATTTGGGGTACATCACAGTTCAAGGGGGACTCCTTTGTTGGTTAGTTTCATTGATTTCGATCGGGCTGATGACCCTGATGATTGAAATTCTATTGTAGGTTATGTTTTCAGCCTTGGTTCTAGACCCGCCACTTGGGATTGTAAGAAACAACAATATATTTCTCTTTATTTAGTATAATTATAGTATTGAGAAAAAATTAATCTAAGAAAATAATCCTTGTGGCTTCCATAGATCCTTTGATATTTTGAATTCCAACAATATCATCCGACCACCCTCTAGTGTGATAATTAGAGTGCCATCAAGCTTGCCAAAGATCCATTTCAACATAAGTGTAGAAAACAAAATGAGATACAAATGCAATCTAATAGAAATCTCATTCATGATGGGGTACTTGAAGTGCTCTTTTTCTCTATAGAAGATCAAGATGCAAACATTTTCACAAAGTCTATTACAAAAGTGATGTTTTCTAAACTTTGATCTATGTTTTTTTTTTTTTTTAAATAAAAAAGAGGTAGATCCTGCTATATTAGAAAGACAAAATTACAGAGTATACATCACAGTAGGTCTAGTGTTACCCAAAATGCTGCCGATTATCGGAAACCAGCATGTAAAGAGGGCAAGTAGCTAATAACATCAGAACATAAAAGCTGTTGGACATCTGTCTTGCCCGGAGGAAACCAAGACAGATGTCTTATGGACTAAGTTCATAAAACATCAACAAAATAAAACTAAGAGCCAAGAAAACCTGAAAAACCTAGATGCTTGGTGACGTGGTCCCGGTCATGACGAACGCTTGCGCACAGAGGGGGCATTTGCGCTTTGCTGGCACATTGGAAAAAGCGTCAAGGAACATGTCTATGCGCTGGCCCATGAGGAGGGCCCGATGCTCCAGATCATCCAAGTGTCCACGAAGGTCGAAGAACAGTGCTAGGTGCTCCTCTCGGAAGAATGAACCGTGCATGCTGCCACCCACGTCCATCGCTGCGCCAGAACCCTCGTCGAACCTCCTTTGCTCCACTTCATCCGCAACTCCTTTCGAGCCTGCTTTGTCCCCCTGAGTGTTATGACATTTGCACTGGTCGTCACCAGGCCATGGTATGTCCTCAACAATACAACCAGGAGTGTAGTCAATCAAAGTCGGAGTGGATTTGCTTTCCGTCCGAGAGGCTTTCATGCGAGTGTCCTTTGTAAACATTTGGTCTTCTGGAACCCGTTCTTCCACCACAATACAGGGGGGAAACTCCTCCATGAAACCAACTTCCTGGAAGGCCCCCGTCATATTTTCCTTGACGCCTCGGCTGGACTCCACTCCAGGCTCAGCGACAATGGCGAGCCGTACCAATTTCTTCGCCCTGGCCTCCTTCCTGAGAATTGAATTCGCAAGAGTCAAGGCGCGCTCCATCTTTTCCTTTCGCCGCCGCTATGATTTCTTTGCCTCCCATGCCGCTCCCCTGCGAGGTCAGCCTCTGATGCGAACCATAGCGATGGAGTAGAGCAAATGCAAAAGGAGGTGAATGAGCCAAGGTGAGAGCAGATGCAGATGCGTGGCTCGATAATGCGAGCACTGTTCCACTAAAGTCAAGACGAAATGCACATAGGGTGAACCAAGCCAAAACACGGTGGAGGCTGGACCACCCCTGTGCATACAAACAATAAACTGAGCCGACGTCGAAGCCGTCCCTCTCTTACCAAGCAAATTGATAACCGAATAAACCAGCGCCGAAGTCATCCTGTTACATTTAACATTTGCCATCCCAGGAATTCCAGTGGCGTAAATGATCACTCGAGGGAAATGTCCCTCCGTCCTGCGACTGCAGCGAAGGCCGTCATCCATCGTTAATGTATGTTCATGGGTGGCGGCCTTCGGCATTTATGCCAGGGTTAAGTGCGCGTCCACCTGTGCCCCCCTCCTGACGTGTCACCCCATCCGGGCTTAAAATTTGATCTATGTTAGGAGTTTAGGAAGTTTTCATTAATGAGGGATAGGATCTAATGGCTCCTTCCTTATCCTATTGTGTCACCTTTGTAAATCCTTCAATCCTATCCCAATTTGTTCTGAAGGGGGGATGTTAGGATATTTAGACAATTAGGAGTTAGTTAAGATCAACTTGGTCTAATGCGTCTTTAGGTAAAAGTGTGTTTCTTTAGTATGCATTTGTAGTTATGTAATATGATGGTCAAGATATGTTCTAGACATAGAGTCTAATGACTCTTTTTATCCTTAATCTTTATGGATATATGATCCTATATTAGCAAATAATTGGCCCATGATATCTATTTAAATAGAATGGAGGGTCATTTGTTGATGATCAATTGCGAAAAATGTTGGGTATGTGTTATATTATTTGCAAAATTGTTCCTGTTAGCACTCTATAAATTTGTTTGGCTGAGAAAAAAAATGACAGAGGTAACCTACAGACCAACTTTAAGACCGAAAAATAACATTTCCAATCTAGAGAGGGCTCTCTCTGAGACTTATTCTCTAATAGATAATGACATTGAATTATCGGCTAGATTTATGTGTTTGTGAAATGTTTTTGGTTTCGCTGGTAGGGAAATACAAAACTTTGGGCTATGGAGTCAGCCTCCTGAAAGCGAGAGAAATCAATAAATTGGTAAATGCAACTTTGAGAGGATAAAGGATAAGTAGGCAATGGTATTTCAGTTCAAATGTCATTGTGTGTGGTGAAAGAAAGAGTACATAAAGAAACTCAGAGCACCGTTAAAGATGAATTCTAACTTAGTTAGAAGAAAAAACAGAGTTTAAACGATGAAGTCTAAAGCACCGCATGATGAATTTTAGACCCATTAAACGTTCCAATTTAAACAAAAGGAAAGGCATGAATATACAGAAAACATGAAGTACATACATAGATAGGATCACAATACATCAAACCACCACCATTAGAATCTTTTCGTCAAAGCCTCAAGACTTTTGTATTATATTTCAATCAGGTTCAAATATTACATTCAATAGTCCCTTGTCTACACTAATTTTCCAACTGGCTTACATTGAAAATATAGAATATATAGGAAAAAACTACGCCCATTGGGATGCTATGCCTCAAACTACTTCTCCTAGAATTTCGGTTTCGGTTATTCCCTGCCAGATGACCTTTCAAATAGAGTTTACTAAAAATGGAAACCCTACTGCACCAAATCATGTCATAACCGAAATCTTCGTCTTGATCGTTCAATCATAAGTAAGATTCGATCATCAGGTTGTGATGCATCGATGTTTATCTTTGCGGGGTGCCCGAATGATCGAGCACATTGTCGAAAACTATGCCACCTAGTTTAACGGGCTCTGGTTGTTGCCGCGCGATCACTTGTTATAGTATGCACATGGCGAGTTGGTGTGGTGGATGTCTATTGGCTGTCGCTTGTGCGCTCCAGGTGGAAATGACGGTCGGGGAACCACGTATCTCCTCCAAAACTTTCATGCGTTTCACTTACAATTGTCCTCCTCAATAGGTGGGTTTACAACAACTGCGCGACAAATATTCACCACGCTAGTACCCTATCAGGCTTCTTGTTTATTAGAAGGAAACATGACACGCGGGGAGAAATATTCCGTGCTACATTAAAAAAGAAAAACTGGGGTCATGTCAATCATGCCTCTGGCCTCACCTGCAACCTTAATACTATGAGTGTTTTCCTAAGAGACCAGTTTCATCTGGTCAGATTCTTCAATTGTCTCCACAAGACCACATTCCCTTTCATCTTTGTTTGAGCGCTAGCAAGAGCCGTGTAGACATTATCTATGGCCGGTCCACATTCCTTGAAGTGCTCTACGATTCTTTCCTATGGAATCCTCTATTCCTCACACATCTGAATGATTATGTCTTGCGCCTCTCTGAGCTATTKTTTGAGCCAATTCACATTCCCCGCTCAGCTCTGCAACGCTGTTGCTTCAATAGTATTTTATGGCAACTATTTTATCAATTATATGTTCTCCTGATAACAAAGAACAATTGGTTCCAATGGGGATGCTGTCAGAAAGAGGATGATATCCTATAATTGTGTTAACAATGCTGATTTTCTCAATTATAGTGTTAACAACTGGCTCCAATGGGGATGCTATCCTCTCGATGAGGTGGCAAAGAACAACATACTAGGTGCCTGACCATAAGGATTTATTTGATTTACAGACTCTAAAACAACGAAAAAGAATCATCCCAGACCCTCTTGAAATAGTTACGACCAGACTCAAGATAAACTTAGGGCCTTCACTTCGAGCTTAAATTTTCTACTGACTACTGACTAGAAACACCTTCTTTGAAAAAATAAAATGGCTATTTACAATGGCACGCCAGACTAAAAAAGACTTACTAAACTAGATAGTGTTTGAGGAACCTGCCATTCACAGGCTCCCCACCAGTGAGGTCTCCATTAATCTCTTGTAGAAAATATGCATTGTTCCCATGATACACGACAATAATGTATGCCCCCATCCAAAGATGATCAAAATTTCCATGCTTCCCTTTGTCTTCATTCCTCACGTCCCAATTCAACACCATATCATTTACCTTGAAATCCTCCTACTTAGTGTGTTTTTCGAAAATCCTCTTCATTATGTCTTGGTGAATCTTTGATTTGTTGAAGACTTGTTCCCTCATTTGCTGTGCATGGACCAATTCGTTTATCCTCCTTTGAGTGTCGTTTGGTTCGACTTCTTGTTCTTGTAGCAATCTCCTGACTGGAAATCCCAATGAGGTGGGGAAAACTTCCTCTACACCATATACATTTTGGAAAGGCGATGTGGAGATGGAATTTTCGGTAGTGATTATGTCGACCCATAATGCATAGATAAGCTTCTTGTGCCAAGCCTTCTTGTTGTCCTGCAACAATTTCTTAATAATCTTGGTTAAACTTTTGTTAGATGACTCCGCCAATCCATTACCCTATGGGTAATAAGCCATAAAATGTCTCATATTTATGTTGTAATCTCTACAGAACCTATCCATTTTATTAGAATTGAATGCCGCTGCATTGTCCGTTATGATATTTACTGGGCAACCAAATATAGACATGATATTGGTCTCTAAAAACTGAATGATAACCATGTCAGTAGCTTGCCTTGTGGGGACCACTTCAATCCATTTGGTGAAGTAGTCCATGGCTGTTAGTATCCATCTATGCTAAGCTAAAGATGGTGGATGAATCTCTCCTATAAAATCCAAACCCCATTGCATAAACATTGCTTCGACCGAGATAGGATTTAAGGCCAGGGGTTGCAAATTTCTTTTCCCATCAAATATCTAGCATTCGTGGAAATTGGAAACTTCCTTGTATACATCCGCAAAAATATTGGGCCAATAAAATCCCACCCTCAATATTTTGTGCCCAGTGGTCTTCCAGTAATGATTCCTCCCACAATCTCCTTTGTGGAATTCCTTGACATCCCGTTCTGTATCTTCCTCCAACAAACAATTCAACAAGATCCCTCCCGGGTCCTTCCAATACAGATAATTGTCCAGGATGCAAATCTTAGCCGCTTTCAACTTCAAAAATATGGATTTATTTTGTTCAACCCTGAAGGAGCTTGAAAATTCCTTAACACGTAAATAATGTCAGCGTACCAAGGTGAATTGATGAATTTCTGAGATACCTGCATGACTGTTTCATCTTGTGGATTCTCTGATAGATCAATGATGAAATTTATTCCCAAAACATCATAGTTCGACTGTGCCATCAATTTTTMAAGCCCCTGACCCTTAATAAACTTTGTATGCTTGATTTTGAGGTCATATTCCAACATGAATATGATCCATTTACCGCTTCTCCCTTCAGGATCAGGCTGAGTCAAGATATTCTTGATGGAATTGCTTRGCACATAAGCAATGACATGGGAATGCAGTATGTGAGTTATAAATTTCTTGAGGGACTTCACCAAGGAATACACTTGTTTTTTAATGATATCATACCTTAGTGGGGAGTCTCTCAATGTCCCGCTGACATAGACTATGGGATTTTCAAAATTCTGCTCGTCCTTCTGTAACAAGACGCCAACGATGGTGTGTTCTAAGGAAAAGGAAAATAAGACAAAGTCCTTTGTGAAATATGGGATGGCTAACACTGGATATTTGGTCAGTTCCACCTTAATATCTTCAAACAAATTCTTGACTTTAGGATTCCATTTTATCTCATTACCTTTCCTGAGCATATTCGTGATGTGCTTTATAATCTCAGCAAAATTTGGAATGAACCTCCTTAGAAAATTTACCTTTCCTAGGAAAGACTGCACCTCTTTCTTGCTCCTGGGAGTGTCGATATTCAAAATCCCTTCCACCCTACTGGGGTCTATATTTATTCCTTCCTTTGAGATGATGTGTCCAAGCAACTTTCCTTCTTGCATCTCAAATTTTGATATTTTCGGATTTAATGAAATGCCAAACTTTTTGCATTTCTGGAAAACCTTCTTCAGATGTTCAAGATGTTGTTCATTAGAATCATAAAACACCATGATATCATCCAATTAATCATGATAAACTTGTCTTTCTCATCAACAAATGCTATATCCATGGCCCTTTGGAAAGTCGCTCCAACGTTTATAAGCCCAAAAGACATTTTTTCATAAATGAACGTACCCCAAGGTGTTGTAAAGGCTGTCTTCTCCCTGTCATCCGGGTGCACCATGATATGATTGAAAAACCATCCAACATCGGCATTTTATGGGATCCAACCACCTTCTGTAGGATGTAATCCATCTTAGGAAGTATATAGTTGTCTTTAAGAGACACCCTGTTTATATTCCGAAAGTCTACACATAATCTTATTTCACCTCTTTTCTTTCTTATAGGCACACAGTTAGCCACCCACTTTGAAAATCTCAAAGACACAATAATTTTGGCATCAAATAGTTTCTTTACCTCCTTTTCAATCAATGACAACAATAGAGGGTTGATTCATCTCATATTTTTCTTGAAAGGTTTATGATCTTCCTTGATGGGGATTACATGCTGAATTACTCCAGTGTCGTAGACCTTCAATTCTTTGTAACTCCATGCAAAAACGTCAGGGAAACATTTCATGAGGCTGATATACCTCTGTTTGATTTTCAGACTGAGTGTTTTTTGCAATCTGATTATCTTAGGATTCTCTTGAGTATAGATGTTTCAATCCTCGATATCTTCATCATTCACAGTGATTCTAGGATTTCTGGCTACATCATTTTCATCAAACATCTTTTCTAGTGGGACAAACCTTTGGGGATAATGTTGTTTTTTAGCTGCACTATATCCATTCCATCTATCTGATTATGAAAGGAGTCATCGTTACTGCACGTGGCTGTGTCTTCATCCTCTTCACAACAACACTCATCATCAATATTCACATTAGGGAACTCGTTTCTCATTTGGAGGAATCTCTCTACCTGTTTATCATCTTCAAACAATTGCCAATATTTGATGTTATCAGGTACTGCGGGCCTATGTTTGACTTCAATTTCATACTTCTTATTCGAAAAAATTGGAATTTTGAACACTAAAGCTGAGGTGTCCAGAGCATCTGCAATTTGATTTTCCCCCCTGGGGATCAATGACAAATTTCACTCTGAAAACTCTTCAAGGAGATCCAACACTAGATTTATATATGCTCTTAGTCTGGGATGCTCAGAATGTTATATACCATTTAATTGATTTATGATGAGATCATAATCTCCATGCATTTCTATCCTTTTAGCGCCCAATTCCTTTAAAGTTCTCAAACCCAAAATTAGTGCCTCATATTCGACCATGTTATTTGTACAATCAAAGACGATATTGTAAGAGCAGAGCTTTGTACCCACTTTGGGAGGGTTAATCCACACACCATCTCCGACTCCCTCCCCGATGTTAAGAACCAAACATCAATATAGCATAGAAAAACCTCAAGAAAAGTACTCAACGCCTTGAAAAAGAGATAATATCAGATAATAAGCCTCTTCGAGGGGGAAACCTCCTTTTACCCCACTTAAATGTTCAAGTACAAG
>SNQJ01S0002522.1:463029-474449 GCA_010110895.2 Picea sitchensis
ACATAGAAGAACATAAGTGAAATCCAAATTTTTTAAGAATATTTCAAATTTTAGTGCTTTAGAGTAGTCAAATAAGTGATTTATGGAATCAATTTGCAGTTGTATATTTGAATTAAACCTTGGAAGTCGAGTTCCTGTGAGTTTCTTGGTGACTGTGTAGTTTTGTAGACTGATGAACTAGATTAATTTGATTGTGAGGATCAATGGTTGAGATTCAGTTGTAAAGGATCAAAATAAGGCATTCCCAAAGGGCCTTCGAGAAGGAATTGTCGGAAATAATACAGAGTTGGGAGTGAGGTTGAGTCTGATGATACTAGCCCAAATAACAAGACCCATTAGATCAGTCATATCCATTCTTAGCCATAGATCTCTTAGAAGGATGGATTCAGAATGTATGAATTCATACATAAGTTTGAAGTCTAAAGAAGAGAAGCCTGACAATAGAAGCCTGAAAGAATGAGATCCATTGGATCAATCAGGATCATTCTTAGTTGTGCAATTCATAGAAGGATGGTTTCAAAAGGTTTGAATTCAAACATAAGTTTGCAGTCTAAAGAAGAGAATCCTAACGATAGAAGCCCGAAAGAAAGAGAACCATCAGATCAATCGGGGTCATTCTCAACCATCATATCTTGTGGAGATTTTCTTTTGAAAAAGTATTTTCGGAAGAGCTTGTTCAAAAAAGTTCTGATGTAGTCAGTTCGACCGAGGTAACCAGTACAAAGTTTTTGATTCCAAGAAGATCGTGGCTATTGATTGGCACAATTTTTGATTGTCTTATATATTGAACAAGAATGTTGTCTTGGAAGGGCCGAGGGTGGAGGATAATTCCATGTAAGCCACCACGTCATTGTGCCATGTCATAGGACACGTAAAGAGTGGGTGAATCCGCTAGTGCCACGTAGCGGTCAAGTGCAAGTCTTGGGAAGGAGGTTGTCAGAAGGTTTCTGATGGGTGAGTTCGATAGGCTATCAGAGCGTAGATTTCATAAAGGTCTATGAGAATGGTAATTTATGTTTCCGATAGAGGGTATCTGATGGAAATAGTCTGATAGTAATTCAGACTGCATATTTCAGAGGGATTTGCATGCCCAACATTTGAAATGTTTTGATAGGAAAGATTCCAATGAAGAAGAGTTCTGATAGGCCCATGGAGGTCTAGAAACAACTTGGAAAGGATAATAATATCAATAGTTCATATCTCTTCTGATTTGAGATCGATGATGCAAATTGCTACATAGGAAAAACTTCCCATCAGTTTAAAAAAGAAAAATCTGGAGCCATTTTCGTATAATTGGAGCATGTGAAGTTGGATTGATATAAAACTTATGGGTTTTTTCCCTAAATATGAGCTCTACACAATTTCCAGAGAGGGCCATTGTCCATTTCTGTTCGAATTTGTCATAAATTTCAAAATAGTGATTTTTAAAGATTCGGGTCCAGATCATTGGCAAAGGTCTAGATTAAGCTGAAATTCATGGAGAGTGTCCAGAAAGAATACAC
This sequence comes from Picea sitchensis, assembly GCA_010110895.2. Lineage (NCBI taxonomy): Eukaryota > Viridiplantae > Streptophyta > Pinopsida > Pinales > Pinaceae > Picea > Picea sitchensis. The sequence continues at coordinate 464,532 of SNQJ01S0002522.1, forward strand.
ATAAATAAACCACGAAGGAACTGAATAAATCCTAAGGGAATTTGAATGGGATGCTGGAATAGGAAAAAATCCACTATTTCGAGCCACTTTTTGAGGATTTTTGAGTTTTTTAGAAGAGGAAAAGTGACCCTATATCGAAAAATGAATTTTTTTATTTATTCAAATTTTTATATACTGATCAAGATGAACAACTTTGGTTTATTGAAATTTTTCCATAAGTGCACAGATTGAGAGATAACTAGTTTTGCTAAACAAATTAAGTCTGGAAAAGGGGTGAATGTTAGAATAAAATAGATGTGCTCATTTTTCCATAAACAATATAACAATATTGTCACCCAACCATAGGCATGAAGCCACCCCCAAGCACCTTTAACCTTGACAGACATAATAATTCTAGAAGAAAACCTTAAAACCAATAGCCAACCAAGATAACATATCTCTCTCCAAGGCTAGTGTACCAAGCAAAGATTCCAAACCATAACCGAGTAGAAATTAGTCCAACCATAACCAAAAGTCAAAATAATAGTTGCAGTAGTTGCAACTGCACTCCCTCTATAAACTTGCACACCATTAGTCTTATGCAGTTGTGAGAGTGTGAATGACAAATGAGCTCTAGCTCCCTCTTATTTATAGTGCTCTTTGTCACCTGTCTAGGATGACTTCTTCTTTTATAGGTTAACACTTAAATATTTATTCTTTTATTGATCAAACATGTCTTCTAGAGTTTCTAAACATCTGTTTAGGGTTTCTCTTGCTTCCTAGAATAATCTAGTCTCGTCAATGGTTACATGTAGAGGTTAATACCTATCACAACTATCATAATATTGCCACTCCATCCTATCTAGGGAGGTATTAAAGGAAATGGTCTTGAGCACAAACATACCATTCAATCGATAACATCATCATAGCCACACATGATATCTAATGATCATGCAGATCAAATCATGAGCAACATCACCACTATCAGTGTCATCTGATAACATCAACTGCATCATCTCTTGAAGCCATACTCCACCTAAGTAATCAAGCATGATGCTGAATAAGTCACTCACTCCTCAGAGTGATACAAGGACCATTCTTCTAATCCAGACATACGTACTAGAAGAGTGACTGTCCCAATAGATGCTAAAATTCATGCCATGGGCTACATAGACCATTTCTATAGGAATGTCAGTCTCAAATTATTTTCTAATCGGGTCATATGTACCATAGAGATCCATCTCTACCTATATGCCTTAGAAAATATCGGTCCTAAACCATTTTCCTAATCAGGCCACAATCTATGCCTTAGGAAAATACCAATCCATGATACGTCAACAAACTGTCAACCTGGACCATTCTCCACAGAGAGAATTCCTGTCCACCAATAATATGTTCTTTCTAGACAATTCTTTGCCTAGAGAGTGTATGTACACCAACACACAAACTATCCATCTAGATGGAAATCAATTCCAACACTAGAGGTAGTCTCCATGGAACTTAGATAGTAGCATACGGCTTCTATAATGCCATCCAATAGAACCCAACTGTGTCTATTCATAATAGTATACAACTACTATCTAGTGGAACACAACCACTCTTAGTATCACATTGCTACTAACCAATGACATACAATCACTACCAGTGGATCATATCCACCACAATAGCATACAACTACTGTCCATAGATATACAATCTACACAACCATCATATCATCTGATATCAACCCGCACAAACAATATCATGATACAAACTGAGTCATATGGGGCATTATTCCACTCACATTTGTGAGATCTGAAATATTATCTTCCCTTAGAAAGTGAAGTATCAATCATGGGCTATCTGGAATATTCTTCTCAAGCATAGAAGAATAGTTGTCCCTGATTTATGAACCTAGACCATTCACCTAACTGGGACATTCCTATGAAACTAATCACAGTGTAACCTGGAGAGAATGATTATACCCTAGGGAATGACTGTCCCTAATTGCTGAACCTAGACCATTCACCTAACTAGGCCATTCTTCCAGAACTAATCATAGTGCAACTTGGAGAGAATGACTTTTCCCTAGGGAATGATTGTCCGAACCATTTCCTAAGGAAATTATTCTCTTGCACCAACCTCCAAAATAGACCATTCTTCAAAACTGCTCACAACTGTGAACTTCAAAAGAATGACTGCCCAACGAGGTAGACCATTCTGCTTGACCAGTACTCAAAGTGATTTCCAAGGCGAATGACTATCCTAGACCATTCCCTCACACTGGTCACAAGGGGAATAACTGTCTATGGTACATCAACAATCTATCAGACCATTTTCATTATGAAAATGACTATCCGATCTGGACCATTTTTCGAACTGGAAAATGATTGTCCATCAGAAATGTTGGGCCACTTTCTGAACAAAAAAGTAACTACCCAAATTGGACCATTTTCCAAATTAGAAAATGACTGTCCATATATCAATAACATATCAACGCTCCCTCCCAACTTGGGTTCCTTTTTGAATAAGGAAGTCATCTCCATGAGTACCAACTTGTCCTTTAAGTATGAAAACTTTTCATCTTGGACAAAGGATTTTCAAAAATATCTGTTATCTGCTCATTTGTGAAGATATACTGGAGAACCATTTCACCCCTTTGGACTCTATCACAGAGAAAATAATACTTTATCTCAATGTGTTTCAACCTATCATGGAACACCTGATTCTATGAAAGGTTCACAAAGATCTGATTATTACAATACATCACAGTCGAATCCAACACCTGATCAAATAGTCCAGAAACCGACTTACAGAGCCACACTGCTTTTGTACAAGCATCACAAGGTGAAATATATTTTTCTTCTATAGTGATGAGTGCAATAGAATTTTGTTTCCTGCTAGCCCAAGATATCATGGCAAGGATCAAACTGAAACATATCCAAGAAACACTCTTCTATTATATGCACTCCTTACCCAATCTGAATCGATAAATCTATGCAGTTGTATGTCATAACTCAAATGTCCCACAAATAAAATATCTGGCTTAGTATTCTCCAAATACATTAATGAGCCATTCAATTGTTGATACATGGACGAGTCTACTATATCAGAGTCTCTCAACTTCCTTAGGTTTGTCATCATGGGAGTTTTCCATGGATTTGCAATCCATCATCCTAGACTTCTAAAGAACCATTTCAATACGCTTCCTCTGTCATAGGAAGTTTTCACCATGCTTTTGTTTTACATGAGAGGCTCTGCACCAAGTTTTCTTGAATCCATACAAGGTCATATTCCATATACATACAAGGGTCTCTTTCTTGTATACCACAAAACCTTAAGGTTTCTCTACATACACTTCTTCTTCAATTACTCTGTTTGAGAATAAAATTCTTTACATTCATCTGATTTAAACTCCAACCCATGGATACTGTAGGATATATAATGGATCAGGTAGAGGTATGTCTCGTTACTGGAACAATATGTAAACATAGTCTTCTATCTCCTTTTGAGAGAACCCTCTAGCCCCGAGTCTCACCTTGTATCTATCAATGCTTAAGTCTTTTCCACAATTTCTCACATACATTGCTCTTTATCACAACTTCCTTCCATTCCTTTTGCTTGACTACTTCTCATGGGTTCAAACTGGTTAAATTGGTTGTTTTGGATTTTCTTTCTTTCTTGGAATCTTCATGTTTCTCTTCAATGTTGGAGTCCATGGAATATTCTATAGATTACATTCCCTTCTTTCCTGAAGGCTCCAAATTTTTTCTTTCGTCATAGGAACATAAATGTAGATGGAAAACCAATGATATTTAAGGCTTCTTTTCGAAGAAGATTTCTTCTATAGTCAAGATGAACATGTGCTTCTTATCATGGCTGCTACTTCTAATGAAGAACATGGATATATACTTCATAGTATTTACAAATTCTTCTTCAATGGATCATATTGTTGTGGATTAACTCCCTTCTAATCCCAACTTCATCCATGAATGATAAATATGGATGGTCTTCATTTGGAATTCTATGATCAACTCCCTCCATATGAGGGAGTCCATGCTTCCATCTACTGTATCTCTCTTTGCTTTCCGCAAAGTGTCACAAACCCATTCTGGTTTCCTTTTGATTTCTGACTTCCTTTGAGTATGACTCCTCTGAGTCTCTTTAAGTTTGTTTCTATCTATTTTGATGGTTTCCCATCTGAAAGTTGTGTCATCCTTATAAACTTCTTCTATGACAACTTTCGTAATGATTGTTCATCAAACATATTTCACAAGGGTACCTACCTGGAATAAGAACAACAAGAGAAAACATAAAATATTTCTCTAGATAAAATGTTAGTTCATCTTTCAAACAAGTACAATAAACATCTATATCAATGGTATTCATATGCATTCAAGTATTCATTGCACCTAGCAATAATATAACCTTTCAAAGACTGCTTTCACAATTTTTAATGTAGCAACTATCACCCTTGATATATATAAATTTGAAGCTTAACAATTTAATCAAACCTGGAACCTGAAGCCTCAACTGATATGGAGGGTGTGCTTGTTCCTATGAATGCATTGAATCCAAGATTATAGCTTGGACAAGGTCTCTAGTACTTTTCCTGCAAACACACTCATGTTTTGCTAGATGATATAACTTGGATATCATATACAAGTGCACACCTTTGGAGTCTTGTAGCATCGTCCAACTTGTCTTCCAATCTGAAACTAGATATCATCTTGACAAGACGAGATTAGATTCAATGATTAAAATAAGCTAGAAACTCTAAAGTTTCAACTTTGATCACCAAATTAATTTGACTAGAACTCAACCTTTGACTTTGACCGATCAACCTTTGACTTTGACTTTGACAAAAAATTCAAACTTGACGTTTTTGCTAGCCAAGGATACTAAGAGGTGCACTAGGCTAGGGCACACTAGGATCTCAAGGAATTAGGTTAAATGCTTCTCCAAAAGTGCCCAAACACAAGGGTTAGAGTTTGTTGCAGTCGCATAATTAGAAAACCTAGCTGCAGTTGTAACTGGTGCCATAATGAGCTTAACAAATAACTTCCCAATCTATCTTCCAGTGGTTAGACTRTCTGAAGATAGTGTGGGCCCATAAAATGTTAGAATAAAAGAGATGTGCTCATTTTTTCATAGACAATATATCAATATTTTCACCCAACCATAGGCATGAAGCCACCCCTGAGCACCTTTAACCTTGACAGACATAATAATTTCGGAAGCAAACCTTAAAACCAATAGCCAACCAAGATAGTGTATCTCTCTCCAAGGCTAGCGTACTAAGAAAAGAATCCAAACCATAACCGAGTAGAAAGTCTAACCATAACCAAAATTCAAAATCCCAGTTGCAGTAGTTGCAGCTGCACTCCCTCTCCAAACTTGTGCACCACTAGTCTTATGCAATTGTGAGAGTGTGAATGAAAAATGAGCTCTAGAGCATTCTTATTTATAGTGATCTTTGTCACCTGTCCATGTCAGAGTCTTCTTTTATAGGTTAACACTTAAATATTAATTCTTTTATTGATCTGACATGTCTTCTAGGGTTTCTACACATTTATTTAGGGTTTCTCTTGGTTCCCGGAATATTCTAGTCTCGTCAAAGGTTACACGTAGAGGTTAATACCTCTCACAACTACCATAATATTAACAATGAAAAGGGACAAAGTTTTCATTTCCAGATTGATGCAATTTTTAACTAGAGCATCAGATTGAAAATATGAGAGTTTTAATGAATTTATTGTCATTATTATTATCTATTCCTCATACAAAAGTTTCTCTAGTTCCTAACATATTTTCTTCTGCAGTTGACCGAAGTTGGAATTTCAATAAAATTACACCAGTGGAGAAAATGCACAAATGGGGTGAATGTGGTTTTTTCATGAAGCTATAACTTTCAACTTGAATATTGGATTGGGGCATGAGTATAGTCATTGCAAATATAATTTGGAGGAGAACAACCTAGAATTATTATAATTTGGAGAATTGTGATATAAATCTTCATGAATTGAATACAAAAAGGACATGTAGCCTTAATTGACAAAAAAATATAATATGTATAATTCTAACAAAAATGGTTGCTTGCAGATTTGGTAGAATTAAAGGTATAATTGGATAAATTCAAGCCTAGGATTGGATATCAGAGTCATGGAAGCATGACAGATCTTGTGGAAGTTGGATGAGGCAATAAAGAGTTGCAATGAAAATAATGAAAAGTGGATAAAGAACTCAAGAAGAATGGAACAAAATGATTATTATTCAGCTGCTACAATGTGTGAATGGATTGCAGGCAAAGAAACAAGAATAATCGCATAGGACATGAATTGAACGGGTGAATAATGTCATTAATGGGCATAGAAAGGAAAATTACGACTCCATAGCCTTGAAGGTAGAGATGTGTATATAGTTGCAAGATTGATGAAAGATAACAAACAACTTAAGAGGTGATGTGTGAATCCTCTCTATGTGCCAAGCACATGAGTGATTGGGAAGGATTTATTATATATGACTTTTCTACTTGTCTAAAAGTACGTAGAGAAATAAATCCACTTCTAATATCAAAGTTTATAGTGGAAGTGGGATACCAATGTAGAGAAATTAGGGATAGAATAATGAAGGTTCTTTCACTTGAAAAATACCACTATATGAAAATAGAATTCCATTGGGAATGATATTAAGTGAAAAAGGTATGGTTTCACAAGGAATTGTTAAACGAAGTAATCTAATGGACAACTAGGAGTAATAGTATTTTCTTCAAGAATGTTGTGGTAGTAGAGTGATGGAATGTTTTGAGCTACCTCATTCCAAGGTTTTGGAATGTTTCATAAAGGTAAATTTTGGATATGATTGCCTAAGAGAGGTTGCTGTAAATAAAACACATTGGTTCGATTGCATAATGGCCAAGTGGAACTTTGTTGGAAAGTGTTCATACCAAGAAACGATAGTGCAGATGAGTAGAATGGGAGCACACCAGGAAGAAAGGATATGAAGAAATTCAAGGAAAACCAGCTACAAAATAAATAAATAAATAAATAAGTGAATTGAAACATAAATGCACTAGATTTCATGATGCATACAATGAAGTTAGATGCATTAGTATGCATGCTAACAGTGAATGCTTGGTGCATATGAATGCAAATTTGTGCATATGTACATTCTTGGATATGCATATGGCATGATTGTGGACTTAGAATAGTCTGTTATTATTCAATAATGATGTCGTGGAAATTGAGTATGACTAATGATAGATTATGTATTGAGGAAAAGTGATGTAGCATGGTTAAATAGGTGGATGTTGCTGCTACATATGAATTCCATCCATGTGAAGACCCATGAGGGTGGTAGTAATGGTAATCAAAATGATGGAAGAGGAAGCCTACGAGCTTCTACAAATACCAATTGATCAGATAACATCAAGTAGGTTGATAACAACCATGCATATATGCATTTAATTTCTTCTGATGCACAAATGTTGAAGGGAATTGAGGTAATAATTCCCTTAGTTAAATTTCCAAGATTTAAATTGATATGTAATGGCCGAAGGCCTAGAGCATGTAAATGATGTTGATGATAGAATGCATTTAGATAAAATGTTAGTTGCATATTTTGTTATGATTGGTTATGAGATCATAACCACGTCAAGTCAGGAGACATACTCTTGCTACAACAATGAATACCCATAGGGATATTCATGTGTGAGACCATGATATGGTTAGATATGGAAGTTCTATATCACTATGTGAGTGCTCAATGAATTCCCTTGTATAGCTGATGTTTTGACTGCAACCTCTTTTCCGACACTAAAGAGAACTTAGGAATTATGTTTCCTTGTGTTGTTTATGGGTTGAAGATGAGGGTATCCAAATATTTGGGCAGTATTGGGAAGAGTTCGGATGATGTGTTGATGCATTGGCCAAACCTTCCAACTCACCATGGTGGAGTGTATGACAAAGTTATGTGGTATTATGTAGTCAATGCAGAGATGCATTGTGTAGATGTGGCTATGAGTATTGACATCTTGATTTTTGTTATTTTATTGGTAATTATTTGTTACATTATGAAAATAATGTGGTGATGAAAAAAAATAATGATGGATAAATGTGTTGTATTTAATATGAATACTAGATGTAGGTGATTGAATTGTTGTTGTTACAATTCTGAGATCACTTTTTAAAATTTAGAGCTGTTAAAATTGTTACAAGTGGTATTAAATGAATTATTGAATAAATTTTGGTGAATGCATGTTTATATGACATATAAATGATTATGATAACAACTAAAATAATGTGAGTATGGATAACTCATGAATTTTAGAACACTTCTGGAGCTGTTAGATAATGCAACAAGAAAGTTTGCAGGTTAGAGTAGTTACATAATGTTGAATTACATGAAAGCTCTATTGAGGGAACTGAATAATAAAAATATTGATGGCTAGAAGAAAGAAAATATTGGCTGATAATACATGTGTAGAGGATGATGGGTTTATTCTAGTTACTAGTTGGATTAATGGAAGTGATTGAATTGGTGTTGTAATCAATTTTGAGATCACTTTGTGAAGCCTTGTAATTGCTTCCATGAAAATGTATATTTGTTAGGATATGCTAACAATTTGTGTGGCTGGATGAAAGGTTAAGTAAATTGTAGGGAGAATGGTATTGGATGTGGTAGGGATGAAAGCCCATACATAAGAACAATTATTGTTGCTACAAGAGCCAAGCATTATAATAAAAATCCTCAGGCATGGGGAATTTTATTTCTTGTATATAAACAAATTTGAGAAATTAAAAATTGTTATGATATGATAACAATTGGTTTGACTGATTGAAGGTTGAGAAAATTATAGGAATAATGATATTGGGTATGGAATTGATGTAATCCATGATAAAGATTGATGCCTGCAACTGCGAGAGCCAAACAAATTATGAGAAGGAATCTCATGCTTGGAAAATTTTGTTTTCCTATATAAAACATATTTGACATTTATGATTGAAAATTGTTATAATGATATCTCATGATGTATGTATGTGTATAATACATATGAGATGTTGGCTATGGAAGCTGGAAGCTCGTGAAAAAGAGCACTAGAAGGAAATCAAGATCAATGATGAAGGCATAGAATGAATAAAGTCCAATGGACTTGTTTCAATTGGAGTTATTGGAGCCACAACTTTGAAACTTCTTGGTCGAGTGCACTAGAGCCATGGAGAGAAGTGGAACAACCTGAGGAACTACATGGAAAATAAAGGGGTTCATTTCTTTGGGTTGTGCAGGTTGATAGAGAAGGAGAGTTTGTTGGTTGGAACTACTGCCATAAATATAAATTCTTAATATCATTATACATGTTTTGGGTCAAAATGCCTATGTATGCATGTTTTTATCTTATGCCAGAGTGCCTATGTATATAAATAATTGGCTAGATTTCCTGTGCATATTAAAGGTTAGAGTGCCTAGAATTGTAAGAACATCAGTATGGTTTTGTGCATTGATGACAATGCCAAATTGTAAATGTGTGGAACCTGCACAAAATAGATCTAGCTAGAAAATACTACACACATTTGCAGAGAGAAATTGAGAAAGAAGAAGAAAGATAGAAAGAATGGAAGAATTCTCATTAACCATATTCCACACTCAAAAAGTGAATAATTTACAATATATATAGGATAAATGAGTAACTAATGAGCCATAGTGGTGGTCTAGATTGATCTGGACACACACCAATAGTTACAAGAGTAAACTGCCACCTAGTCTAGTCTCCTAGGCAGTTACGAGAGTGAACTGCCACCTAGCTGAGTTAACTAGTCAACTAGTCTTCAGTTAACTGACTGAACAAAGAGTAGTGAGTTGGTGATGATCCCAATTTTTCATGGTGACAAAACCAATGCAACATCTAAACTCAAATCAACTAGTCAAACTTAAGTGTCAACTGAAAGAGAATATTCTCCCCTA
>SNQJ01S0002522.1:474459-489613 GCA_010110895.2 Picea sitchensis
ACACCTATGCAAATCAATGTAAATATTGCATTCCATACTTTTATGGAAAATTTGACTTTCTCACCATTGGAGATGTCATTATTATCAACATGGACCATTACCTTACTTTTCCTATGCCTCAAACTACATACTTTTGGGAGTGAGTTCATGTTATCAAAATTGCTAGCATATGTTTAAAATCAATACATTTGAGCAAAATTTCGATTTCAACATGATTGTAGTGAGCATCTGAGGATTTATTTGAAAGATGCAACTATAAATGGTTTTTCACCGTATTCTATAATTCATCTCGATATCCTTAGTTTTTATCAATGTTCCATATGGAAGCCTTGGAGAGCATTTCAAAAGTCCATGACATTGTTTTTAATCAATATGGTCAAAGGGCAGGATTGAGATTGGTTTGCTATAGTGGAAATTTTTACGGTTGATATTGAAAATGTGGAAATATGGCATGGCTAGGTATTCCTTAAACATGATTCAAAATTTTCCAATTCCATTTTGGACACTTCTATGAGCCTAAGTGTGCATGTTACTAAGATGGTTGGAAAGGTGCAAAAAACAATGAAAAAGGTTAAATTTCCTTTTTGTCAAGATTATTTTGGGCATCTGGAGATGAAATTAGAAAATCCATCATATGGGTTTTACAGACTGAATAACATAATTTGATCTTATAACTTTAATTTTCACCTTTAAAGTAATATTGAAGGCCTTGCATGCATTTTTGGAGGGCATTTTGGTTGGCTTTGCACTCGACATAAATTTACAACTTGAGGGTATCTGTGCAACACATATAATTTTTTTGGATTGGAATGAAATTATGGAGATGCAGGAAATTATGGAGATACAAGAAATTTATGGAGTTTCATAACTCAATTTGGATAATTTTGAAGGGTGGGTAGTGCATTTTACTTCTAGGAGAGAGCATTTTTCAATGTACCTTGTTTTAGCCTAGAATGATAATTTTAAGCAAACAATCAACTTTCTAAGGACTTGGTTCGTATTTTGATAAATGGATGAATTCTTTCCTAATGTATTATGTCTTCACCTTGCAATATACCTCTTCTAGTGGACATTGATAGATCTAGGTGTGCATTTATTGCATGCATTGTGTGCATATTTGTATTGAAAATACTACAAGCAACAAGAAAATTCTCAATTTAGCTTACCTATCCTTGTGCAAAGAGATTGTGTCTTACATTATAAACATGTAAAAGTGTTGAATAATTGAGATAATATAACTCCACATTATTATTTTTCATTGTGCTCATGAAAACATCCTCCTATATTTTGTTTCAAACATGAGAGTTTGAGGCCAAGCTAATGAATAATATGAATACCACGTTCCAATAGCTAATTGGATAGTAGCAACAATGCCTAGCAAAAAACTTCAAATAAACACTTTAGAAACAATAAACAACATTGTTTTGAGATGACAGAGAGCCCCAAGCAATTGCAGGATTAAGATTCTCATATGAAACAAACCAAGCTAGTTGTTGACCGAATTCTCCTTAAATCGAAATAGGTTAAATTTAGGTCTTAAGGAACAATCATTACTTGGGAAGTATAAGTATATGAATGCCTCAGTTGAAGAGACCTCTTTAAGGTACCATGTGAGGATGACTGATGCAGGAGCATCCGAATTACATCGTGCGAGCCAGCGCGTGGAGGAAAAGGAACAGCTGGAAAGCGCCAGCATCCAAATTTTTGAACCATTGTAATATAAGGCTGCGCCAAACATTAATGTTCTGATGTGATGAAGCCTTATGGAGTGTAGGACTATGGCGGATAAGCTCCTAAGTCCTTGATGGGGCAGAGGCATTTGCTAGATTTAGTCTTGTGAATTAGATAGAGGATAGTGTATGGGTGGAGGCAGATCTACTTGGAGTTTGAGAGGGAAAGCAGAGTATAGACACCCTCCTTGTATCATTGTGATATTCCTCATTTCATTCATCTGGGAAAGAGAGCTGGAGAACTTGTGGAAGAAACCTCCATGTCTGAGTTAGTAGATTAATAGGAAGGAGTCAGTTCAATTCCATGGGCCCGTTTGATCTGTGTATTTCTTGATATTATCTCTTGTGCAGCGATAACCTTTGCCTCTATGCTTACTTGTTATATATCTTATGTGATTGCATATCAGGTTTGCAACCAGAGAGAGTGAAGGAAAGGGTTTCCATTGTTTCTCTGTTTGACGGGGAGATTCATTCTGCATAAAGAGGCGATGAATTCCTCAGCATAGAAGTCGTCGAGGGCCTAAATAGTTGAACTTCCATTCCTCAATTACTACGTTTAGGAGTTAGGTTTTGCAATTATTCAGTAAATGCAGGTAAGTCTGAGTCAATTGAGTCCTAGGTAGCAAGTCTGAGAGGAAGGAGGATGAAGCCAGATTCTGGCGTGAGCACAGACGAAGACTTATTCACCAGAGTGGTTGAAGATTGAGCCGAGGGGAGGCGAGTTAGAGAATTTATTAAAAGGAGTTGAGTTAAAGCTTTCGGGAGGGATAACTCCTTCGTTCGCTGGAGAAATCGACACAGTTGAAGTCGCACAAGATGAAGGTGGCAGAGCAGAAGTCTCTTCATAGAGGGGAAAGAGAATCAATGAGATTGAATTCTCACCATGCTTTCGCGAAGTCGAGGATACGTTGGATAGGAGAAGGAGGCGGAGGAGGGCAACTCCCTCGGCTGAAGGAACCCACAGCCCATACATCTCCAGCCAATCCGGGGTTGATAGGTAAAATTACTTGTGAGGGCAAGTCGATTTCAGAACTCGATTAAGAGCGTCCCGATTTGAAGAACACGGGCCAATTGGCTCAAGATCCATATGGGAGGTTTAGAGGCATTCGGGAGTTTCGAAACAAAGAGAGCGTTACATTGTAGGATTCGATCATGAAACCGAGGAATTGAAAAATGGCGATGTGGGGCCGGAGAGAGCGTGGTCCAGGTCTGAGGTAAGCGTGGTATGAGGAACTCGGCTGCCATGACATTTAGATTTGGAGAGTGGTGATTGAAACGCCAGTGAGGAGGCGATATCCAGATAGAATGTCAGCTTCCGTCTGGTGACAGCTGGCCAAATCAGGGGGGATGGTGGCTGGGAGGCAGGGAGGCGTGGTTGCTGGAGTCTGAGTACCACTGCTTGAGTCCAGATCTCCAAGGTCCGAGAAGGGAGGATGTATACTGTGGGTAAATCATTCACAGAGGGAATAGATAGGGCAGACCACTTGGGCGTGGTGAGAAGGTCTGGATTGTTGTCGTCGAGGGGAAGCGGGGATTCGTCAGTGGTATCCCGAGGCGGGAGTTAGGAATTCCAACATTTAGGTAACAAAGAAGAGGAGATACCACAATCACCTTGGGAAGAGAGAGACAGTCCACCTAATGTCGTGAGAAGAAAGAGTCTGAAGAGAGAAGGGGTAAACCTTATGAAGGGAAATCGAGCGGGTAATCTGAGATGGAGCGTCGGTCCAGATCTCAGTGAGACTTCGAGGATATAGAACTACAAAAGTGATGGAAATGAAATGAGAGGAATTCCAATCTGAGATTAGAGGAAAATTTACTTGGACCAAGCTAAGAAGAGTCAGCCAGAGGATCACATAGCCAAGAAGAGATTGAATTAAAGCCATTTATTCGAGGATGGCTAAAGAGAGCGAAAGATGGACACATCAGAGCTTGAGGGAAGTCTGAATGTGGAAGACTTGCTGGATTGGATCCCAGCATTGGACACCTACACAGTTATAGAGGAACATCGAAGGGATAAGAGATAAGGCATCTTTATCCACTAAGGCTGAAGGGACCCATGCAACCCTATGGTGGGAGACCCAGAGCTGCTGGTGACCCAGGAGGGCGTTCAAGGCAAACAAAGAGATCAAAAGTTGGGGATAGGATGATGCTTAGAGTTGAGAAAATGAGAAGTTCATTCAGGGGATTACGAGATCCACCGCTGTTGGTGCATCACGGAGAACACAGAGGCAGTGGTGTGGGGTAGAGGGAGTACAGAAGGAATTCTGAGGCTCAACATTGGTAGTCCATGGGAGAGAGTATTAATGTGAGTAGAAAGGTGGCCCGGATCTAGATATTGTATGGAAGTATGAATTCAAAGTGAAATTTGGTATCTTGAAATACATCCAGCAGGTTGAGGGATCACATTATCAAATAAGCTCTGAAAGTGAAGAAATTTGAAGTATATGGTCCCGTAGTAGAGGCCAGAATCAGTGACCCTAGAGGAAAAGGCATTGTTCAGGAGAACAAGGAAACCAGAGAGGAGGAGGAGTTGGGAAGGAGACTACCGGGGAGTTAGAAGTGAGAGAGGTGGAACCCTCGTGAGAATAATAACAAATTCCCCGGCCAGGGAGGCGTGAGAGGGATCAGCAGGGGGTGGATACTGTTGAGTGTAACCACATTTCCTCGTGCAGGAGGTAGAGGGAAGAGGTCAGAGAGGAGGAATTATCACATGCTTTACATGTGGTAAAGAGGGACACAAGGCCGTTGACTGTACAGACAGAAAAATGGACAGAAGTGAAACTCACAACGCTGAGGCGCAGAGGCGTAACGTGGAAGGCGAAGATGCAGACAACGTGAAGTCGCTTGGGATGCATAAGACTCTTCTGACACCTGAGGAGGAGATGGATAACTCAGTTCAGAGAAGCAAACTGTTCAGGACAACATGCAAGACCAAGGACAGAAAATGCAAAGTCATCATCATTGTGGCCAGAACCTTGATAATCTCATTTCCAAGCAAGATGGTGGAGAATTGGAAGCATGACTGACTAAAACACAGAGTCCATATAAAGTCTAAGTGAACTACTGAGAGGACCACCCAGGAGTAAGAAGTGCTCCAAAAACCAGTATTTGAGTCAAATTTAAAAGGTGGGAATTATCAGGTAGAGATCTATGCGATGTTATTCCCATGGGCGTATGTCACATACTGCTGGGTAAACCATTATATGATAGGAATGGTATTCATGATGGGAGGATGAACACATACACACCTTGGAGAAGGATGGAGAGACATCACATAGAAGCTGCCTATGCGTCTAAAGGAATAAAGGTAGAAGGCAGAGGGTCATGGCCTGATACTTCTTAGGTGGGAAGGAGCTTCTCAGGAGATGGGCTGGGAGAAGGATGAGAGGATCCAGTTTCAAGCCTAGGAAGCAGGAATTGTAGAGCACAAGGGGGTGGATGACTTGCCGAGGAGGAGATTCCATGACTGCACAGGGGAGGTTTGCATCATACGTTGAAGCCAGACATACCTCATTCACATTTACCCACTTGGAGTAAGAGGGAGTGTAGGCCCATCACATTGACCTCATACAGTTTAAATAAAGAGCCCATTTGTCTGAGGTTGGCCCTTCTCGGGGAAGTGAGGAAGTCAAAGAGCGAGGTTGGATCTGGGATAAGGGACAGCCTTTAGTGAGGAAGAGTCCCGAGTCAAGTATACTTGGATTTCCATGATCTTGTGAGTCAGAAGAAGGATGGAGAGGCTGGAGGATGTATGCAGGACTCGAGAGGTCTCAAAAATCACCATGGTCACGAGAGGTTCCCATTCTAGAATGGGCGACTTGATGGATTACTGGAAATTAAAAGTGAATTATTTTTCAAAGATTGATCTCAAAGAAGCGGATATCATGAGATCAGGATGAGAGAGGGAGATGAGTAGAGAGAGAAACATTCAAGACAGTAGGGGACAACAAGACCATTTGGAGTCATGCCGTTTGGCTGCATTAAATGCACTAGCACCACTTTAAGGGGCGATGAATTAAGAGTCCCTCACAGGAATTCATTGCTTGGGAACATGGTGAGCTATACTGGATGATATCTTTTGATTTTAAGTAAAACAGGGGAAGAGGCTACACTTGAGACAGGCAGCCATAGTAGTGCAGGAAAGGCTACTTGGTGAGGAAAATTGAGTGGAATTTGAAGAAATTTACTCGTTCATGGGAGGCGAACTCATATACACAGGTTTTGTGATATTTGTGAATGAGTTAAAGATGGATCCAGGAAGGTAAGGCAGCGTGTCGAGGGTGGCATCGTCGAGAAATGGTTGAGGTAAGGATCTTCCATGGGTTGGCAAGCTTCTCCTGTGAGAGAAAATTCATACTGTGAAATTTCAGTAGGAGAATCAATTGTGATAGTGCTTATGAGAGCGACATAAAGATTTTTTAGGTGGGCCAATGAGAAATTTTGAGAAGAAAGCAATCTATTGGCCGAAGATAAGCAGCCGACCAATTCACAGTGCTTCCGGATTTTCAGAAAACCTTCCGGGTGAAATGTGATGCCAGTGGATGTGCTGTTGGAGGGGTCTTAATTCAGGATGAACGACCTGTTGCATATTATTGAGAGAAAATTTGGATGATGCAAAGTGGAAATCTCACATCTGGCAAAGAGTTCTATCTCTGGTCCGTCTGAACATTAAAATGGAGGCATTACTAATACAGAATTGATGTACATCTGATTATTAATCCATGCTTTATAATTCTGGGAAGTCGTGAGAACCCGAGGAAGCATGCAAAAGTGGGTAGAAATTACCATCTCTTGAGAATTCCCACACATTGTCGTCAGCATGGCCCCAGCAGGGCTGAAGCAGAGGTGCGTGGGCATGGGGGACGGCGGTTGAGGTCAAAACCAGGTTTTAGAAAATTTAAGGACATGTATCACGGTGATCATGATTTGAGGAAACCCTACAATGCGAGAATCCAGTTCGAGGGATACGGAGCCATGGATTGAGTACTTGATCTAGGATGGATTGCTATTCAAAAGCAATCAACTATGCATTCAGTTACTCTATAGGAAGGAATTTGTGAAGGGAGAAACCACAGTGAGGGAGCTTAAGTCATTTTGGACACTTGTCGAAGCAGTATAGAAGTAGAATCCATTTACAGCGAATTATCATACGGATGCCCAGGCGTTTTGTTATTGTGAGTCACAGGGATATATCAACCTTGAAAGGCCGAGAACCGAGAATCTTTGGGTTATATCAATACTGCCATACACGAGAGGCCCAGGAATGCGTCGGTATGGATTTTGTGTTAGACTACTTAGGAACCATAGCTGAGAGAGGCGTGGATTCCATTTTTATTGTGGTGGAGGCCGGAGTTCACCGAAGATGGCACATTCATCAAAATTAATGTCATAAGCGAGCTGATGCAACCCATATAGAATTTATTTCAAGGGGTGTAGGGTGCATATAGGATTCCAAAGGAAGCATGAAGATCGGTTCAGGATACAGAGATTCACAGATGGTATTTGGAATATATGGAAGGGTAGAACGAACTTAGCTACGATTCTGCTTACCATCCATGAGCCGGATACGGTAGAAGTAAGTAAAGCTTAGGAGATACATTAGGGAACTGTGTAGTATCCACACAGTTAGGATGAGATCTAGCGAAGAGGCGGAGTCCAGCGTACTACTTGATTGATGGAATGAAGATGCAAGGTAAGAAACCCATTTCCAGATTTACCTTGGGACCACGGTGAGAGAGATGTCATCACGAGCTTCGGGGAGCAGAGCAGTGAGAACTAAGCAGTAGCGAGGGAGAGGTGAGGGAGTTGGCCGAAGGCGATGAAAGGGAAACTTCCTGCGGAGGTAGGCGGCCCGATTCTGAGAGCGAATCAAAGGAAATTACCAGCAGGCGAGGAAGGAAGAGACAACCGGTTTAAGGGGTTGGAGACATGGTCTGGCAAGCACTTGAGGAAAGAAAGGAGTTCCCGAGGGGAACATGCAACAAGCTCAAAATGAAGAAAATCCCGGACCCATCGCAGAATCACAAGAATTTGGTGAGAATGCATGTGAGCTTGAATTGCCAGAGGGCAACGGGATATCTCCGATTTTCAACAATTCGGACTTGTACCCCTACAGGGATGAAGAAGAAGGCACTGGGACTGATGAACCAAAAATCCAGTGGCAGAAACAGCTTCTAGTTACAGGAAAGCGAGATGGAGTGCATCTGGGAAGGAAGTGATACACAAAAGGGAGCCAGAAAGGAGGAAACAATATTTTGAATACATGGTGAAATGGAAAGATCCTGATGGGATGCAATTTTAGGAAGCGAAGCAATGATTTGAAACGCCGGTATGCAGAATTTCATGGCATGCGAGAACCATAAAGGAAGTCACACAGGCGAGAGTATGATCTGGGAACATCTAGATTTTATCGTCTGAGCAGTAGCGTGGAGAGGGAAAAGAGCAATTTTAGAAGCGCCCGGTATCAAATTACGAACCATTGCCAATATATAGGCTGCATGAGCACATTAATGTTTTGATGCAGTAGAAGCACTTATAGGTGCTATATGGACCTTGGCTGGGATTGACTCTAAGTCCTTAGGTAGGCCAGGCATTTGCTTGAATTTAGTGCGAGGGTAGATGGGATGAAATTAAGCTGTAGATTAAATTGATCCAGTTTGAGAGGGAAAGCAATTATAGACACCTCCCCTTGTATCATTGCCAGTAATTCTCATTCATTCCTTGCAAAGAAGAAGCCGAGGAAGCCCAGAGAGAACTTGTAGAAGAAACCTCCACACATTTATTGAATTAATAGGAAGAGTCATGATTCAATTCCATGGGCCAACGTTTGATCGTAGTGACAACATTATGCTTGTGCATGTTTTGCTTCTTTTCTGCTTACTTATTTATATCTGCTTATGGCGTTGCATACTCGGAGTTATAGCATGAGAGAGTGATGAAAAGGAGTTTCCATTTCTATTTTAGGCGGAGATTCTGCATAAGAGGCGGTCCATTCCCTCCATAAGTCGCATCGAGGGATAAAGCAGTTAGGCACATTTCATTCTACGTTTAGGAGTTAGGTTTGAGGTAATATTCCGAGAAGTAGATGCGCAGTGAGTCTGGAGTCAATTGAGTCTCGGTAGCAGTCCCAGAGAAGGAAGTGGAAGCGTGCGAAGCGTGACACCACAGGAACCAAAGACTTGATACCAAAATTTCTTTGAAAGACCACCCGAGAGGCCGAGGTTAAAGAGAACTGCTTAAAAGAGGTTCGAGTTAAAGAAAGCTTCGGAGGATAACTCCTTGTTCATTTGGGAAAATGCGACCCGATGAAAGTCGCCTGGGATGAAGGTGGGCGGAGGCGGAGATCTCTTCATAGGGAAGAGAATCGACGAATTGAACTCTCGTGTATGCTACGCGGAAATCCAAGGATCGTTGGATCTAGGAGAAGGGCGAGAGTTAACCCTGACGTGAAGGAACCCACAGCCCATCACATATAGTGAATGGGGGTTGATGAGTGCAAATTGCAGCATACGATGCGAAATTGTGAAGTCACGATTTCAGGCATTCGATTAGAATGATTTGGCGGTGGTGGCTCAAGATCCCGACGCTCCAGGTTTGGTCCAGAGGGGGTTTCCCGAAACAAGAGCGTTGGCGATTCGCGATCCATAAAACCAAAGTTGGCGTACTGGCCCGGTCGCTAGGACGAGGAATGATAATGTCAGGTAGAATTAAGCGGCGTCGTAAGCGAGAGGCTTCAACCTTGCGCGACATTGGTTACTTTTAAGAGAGTCGAGTGATTGACGCCGTCGGTGATATCCGATAGATAAAGGCCCGTCGCGGCGTTGACCATTGGTATTTATTGGAAATCGGGGATCGGTGTTTAAAGAGGAAAAGGAACGTTGTTGTGAGTCTCACGATAGCAGCGGTCGATCTGATCCAGAAGGGAGGTCCTTGTGAGTATCTGGCGGGTAAATCATTCCTGAGAGTAGATAGGGCTTTGGACCAGATTCCCATGTAAATTGAGGAGGTCCTGGTTCAGCGACTGTGCTGTCGAGGGAGGCAGGTTGCGTCAATGACGCTGGAAGTTTTACTTCTAATATTGTTACATATCTTTATCATCACTAACCTAGCTTAATTTTAGGTTGAACAACTAATGTAATGTGGGGGTGAAGCTGAAATTTTTACTTATGATCTTGCTACATAATTTTACTATCATTAACCTGGCTTATTTTTAGGTTGTGCATTTGATGTGCTTGCCATTTTTATGGAATATACCCATCAAATTTTTATTATGTTTTTATGAGGGTGCACCATTATTTTTTTCTTCCATTATTTACATCACTTATAAATATTTTACTATACTCTCATCTCTTACTTTAGGTCATTATGAATCTCTGTCTAGATTATTTGATTAAATAGAGGACCCATCATGCACTTTCTTCACTTGTTATTTCATATACAAGTTTGGCCCAATTTTCAATTTTAATCATCCCATGACGCTGGAAGTTTTACTTCTAATATTGTTACATATCTTTATCATCACTAACCTAGCTTAATTTTAGGTTGAACAACTAATGTAATGTGGGGGTGAAGCTGAAATTTTTACTTATGATCTTGCTACATAATTTTACTATCATTAACCTGGCTTATTTTTAGGTTGTGCATTTGATGTGCTTGCCATTTTTATGGAATATACCCATCAAATTTTTATTATGTTTTTATGGGGGTGCACTCAATATTTTTTCTTCCATGTTACATCTACTGCCCATAAATATTTTACTATACTCTCATCTCTTACTTTAGGTCATTATGAATCTCTGTCTAGATTATTTGATTAAATAGAGGACCCATCATGCACTTTCTTCACTTGTTATTTCATATACAAGTTTGGCCCAATTTTCAATTTTAATCATCCCATGGGTCATTTTAATTACATTTATCCATTTTCTTGACCAATCGATGTTCTAGTTGGTCATCATCAAATATGAATCCTCATTCGCCGCTCTTGCTTCAACATCTTTATTTTCAGTATTAATAGTGGAATATGGTGGATGAATTTCTATATAACACACTTGCACATAAAAAGATCATCAATAGTCTTCTAGTATTGAAAATGTAGGAGCAGATGCATAGTTCTCCATTTTAAGAAGAATGGTTGGCTTTATTGTTTTCCATGGTTGACAATCTCTATTGGTTTAAAAGTGAATCAACCACTTTTCCTATTAACTGGGTGCATAAACCAAGCTAACATTGTCTGTTCAAGTTATTGACCAACTAAGAAAAAATCTCCTTGATAGTTGTAACCAGAGCTATTGGGAATTTGATGAGAATTATGAAGTCATTCATAACTGTCAAAGTCCCTAGTTTGTCCGTGTAAGGCTGAATGAATTTCATTGTAACTAGAATTTCGTTGTATGTAAAGGAGATACTTTTCAATGTTTTTTTTGGTTTGGATTATTAAGACCCTTTACTTCCATAATGCTTGTTTCTACAAGTCCTTGTGCAATCTCAATGAAATACTTCCCTATCTTAGAATATTGTTCGACATTGTCCTATTCAACCTATTATTTATGCTATATTTAGCATAGTATTTATTGTTACTATTCAAATTCATTTTCAATTCCCTTCATACAATGTTTATTTGTTGAGCTTAGATTGGATGTATGTGAACATTTGGGTAGAAGCCCAATTCTATTTTTTTCTATGTAGTATCACCCTTTTTGTGCAATTCTAAATTATGATACATTATTGTAGCACACTAACTTGGTAGAATTCTGGACTCAAGTAACATGCCTTAAAATGATGATTCTTGACTATGTTTTACTGTATGAATGTATTTATACCTATATTGGACAAATTGTTAGGAAATCAACTGAGCTAGAGGAGGTTTTTCTATAAAATTACAATGGACCAATGCCATTTTTTGGTTATTTGACAACCAACCAATCTTTGTGTTATGGGTTTTGTGCAATTTCATAGTGTTCATTGTTATTTTTGTTCTTTGCACTTAATTAGAGTACAATTTTATGTGTAGTTTGGGGTTCTATTATGTTATCACTATTCTACAGTCTACTCTAGTCTCACATTGTTGGGTTAATAATTTGAATCTACATTCTTCTATTGTTATTCCTAGTTATTGTCTTGGTATATTTTTCACTTCTGTCACCATGACCATTAGGTGACTATACACAATGCACAAACATAGTGCATCTAATTTTTTATCTTTTACTTTTAGACTCGTAGTTGGTAAATTTGGCTTGAGAGGTTTTTCGTTTCATTACAAAAAATATTCTCCCATGAGACTTACTCTTATGTTAGTTTATATAAACTTCTATACTTTTTGCACTCTAGTTACTTTTTTAAGACATAAGATTTTATTGTCCCATTGATATCAATGGTCCTTCCTTAGATTCCGTTTTGTTCCAAAGACATTTAAGTTCACCTATATTTACATATTATCATTCTTATTAGTCCCTGCCCTTTGGGTCGATGACTATTAGTAATCGATTTTTAGTTTTTCTATTACATTGGCACAAAATCCAATGAGTTTTCAATGTGTTAACCAAAGTATTCAAAAAATCATACAAATAAAATTGAAGTTCATATAATTTAACCTAAGTTATGAATTAGACATCTTATTTGGCCTCTTCCTGAGGCACATGCATAAGATATCTTAGTTTATATTAGTATTAAAGCATGCTGTTGCATAACGATTTTTTCACAATGAAGTAATGCTAGAAATGACTCTAGCATTACTTCTTCACATTAAATGTTTGTTGCAATACATAGTGCATAGTGAGCTGATCTGCTACTGCCACCTATACCACCATGCATATCTACACGAGACATGAGCCTACAAACGTGTTGGTTCTTTCTTTACAGGCTCAATCTCATACCTCTTCTTTACGTTACCTACTGCTCGAACTTCCTTTCACATTATTTCTTTGGAGTTGAATCCCCAACATCTATGTTTGGAGTTGAATCCCCAAGCAACTATGTCTGTCATGTTCCTTGCTGGAGTTGTGATGGAAGTTTGGAGCTGGGATGGCCCTCTGACTAGAGATGTGATGGAAGCGTGCAGACAATATGTATGCCTGTATGTATTCCCAAACAACTATTTTCAGTCATGTTGATATGGCAATGTAACTTCAATCAATTCCATTTTGTCATGTGGTTTTTATATGCAAATAAAACTTCAATTTTCATGTTTGTAATTTATACAAAAGATATTTGCCCATCAAACATAAGCATAGAAACCACTCAAATAATTTGTAGAAATAAATTAACAATTACAATAAGCTCTTACAAATATGAATACTACCAATGCTACAACCCCAGTTCCCGTTCTTCATAAGATTCTTCTTCATGATTATTTTCATTATCACCTTTTCACTTTCCTCTAGACCATGACCAATCTTGTTCTACATGTTCCTTTTCCCTTGGAGAAGGAACATTCAAAACTAAATCCCACCATAGTATCCATGCCTACTTAATGCTTCATAGTCTATGGTGGATTTTCTTCCTTCTCCTTCATGTTTACTTGAAACATACAAGACCCTGTAGAGTGTAAGGTTTGGTAGTTCAAAAACTTAAAAAACTAACTGATGTACAATTTCAATAACACAAGACAATTCAATACTCCTACTAAGAAAAGAGATCAAACACGAAAAATAATGGTATCAAGGTGCTCAAAATGTTAATATAAGTGATTATCTTGTTCTACAAAGTCTCTAACTGAATCAAAATGCATTGGATAGATAGAGGAATTTAAAGATTGTATGTGAAAATTGTATATGACCTGTTTTCTCCAACCCGCGTCCTTCTAAGGATTATAAACATCTATAGATCAGTATACCCATTAACAAGGTTGTATAATTCTTGGTGTATCATCAATATAATCCTCTAGTTGGTCCTCCACATGGTCTACCCCTCCACCCTGAAATATGAAATCTAAGCTATGAAACCCTCATCCCATATATGCTCATATCAGACATGCGTACCTTTCTACCTATGGCTTGGTAGTATTCCTCCCTTGACCGAGATGACCCTCTTGAGTTCCCTTTATCACAGTCTACAAACCGACACGGTGTCTACATGGATGAAAGTTGAGGCTAAAGGGTGGTGGTTACAGGGGTGAAAGTTGAGGATAAAGGGTGATATGACGGTGCCACAGGTCCAAACATTGAGTTTAGGTCTGAACAATGACATGCTATAGCGATCCTCGACGTCAAGTCTGAGATGAGTCACCTCCTCCATAGAGCCAAAGTGTGCAAGAAAGGGCTGGTGTTTGATAGAAATTGAAAACAATGGCTACAACATCAAATCACATTTCATTGTTTCACTTTCATGGGTAACAATCCCCGACATCTGTGATAAACCAAGAAACATAATGGAAATTGTAGAAATTTAATGACAAAATCAACATGCACAAATTCTTTCATACACTTAGCAACCTAGAGATAACTGTCATCTATGAACTCTGATATGTATAAACCCACATTCAGAAAATATTATGAGCATAAATACACATTGCCAAGGACTTTTGCAGTGGAATAAACACAATGAAAAACAATCACACATCCATGTAATACTCATAAATTCAGGCAACTAGCCAGGGAAAACCTAAAGAGAGAGAGAGATTTTATTAGCTTCATGAAAGTATATCAACAACAAAATTACAATTAGCAGCCAAGAGAATCACTTACAACACCCAATAGTCCCACAAATCAGTTGCCTAGAAAAACATGTGACGCAGGCGCGAGCTACCTACACCTACAACTCCTCGCCCGCTCACAGGATCGATAAAAAAATCCCCTTTCAGCTGAGCCGAAGCGACTCCTTGGACTCCCAATGGAATCTCTGCTGCAAAGCCCGCTCCATAGGTCCTTATTTCATTCTTTGTGCTTTCTGCACTTAACTGTGAACTTTCCCTGATCTTATTTTCAGGTTTTGGGGTTTCGCGTTCCCCCGTCGTCAAGAGCTATTTCCCTCTTGAATCCCCGATCACCAATGAGCTCTCTGCCCAACCTTAGCCCCTCTGGCTATGCCCTTTTTTCCATGTGACCGCTTCCCATAAGACCATAGCCTTTTTCCTTTCTGTCGGGGTTTTGGGTTCTAATTTCCCGATGCTCTCCAATCCCCGTTATCCCTCCAAGCTAAACTCTTGGCCAATATGACCACCATCCCCGTGACCTCAGTCTTATATTCCTCATCGGGGTTTTGGGCTTCGCGAATCCACAATGCATGGAATCCTCGTCCCCGCGATTCCCGATTCTCTGATGGACTCAAAATGCCGATGCACTGACAGCTGGCTCCCACTTATCGGGGTTTCGGGGTTCGTGATTCCAAAATGCACAAACACCTTGTCATCAGGATCCCCCATATCTCGACGACCCAAACGTCGATCAATGACTTCCTATCAGGACTTTCCCCGATGGTACCGATTG
>SNQJ01S0002522.1:492690-505195 GCA_010110895.2 Picea sitchensis
CCTGCACAAAGGCACGACTTCCCATCTCAACAGCTTAAACATTAAAGTTACATTGAATTCAGATTTAAATGAGGCTGCGCCTCTCTCTTAGTGTGCGATTTGAATTCGCTGGCGTGGCTGGCTGGCTTACTGGCTGACGTGGAGAGTTGCTCCTGCATCAACATGCCAAATCTATACAATTGTATGACCTTGATGAAATCAACACCTTGATATTTGTTCCCAAAATAGGCCATTGTACCTTCACTCTTGTACGATCGACCTCCAACAAAAAATTCACCAAAAGTTGCCTCAAAAACTGTACCCACACTTACCTCAATTTCCTTGCCCAAACTTGTTGTTGTACGAACTGTATGGATCCGTATAGTATGACCTATCTTCAACAATAAATTTCAGCCTCTTCTAAACATAAATTTCTCCCTTGGGAAATGTGCCCAATCTACCTTGGAATTCGTGCCAACAATTTGCTTCTCACTTTCCTCTCTCAAGTTGTCTTAGAAATCTCTCAATCTCCTCTTCTTGTTGTGTCTTACACACTACCCAATGCATTCTCTTATAATTCGAAAATGACTTTTCACCTTCCAAGTGTCCTTTCACCTTCTTCATCCCTAAATCCAAAGGCCAAGATCTAATATTGCCTTTACATGATCAAGTGACATGATTTATTCCCTACAAAATAAATCACTTAATATCAGAAGGTACACTTTATTAAAAAATCACTTTAATAAAAGAACCACTTTATTACAACTTTATAAAAACCATTACAAAATCAAGTGTCTAGTAGTGAAAATATAAGGTTTCTTCCTCATACAAGACAAACATGCAGAGTACCTCCCGATGTATAAAAGCTAACAAAAAACCTCGAACAAATTCTAAAGGCTCTCTCGCTGTGACTTTCATTCGTTTCACTTTATGGGTAACAGTCCTTGACATTTGTGATAACCCAAGAAATGGAATCAAAAGCCTCAACAAATTCTAAAGGCTATTGGAATATATGTGAATATTCCCTAAAGGATGTTAATAAACATACCAACATTTGAATATGCTCCTTTAGTTTTTTTTCCACTTGCTTTCTTGATCTTATGATTTCCTTCTGCTTTTTCATCCTACTCTGAATCCGAACTCAGAGAATCCTCATCTTTGCCACCTGGAAAGGGAGGAAAAAGGTAACTATGATTAGCTAACAACATGCCTTAAGATAACCCATGATGCACCCATACTTTTTTTTATTTTTTATGGGTGCATCATCCCTAGATGCGATCAACATATATGGATAGCTCATGGAGGTGGGTACCCTGTAGCTCATGCTTTTAAATTATTGATTTATTTTCTGCCTCTTATGCTATACCTGTCAGTGCCCTTGTTCTCTTCAGTGCGTTTAAATTGCAATTAGATCCACTAGAAGAGACATATCAATTTGTTTATGGATAGATACAGTTAGATGTAGAAGAAAGTATGATTATTTGATAACATTACACGTGGTTGTATTGAGAACATATAAGCCATATTATACGTAATTTCAATGCTTTTCTTATTAAAGTTGGTTTTTGTAAAAATGTAATAAATTTTTTCCTTTAACTATTAAAATAAACAACATGTATAAGGAATTTTACAAAAAGAAAGTAGACGTGCCACACAATCACCAAAAACATAGAATACAAAACCTACAGGCCATAGAGTCTACAATTTATCATACATAATACAGAATTGGCATGAAGGCCATAAACCAAAAATACCAAAAGACTACACTAAAATTAACTATAAAAACAACATAAAGTGAAATTGAAATATAAACACAAGGCCAATTGACCAGATCTTAAATCATCATGGACTCTATAAAACATGAAATGAGCTTGGTTCATGGATGGGTCATCTTGGGGGTGGCTGGTATGGATTTTGATATGGTCACATGAATAAACATAAAACAAGCTAACAAATTAACTTTAGATTTACATGGTAAAACCCTCATAAAGGCAAACATTCATGATACAATGTATCATACTCGGAATTGTGTATGAACAAACACAACTCAAGCCTTCAATTCTAGATGAATACTCAAAGGAGGTAAAGAATTAAAAATGAATTGAGGGTATTATCTTCTTTGACTATCAAGGAATTCTCTTATAAGGTTCTTCTAATTATAATGCTTAAGGATTTTATGTTTTTACCCCAACATTACTAATATTTTAACTTTTTGTTTTAGAGGCCTATTACCCCCATAGTACAACAACATAATTTCATGCACCCAAATGATTATTGTATTTTTGAAGATGATAGTGGAAGAGTTAAATTAGAAGGAAATGTGCTTTCTCCATCCATGTATGTCACCAATATGTCACATTAATCTAGGTCCATTTTTAATTTTCATTTTTATTAAACATGAATTATCATATTAAATTAGATAACAAAAATGATTACATAAGAACGATCATGATTATATATGTAGATCTAAAATTTTCTAGTGGAGCCACTTTCTAAAAACAAAACAATATTCATATATGTTGTGTCTTTGTTGTAAACAGATTTAAGTGTGGGTACATGGGTTGTAGCTGCTCTCCATGGTAAAGAAGGAAGTGATGATGAATTCTATGTACAAATTATCATTCTGGAAGTTGGATTACCACCACAATTACCTCTTCATTTTTTTTACAATTTGACTATTAACTTGAACTAGTCTGAAAGACTTGTCCTTTATTAATGAATTATGCTTCCAAATGATTTTAGTTGTTGAAATTTGGGATCTTGATGCATTTATTTAAAAATATTGTAAATGAAAAGACATTTATATCATGCTATGGAAATGTATGGCTATGTATAGAGTCCGATATGAACCAATATCAATCAGAGCTACAACACCTCCATGTGCAACTTTTCTGATCAATCTCTTTAACATTAAATGGATTTCAACTATAAAACTCTTACAAACTTGAACAATAAATATTTCTAGAACATTTAATAACACCAACTTTATTAATGGTTCTTGAATCCCATATGATACAAAAATAACCAATATCACAAGAAAAAAAGTGTGAGTAAAAAACCATCCAAACTGGACAACTTATTCAGATTCTCGATTTTCATTGTCTTGGTATTTTTGTCGCAAAGCTTGTGCTCTGATGCCATAACAATCCTTTCAAATTTGTACTTATGTTTCATGAATTCCCAACACACATGCACTCTTATATCTATTTGTAATATAAAAGTTTAGCATTTATATGACATATTCCTCTACTGAATATGATCCTCTTACATGTATAATTTTATGTTCTAAACTTTTTCCTTTCTAACCTAAATTCTATATAAAAAAAATGACACAAAGACAGAGTTAAAATTTCAAGGAATATTTCTTACTGCAACAAATCCAACATTACTTCAACTAGCATCATTCTATATGTTCCAATTACCATATTCATTATGCTTTCCATTAGGTTAAAGGTCAATATTAAAGAGAACATCTATCATTAATAATTACAACATTTCTCTAAGATTCTAAGATGATAAAGAGCCCCAAGTAATTGCATGATTATGCTTCTCATCTAAAACATACCAAGTTGGTTTTTGAATTCTCCTTAATACTAGCCACTATCAGTATTGTACTTAGTTCTTCTTTGTTGGTCTTTCTTGCAACAAAAATTAGAATGAAAAGTTGACCTTAGTTACTTTAATTTTTTTCCACTTTTATCATCTTTACCATGTTAGTGTGTTGCCCATATTATATTTTTTTATTTTATTTTTTCTTTTGCATAAGTAGAAAAATGGCTCTATTATTCTTGAATCTAGATATTGGATTCATAAATATTATTTGTTTCTTATGTAGAATATAATAAATATAGTCCTTTTTTTTTGGACTTGTGGTTGGTAGTATGAAGTCTAATCCTCTCCAATTTCACCTTCTTTTTGATCATGTGACATGCCACTTACGTAATGAATGGGTTTGTCAATTTTTTTTCTTCATATGTCATGATGCCGTTTTTTTTACTTAGAACTAATTGTATTGTTATATGAATAAAGTTATAATGTTTTTCTTGAGTTTTTTTTACTTAGAACTAATTGTATTGTTATATGAATAAAGTTATAATGTTTCTCTTGAGTTTTTTTTACTTAGAATTAATTGTATTGTTTATATGAATAAAGTTATAATGTTTTTCTTGTGATAGGAGAAAAGTATGGTTACTCAAATTGTCCTTGTCATTGTTGTTGGAGATTTGAAAGTTGAGTGTTTGATATGTTTTCTTAACTATATTTAAATTATATCCTTGTTGATTTTTTATCTAATTTATGAGTCTGATGTTTTTTTTTTCTAAATAATGTTGCGTCATTTTCAACCCCTTGGATTAAAGGATTAAGGTAGAGTTGTAGAGCCCATCAAGGAATTTGACCTTACTTTGACATAAGTTCTTACCTACATTTTTTTGCTTGCTACTTTGTATGTTTTTTTGATCACAACTTGAAAAATAATTTTTCCTTTCTTAATATTCACTTTCCTAATAAACTACTATGCAAAATGAGTAATACCATGTTTAAGTAACTTCAACTTCATTAACATCTCAAATTTTATTGCTTTCTAATTTAAAATTTTCTTTCCATGTATGTTTTTCCACAGTTTTGTAAATGGACCTATGACTCTTCTATGTAGCTTGTAGCAACTATGCTTCTTGATATGATGCCAGGGCCCAATTATCTATAAAATTTCTCTTTATTGTAGTAGGTGCTTATACTCATTTTTATTTGTAGTGAAAGATTGATTCTTATGTAAAACACCATTATGAAAAGCCTTATAAAGTTGGTATGTAATTATTCTCAAAATTCAGTTAATTTCTTAGATGGAAAATTGATATATATGTATTTTTCTTACTAATGTGATTCATTGACCAAACTTTTCATAAATTTATATTCTCTACAACATTAACATAAAATACATTTGTTTCTGCCACAAATACTTATGATTTTGATCTTGATGGAGCTTGGTAAGAGGGTGCGTAAAATCTACTTGCTAGGAATTCATTTGATTATTGAATTTTATTCAAAATATCTATCCTAGTTTGAGTCATTGAGTTGATGATATCATTTGTAGCTTTCTTGGAACTTCTCTAAAGAATATAGACGACCTAGGATTATGATGCTAAGGAAAATCTAGATTACATGGAAAAAGACATCAAAATGGAGACATTTGGCACCCGCAACTTTAAATACTCTTGGAAAATATTAACCTACATTAGAGATGAACTTATATAAAATATGATTTTTTCTTTGTTCTCTCTCAAGGTTTGCAATTACGAGTGATATAATAAAGGATTTATTAATGGTTATAAATATTAGCTGTGGGAACTTACTATATGGTGGGAACCTATACTATTGTAAAATACTTGTTTATATTACGACTGAATTGCATAAATATTTGTGTTGTAACTTTGTAGGATGTTATCCATTTATAGACATAGACACTTTTGTCATCGAGGAGTGACCACTTGTTTATTTCTATGGGAATAAGAAAAAGTATACATTTCATTTACTTGAAGGTGGTAGTATTTTCTCAATGGTTATTTCTTATTCTCTTCTTTGTTTTCTACCTAATCAATTGTATAATTATTGATTTATTTTATTGATCTTATAGAGTTTTTGATGGTCAAGTGGCAATGCTTGCCTGTATTCCCATTTTTTGTGAGATAAGATCTGTTGTTGTGGTAAATGGAACCTTTGAAGTGCAAATTCTAGAGATTCTCATGGACACTAAATTGGATGCAAATCAATATAGTTTCACATGAGCAACTAAATATAGTGGAAAATCCTTGATAACACTAACAAATGAAGTGCTTGATTAGGCCAAGATTGTGTCAGGAATATTAGAGCTTGAGGTAGTTCCCTTCAATTTGTGATATATTTTGGATGATTTTATTTCTTTATTCTTTGGAAAATCACAAGATAGGATATCGAGTTACAAATGAAATTATTTAACCTCAATAATGGACAAGTTCTTAACATTTTTCTAGAAACAAAGAGCTATTTTTTTCTTTTGACTTATACTGCAATTTATGATTTTATTTGTTGTACAAGAATTCATAATGTTTTCCCTCTCACCAATCCACAAAATATGAAAAATTAGCACTCCATATATAATGGAGTCAGAGTTGAATAATTGTAAGGTGTTTACATATTTTCTAGCATTTCAAAATAGAACTTACTATGATGGGAATTGATATTGCCATTTGTGAAATAAGCATTGTTTTTTATAAGATAAAAATAAGTTGTCCATCTCTGTACTTATTACTTCCTTCTTCTAACTTATCACTCCCTCAACTAGTCATAAGAGGGCCATCCATTCAATTGCTTTTTGTAGAGTTTGTAGATGTTGTCCCTTATCTCACTTAATTCAAAAGTATACTCATATTCATGGAGACCCTTGCTATCCTTCCAGGGATATATCTAGATAGAGGAGCCTACAAAATAATTTATTTCTTTGCATGAGATAATAGGTCATGCATGGCTATTAAGGGAGTTAACACATATTCCTTGTTAATAATTAATTTACTTCCTCTAAGGAATACACAAGTTGCCTCATGATCATGACCCCTTATTTGGGAAAGTTATGAGGGAATTAAGGTATTTACTGATGATGGCATCATTTTTTGGGTATGGAATCATCTTTTAGGAATACTTGTTGAGGAAGTGAGATATTGCACATGTATTCTTGAAAAAAGTTAATAAATGACCTGTTGGAGTTACTTCACACACACCTAGGATTTATTTTTCGTAAGGTTTTTCCTATGTTTATTAGTCATTATCCAATCTCCTAAAGTTTAGGGAGAATATTCTTCTCAGTTTTCACTTCAGTTTGATCAGTTGCGTGGAGTCTAGATGCTACAATGGGATTATCACCATGCAACATTGGGATTATCACCATGCAACATTGGGATCATCACCAACTAATGCACATTGCCCCTATGATCATCACCATACTAGCGCATTACTCATGATTCCATGAACTCCTCCTCACTTCACTTTGTTTCAGTCAGTTAACTAAAGACTCATAGACTAGTTAACTCAGACTAGGTGGCAGATCACTCCCGTAACTGCCTGAGAGACTAGACTAGGTGGCAATTTACTCCTGTAACTACTGGTGCGTGTCTAGATGATGCATGAGCATCACCGACTCATCAAGCGAGCCAGCGGGGAAGCAGAAAACAACTGGATAAGCCAACACAAATTTTAAAATTGCCTTGAAACTGTTGCGCGAAACATTAATGCGAAGATTTAATGAAGCACACTTTGTATATTGTAACTGGACCTTGAGCAGATAGCTCTCGTCCTTTAGTAGATAGACGAAATTTATTATAGTTAATGCAGGTAGATAGGATTTTAATTCTAGACTAGACAGTTTAGGAGTTGGAGGGAAAACGAATATAGACACCCTCATTGTGCATTGTAACATTATCAAATCCAAGAAGAGCAAGAAGAAGCAGAGAGCTATGTAAAGACACCCATGTACAAACATTTGAATTAATAGAAGAGTTCTGATTCAAATTCATGGCTTGTTTGTTCTCTGAGTATTTGATGTTGATATGCTCATGAATGTTTACTTCCTGTTATATATTTGCTTTTATATGCTGTGTATATGATTTCATGATTGAATTGAAGTCTGAGAGGGTGAAGGAATGAGTTTCAATTGTTTCTCTATTTGAGTCGGGAATTTCTGCAAGGAGTGCAGTGGAAGTGTCCACAAGGAGTGCGTCGACAGGGGGTTCAAATAGGGATAACTTTGATTCTCTCTCACCTAGAAGTGAAGTTGGCATAGGAGCCGTGCAAGGAGTGCGCAGGCCAGGTGAAAGTCTTAGGGTTGCGAACCTGAGTGCCTCTTTGAAGGATTTCTGCTGCAAGTGTGCGCAAAGTCGATGAGCTTCAACACTTGGACGTGGTTGAAGATTCGCCGCAAGGAGTGCGTGCAAGGGGGTTTTATTTATGGAGACTTAAAGAAGTGAAATCAAGCTCAGGAGGAATAGAGCCTTCAAATCTGTTGAAGGACCGTACAGTAGGTTTTGCACCAAGAAAACCTCAAGGAGGGAGGAACGACGGTCGAGATCCTGTGGAGGGAACTCGTGAAAACCCTGCCAACTGTCAGATCCGACAGAGTAGCGAGGAGGTTACGGCCACACTCAGAGTTCGAGCTTGAAAGCCCGTGAGCCGTTGGATCAACAGTTGAATTCCTGTCGACCATCAGATTTGGTAGGAGTTGCCCCGAGGTTAAGCCCTAGTGGGTACAGGAGAAATTCCAGAATATTCATCGGGATATTGGAGTCATCGGGGTTTCAAAGGTTAAGAATCAGAGACCTTGTGAGTCCCGAAATTCTGGAGGAATCCTAGCCGTTGATTTCGGCAGGACACGCGTCAAGAAGCTGGAGAGGAGTTGGGGATCGACACATCNTTATCATCCTCAGACGGATAGACAGACAAAAGTGGTCAACAGGAGTCTGGGAGACTTACTGAGAAGCTTGGTGACAGAGCACCATAACAGTTGGGACAACATATTACCCCAGGCAGAGTTTGCATATAACGACTCAGTGAACAGGAGCACAGGAAAGAGTTCGTTTTAGGTTGTCTATGGGATGCATCCAAGAGGAGTTTCTGAACTGAGAGATTTAGGAAAGACTTCTACTAGCAGCGCTAGTGCAGAAGAATTCGCTGAAGCGATGAAAGAACTTCACGACAGGGTGAAGGAGCGGTTGCTGAAATCAAGCCAGGAGTACAAGCACAGAGAAAATCAGCATCGGAGACAACTTCAGTTTGAAGTTGGTGATCTAGTTCTGGCACATTTAAGGAAAGAAAGGTTCATGAGAGGAACATACAATAAGTTAAAGATGAAGAAAATCGGGCCATGTAAGGTCTTGAGAAAATTCGGGGAAAATGCTTATGAGATCGAGTTACCCGATGGGATCGAAATATCTCCGATATTCAACGTCGTAGATTTATACCCGTATAGGGCTGGAAAAGTAAAGACTGGAGCTGAGCAACCAATAATCCAGTGGATGAAACAATTTCCAGTTGCAGAGAGGCCACAGATGGAATGCATACTGGACAAGAGAATGGGTAAGAAGACCAGGAGGAAAGAATACTATGAGTATCTGGTCAAGTGGAAGAACCATCCAGTGGAAGATGCCAGCTGGGAGACTGAAGCAGAAATACAGAAGCATGGACAGACTGTGTAGGAGCTCATGGATAGGAGCCCATGAAAGTTTTCAAGCCGAGCATTATGATGCAGGAGCATCACCGACTCATCAAGCGAGCCAGCGGGGAAGCGGAAAACAACTGGATAAGCCATCACAAATTTTAAAATTGCCTTGAAACTGTTGCGTGAAACATTAATGCGAAGATTTAATGAAGCGCACTTTGTATATTGTAACTGGACCTTGAGCATATAGCTCTCGTCCTTTAGTAGATAGACGGAATTTAATATAGTTAATGTAGGTAGATAGGATTTTAATTCTAGACTAGATAGTTTAGGAGCTGGAGGGAAAATGAATATAGACACCCTCATTGTGCATTGTAACATTATCAAATCCAGGAAAAGCAAGAAGAAGCAGATAGCTGTGTAAAGACACCCATGTACAGACATTTGAATTAATAGAAGAGTTCTGATTCAAATTCATGGCTTGTGTGTTCTTTGAGTATTTGATGTTGATATGCTCATGAATGTTTGCTTCCTGTTATATATTTGCTTTTATATGCTGTGTATATGATTTCATGATTGAATTGAAGTCTGAGAGGATGAAGGAATGAGTTTCAATTGTTTCTCTATTTGAGTCAGGAATTTCTGCAAGGAGTGCAGTGGAAGTGTCCGCAAGGAGTGCGTCGACAGGGGGTTCAAATAGGGATAACTTTGATTCTCGCTCACCTAGAAGTGAAGTTGGCATAGGAGCCGTGCAAGGAGTGCATAGGCCAGGTGAAAGTCTCAGGGTTGTGAACCTGAGTGCCTCTTTGAAGGATTTCTGCTGCAAGTGTGCGCAGAGTCGAGGAGCTTCAACACTTGGACGTGGTTGAAGATTCGCCGCAAGGAGTGCGTGCAAGGGGGTTTTCTTTCTGGAGACTTAAAGAAGTGAAATCAAGCTCAGGAGGAATAGAGCCTTCAAATCTGTTGAAGGACCGTATAGGAGGTTTCACACCAAGAAAACTTGAAGGAGGGAGGAACGACGGTCGAGATCCTGTGGAGGGAACTCGTGAAAACCCCACCAACCGTCAGATCCGACAGAGTAGCGAGGAGGTTACGACCACACACAGTGTTCGAGCTTGAAATCCCGTGAGCCGTTGGATCAACAGTTGAATTCCCGTCGACCATCAGATTTGGTAGGAGTTGCCTCGAGGTTAAGCCCTAGTGGGTACAGGAGAAATTCCGGAAGAGTCATCAGGGTTTCAAAGGTTAAGAATCAGAGACCTTGTGAGTCCTAAAATTCTGGAGGAATCCTAGCCATTGATTTTGGCAGGACACACGTCAAGAAGCTGGAGAGTAGTCGGGGATCGACACATCGCGAACTCCAGAGGCATAGAACTTGTTGCATCAGGAATCACGATTTCACGATGTCCGATAGAGAGACGAGGGGGTAGTTACGTGGAGGAGTCCGTTCTCACGTGCATCGGGGATCGATGTATCGGGATTTTCGGTGACGTGAAAATCATTGCAGGAGAAGTCAGGAAACTCCGAAACCCGACGGCCACATAGTCACAGTATTTGAGTGGAGAACAAGTGTCACCCCATATCGGGGTTCAGGACATAGAAGGTTCCAGGAACAAGTGCAACAAGGATTGCGATATCACGATACGCGATTTCCCGATCATGACAAGATTGTGGGCCACAGGCGCTAGTACTAAGGGACAGGTGTTGAAAGGTTAAACCCTCGAAGGGATCAACGCCAAGGTGTTTCGGGGTCAGAGGATCGAGAATCCTGAGGAAGCGAAGTCTATACACTTCACTCTCGCGAAGTCCGAAGCCCCGATAGTGAAGAAGACTTTTGGTCGCATGGTCTGGGAAGCCTAGACAAGAGGCATCATCATAGACCGGGTTTCGAGGCATTGAAAGACCCGAATCCGTGATTGTAGGACTTGCAATCTCGCGAAGTCCGATTTTCCCGATTTGGATAGGGAGATCATAGAGAGAATTTTTGTGGGTGGTGGAAGTCCCGATAAGGGATTTGAAGATCTTTTTCAGTTCTTCAGGCCAAGAGAGGAGAAGATCCTGAGAGAGGGCGTGCCTGCAGGTGCGGCTGCGTCACCAAATCACTCTTGACCACCACTATGTCACATTAGTTACTCATGTATCCTATATCTATCATAAATTATTCACTCTTTGAGTGTGGAATACAGTTAATAAGAATTCTTCCATTCTTTCTCTTGCTTCTTCTTTCTCAATTTCTCTCTGCAAATGTGTGTGGTATTTTCTAGATAGATCTATTCTGTGCAGGTTCAACACATTTACATGGTATCAAAGTCGATAGACTGCTAATCAAAAGCTACACCAAATTATTTTTGTAGGTACTAAAGATTGAAGAACACAAAAAGATGGATTATTCACTGACAATACTTCTCACGCCTCATAACTATTTGGAGTGGAAGCCAAATTTTTTGCTTCAACTCAGATTCTAAGGCTTGTACCAAATAAATATGGAAATGGAAGTAGATCCCGATTCCACTGATGCGGAAAATGATTTTCTCAATAGACAAGATATGGCCATAGGATTTATCTGCTTGTTTATTTCTCCAGATATTGTCCACCAAGTATATGATTTCTCACAAGACTCAAATCCAAATGAATTATGGAACATATTGGAGGTTTTATTTGGGAATAAAGAAGATTTCATGCAGGAGGTTGGAAAGATAGAGCCAGAAGAGAAACCATCAGAAGATCAAGCCTCTTATTCTGAAGAGTATTCTACACAAGTATTTGCACAAATTTGTATTACATTAATTGAAGATGATGTATACTCCATTTCATATTTGTTTTATGAATTTCATGTGGAATATGTATGGCATGCATCTCAAGGGTCACATGCAGACACTTTTCCATGCACAATGCATGCATCTTAGGAGACAAAAAGGGAGCCACGCACATCAGACTCAATTATGATATTTTCTAAGAAAAAATTGCAGAAAAAAAATGGATATTTGAATTCCTTTCGGGAAAATATCCAATTTCAAAAAAAAAAAATCGTTCGAGATGGAGTCCAGGAAGTGAAGTTATGATCATTTTAAAATCAACAAAATTTTAGCGTTTTTCTGGAAATGACCGTATGGTTTTCAAAGTTTCATCCAAACTTTATTTGGATATTCTTGATTACAAGAAGAGAAAGTGGATATGTGTGGAAATATAAATGGTGCATCTACTTCATCAGATCCATGCAGACATCTACATATTCAACAATATCTTCAACGAACACCAGTTGCGAGGTTTTCTTGGAGTGAAGGATAAGGTTGCTTAGCAAGTGCTTTTTGTTCCTTCTCATTTTATTTATTTATTATGCATTGT
>SNQJ01S0002522.1:510076-523612 GCA_010110895.2 Picea sitchensis
ACGATTTCTATTAATCAGAGAAATGTATAGAGACTGTAAAAATACAGAGTGAAAGACTCGCTAGAATGGTGGCAACTTATCTCTGAGAAGAGATGTGACGGCTACTCGCATTCGCAAGAAGATGATTACAATGAGGCTCTGAAAGCCCTTTTACAATAAATGAGAATGTCAAAAGTCCTAAACATCCAAAAACCTAACCCTAGGAGATGAAGCGCCAAAAGCCATGTGGGCCCCGTTTGGGTAAGTGAGTACATCAACTTCCCGGGGTCGTAACTTTTGCATACGATTTCCCTTTTAGGTGTGTGATAGCTCGTTGGAAAGGTATCGTCGAGGAGATTCATTTTGGGGGATCAATTATGCCTTTGGTTATCATTGAGAAACTCGATCTTGAAAAACCTTCATTTGGGCCCTCAAAATGGCACCGGAAGTTAAAACCTGCTAAAAATAGTAAATTGCAAAAATTGTCAGAAAGCCATTTTGAGCCATTTGGAAAAGGTGGGTGGCCACCGATATCCACCTAGATTAGAGCCATTCATAGGTGGGCTCCAATATTTTTCCTTATCAAGAGATTTTTCTACATTTTAGGAGGACGTAGAAAACACAAATTATAGCCTTCTTATCCCTAGTTTGAAGGATGAAGTAAAATTCATAATCAAGGATAAATATAAGTCGATTTTTTTCCATGAGTTCTAGAGAAGTGTTACCATATAGTCTTAATATTTCATAATCTTTTCTCTAGTTTTTCTATTCCATTAGAATCTTTTCTAAAAGACTTAGAGGGGGTAAGTACTAACTAAAAACTAATAGCTTCTTCTTATCTGTCTCATAGAGGGACAAAATGTCAAGGACTTTTTTTTTTCCCTCCATCATTTGGATCTCCCTTAATATTGGTAAGAGTAATCCCAATATTAGTCACATGGAGCTCCAACCATCCTAACGGATTCTCTCCTTCAAGTGAATGATGTATTTAGACTGTTGTAGACATTGTATCTCTACTCATTCTATTTATTACAAAGTGTTACAACTTTCCTAGTGCTCCTCTCTATTTATCATTTAGATTCAAATTAATAGTGAAATCAACAAGTCCAAGAAAATCTTTGAGTACATCTTGTTTATGGTAATGAACAAATAATGATGCTAGTTCTCAGAGATCATGTATAGTAGATATTTTAACCTCTTCAGTGCTACTTTGTATTTCATAACCCAACACTTAGAGAATATTCTCTCCATTGTATCTTGAATATGCCCCTGTCACATCAATTTTTTATTCCTCTTTATTGTAATAATAATATTGGTCAACTAGCTAAAGAAGGTTTGAAAAGAGTTCAAATATAAAATATTAGGCCTCACCAGCCTCGAAATATTCAAGATTTATTTAAAATTGTTTTGAAAGAGGGTTCCTCACAATAACATCGATATCCTTTCATATATTTAGGAAATAGCATGGAGTATGTTGGTGTCCTTATTTCAAGGGAAATTCCCTTCAAATAAATTCAATAGTCCCAATCCCTTGTGTAGAATTTGTTGGTAATGTTTTGTCATTTGATTTTTTTTTTTTCACAAACTATACTTGAACATCGTGAATAAATTACAAGGAGAATACTCATCTTCACTTTCCATTATCTCAACGTATGACATTGGTTGCATCTCAATGTTGTTTCTTACAACATTGAGAATTGGTTACATCATATAGGTCATAAACATGGATCTCCTCCATTCCCCGTTTTTTGTATTCTTTCATCCATGAACCCAAAATGATTTTGGGTCCTAAAATCAATGGTATTTCCTTTGGGTACTTAGTAAAAAAAATTGAATAAAGATAATCATAAGGAAACGATTCATGTTCATGGTGCATTTTCCAAAATGAAACCACTAGGCACTTCAACTACAAGGTTCTTTTGAAAGAAGTTAAAGCCATCAATTTGGTGTGATTTCATATGTTTTTTCATATGGAGATGCAAAATAAGTTTCTATATAGGGCTTCTCTACTCTAAGATTTTGTAGTTAAATAAACCTCTTCCTCAAAAATTGAATGACTATGTATTAGACTAAAGAGAGGTGTGAAAGTAGTATAACACCAAGCCCTTGCACCCAAAGCTATCTTATTACAATGGGATATCCCTATGTTGGGATGTTGGTGCATTTGTTTTCTTATTTTTAGATTATTGTTGTGATTTGTAATTATATAAGAGTTAAATCATGTTTTCATACTAGGGGAAGAAATTAAAAGGGGTATTAAAAATGCCATGAAAAAAATGGATGCCTAGGATATCCAATAAAAATAGGGGTTTTAAAAATAGTAAATATGTATTAGGAGGAGGGTTCAAAAAAAGGATTTTGTAGGGGATTTTTCATTATCTAGTAAAATTAGGGGTATCCTTTAATATCTCACAAATGAACATGCTATGTCACAAGTTCATTGAGTGAAGCCCCCATGCCCCCATCACCCCTGTTACCATCACTGTAGCCACCACCATTGTCACTTGCAATAGGCCCCCAGTCACTTGTATGAGCATCAACACACATATAAATCATTAAACTAGTGTCCAATACCTTGTATTTGTTAGGAATATGATTAAAAAGAAATAATAATAAAAAAAATAAAAATGAATGCAAAAACAAAACACATAAAAACATAATATAGAGAGACATCCATATATGTGGTTCACCCAAAACAAAGTTACCAACTTAATGAGAAATCTATAGAGTTCTCATTTTCTTAGAAGTTACATTTAGTGACTATTTTTACCTTTGTTTCAAAAAGTGGTGCTACTGGTAGCACCCTTTTTTTGAAGTGGTTAAAGTTGCAACTTGTTTTAAATTGCGACCTCCAATTACAAACATAACCCTGAAATTGACCCTTGAATAAAAAAGTGATGCTATTAGTGTTATTTTTTTAAATTTGGTGTTTTAAGGGTCATTTTTATTTAAAGAAAAAATGAGATTTTAATATTTTTTAATTCAATTTTTGATTAAATTTTTTTTTCCCTTTATTTCTAAAATAAATTTATTTTTAATTTTTTAAAAAGAAAGAATTTGTTTAGAGTGTATTGTTTTCCATTCTTATTATTTTATTAATGTAAATTATTAGAAAAAATAAAATATATTAGTAAATAAATTATCAAGTAATAACACTTTTAGATTTGTCTTGGAGGTTTAGATCAGTTGGCGATAGAGTGCACTATTAAGGCCCTCCTTGTGACGTCGTTTGTTTGAAATTTGCATAGTTGTGTGTAGTGTGCATGGGACCGCATGGGTATTCTTGGAGGTTATAGTGGTAGAAGTCAGAATTGACCTCGTGTCACACGAGTATGAGCCTGCCCAATTGTTGATTTCGCTAGATACCAAAAAAAGAAAAAACAGATTTAGGAGTCGATTTTCAGTGTTGTTTTTTTGGTGGTGCTAGTGGTCAAGGCCACATTTCAATTAGGTCATAGTTTTAAATTAAAAAATGGTGCTACTGGTAGCATCACTTTTCAATTCAAGGGTCAATTTCTGGGTTCTATCCACAATGTCAAGGGTGAGATTTCAAACAAGTTGCAATTTTAACCACCACTCAAAACAGGGTGCTACTAGTAGCACCACTTTTTTATTTAGGGGTTGATTTTGGTGTTTTTTAACCCAAAAATATGATATTTTTGGGCTAGAGTTCTCATTTTGAGGTCACAGTTCTTGTTAATTTGGTAACTTTGTTCCGATATGGGTTGCACCCATGGGGAAATAAATATTCCTTCCTTTATTTTGTCCAACAAAA
The DNA here is from genome assembly GCA_010110895.2 of Picea sitchensis. Lineage (NCBI taxonomy): Eukaryota > Viridiplantae > Streptophyta > Pinopsida > Pinales > Pinaceae > Picea > Picea sitchensis. Next base: position 513,831 of record SNQJ01S0002522.1, read on the forward strand.
TGGAAGGATAAAACCTACAACACATCCATTGTAACCTCCTCTTCACTCTCTCACAATCTCCTCTCTCAGTCACAACACTTTGTCTCATTATTACAATACAATATATAGGATTTTGTGACATCCAAAAGCCCAAACCATTGACCTATATTAGATTAAAAAAATAATCACTTACCTGGAATTAGAAAATTATGGGCCGGAAAACCTCGTTCCAAAACCTCCCAAAACGAATGCAAAAAACTACCCAATTTTTTTTGTTCAGGGGCTCTACCCTTAAACCCATGGATAGGGAGGGCTCCCTGCCCCTCTGCACCTGGTGCAGTGTAACAATGCATGGGGATAAATGTGCAAATAATATAACACAAAAACCCCACTAGGGACTAGGATCCAAACATGACTGAAACAAAACCTATGAATCAGGAAGATAATTAGGCCCCATAACCAATAATCTCCCACTTGGAGAATGATTACAACAACTCCACCTCTATTTCACCTATTGGAATGTGCTCCAACTTTGGACTTGGAAAGTTTCTCATATTCGATTTCATTCTTGAAGGCCAACTAAAACTAAGTAGGAACTCATTTTCCCTCTGGTTACTTCCTTCGTTAACATGTTTCTAGGATTCTAGCTAGTGTGTATGTTTTCCAACTTCAACTGTTCATATTCCAAAACTTGTTTTAAGAAATGTTACCAGCTATATATTTTTATTCCTATAATGGAAGGCTGAGTTATTTGCGAGATAAATGGAACTTTGACTGTCACTAGAAAACTTGTTATTCTCTTGCTTCTTTCCTAATTCCTCCACAAACCTCTATAACCAAATAATCTCTTTACTAGCCTCTGTAGAAATGACATACTCTACTTCAATTGTTGAAAGTGCAACAACCTTTTGAAAATTAGAAATCCAACTTACTGTTGTTCCACTTACTGTAAAAGTGTACCCTATGGTGCTCCTCCTACTATCTATATCACCTACCATATATGAATCAACATATCCCTGTTGAATAGTGTTTGAAACTCCAAAACATAATTCATGAGTAGTAGTACCTCTTTAATACCTCATAATCCACTTTACTACCTTCTACTTCTCTTTATATGGATTGTTCATATACATGCTCACAACTCCCACTGCATGTGCAATATTTGTCTTTGTGAACACCATTTGATACATCAAGCTACCAACTATTGATGAGCATGAAACCTTGGACATGTAATCTATCTACTCCCGTGTTTTATGATACATCTCCTTAGTCAATTTGAAATGACTGGCCAAAGGTGTACTAATATGTTTTGCATCCTACATTTTAAATCTTTCCAACACCTTCTCTATGTACTCACCCTGAGATAATGTTATTTTGTGATTTTTCCTATCTCTTGTTATTCTCATACCAAGGATTTTCTTTCCAACACCCAAATTCTTCATAGTAAATTAATTGTATAATTTTTTTCTTTGAGCACATTTATATCCTATATGCTAGACCTTACAACAAGCATGCCATCTACATACAATAACAAGATAATATAGCCAACATTATCTGGTCTCTTAAAATAAGCAAAATGGTAAGAATGATATCTACTATAACCTTATTCTGTCATAAACTTTTCAAATTTCAAATACCACTACCTAGGATCTTGCTTTAGGCCACACAAACTCTTCTTCAACTTGCATACTAATTTATCCTTCCCTTTGAACTCATACCCCTATGGCTTCTACATATAAATCTCTTCCTCCAAATCCCCATGGAGAAAATTTGTCTTTAATCTAACTGTTCAAGATGCAAATATTCTACTATCAATAGACTTAAAATAGTTCTAATCGAGGTCATTTTAACAATAGGAGAAAACATTTAATAAAAATCTACACCTTTCTTCTATGCAAACCCCTTTACAACAAGTTTGTCCTTGTACCTATTTTTTTCTCCATATTCTTCCTTCAACTTGTATACCCATTTATTCTACAATGCTCTTTTACCTATAGGTAACCAAACCACATCCCAAGTCTGGTTATGTACCAATGAGTCCATCTCCTATTTCGTGCCTTACTCTGAGTTATTTCTATTTTCTACCTACATTGCTTCTTCATATCTTTGTGATTCACCATAATCAATCAACAATAAATAAAACATTGAAGGTGAGTATCGTTCACAGGGTCTACTTAACTTGGTACATCTTATAGCAACACTCACAAAAGTGTTTTGGTTGATGTTGAACATTTTATTTTTTGGAACCTTAGGAATTTCATGTTCTACGATTTCATCAAGAAACATGTATTCTGTGTTTTACTTTTATTGTTTCTTTCCTTGCAACTGATCTGTGTACATGACCTTCTCATTGAATACCACATCTCTAATCCTAATGATTTTGTGATTTTCATAATCCTATAAGCAATAACCAAAATCATTAACTCCATATCCAATAAAAGTACACTTCTTGAATTTGTCCTCAAGTTTTGTTCTATTTTCTATATCAATATGGGAAAATTCTTCACAACTGAAAGTATTTAGAAATGAGTAGTTTACCTTTTTACTTGTCCACACCTCCTCTGGAATGCCACCATCCGAAGAACTTGAAATCCCTCTATTTATTAAGTAAACAATAGTATCCATAGCTTTTGCCCAAAGCTGTAAGGAAAATATTGCATGAAACCTCATACTCCTTGCATTTTCCATGATTGTCCTATTCATCCTTTCTGACACACCATTTTCTTGTGGTGTTCCTGGAACCATCTTCTCTCTACAATTCCCATTGTATGAACAGTAACTATAAAAATCCTTGATGCAATATTCACCTCCATTATTTGATCTAAAGATACTTCAACTTATTTCCTATCTTATTCTCAACCAAATCTTTCCATTTATTAGAAGTATCACATACATCGTATTTTTTTTCGAATGCAATAAAACCAAGTTTTCCTAGTCACATCATTATTGGAGTATACATGCACATTTACATAGTACATATTTTTCCTATGTTCTATAGTCCATGTATGAGGATGCACTTGGTCTCAGTTGGTCCAAGATATTCTCCCTTGGATCAGATTATTCTTCCCCTAGACAAGGGAACACGTCTTTTTGAGTCATTCTTTAGTTATAGTTTTGTTACACTAGTGGATTTCAGTYTTGCATGTATACCTTGGAATCATCTCCAAATATTGCAAGCCTACCTTGGAATCATCAAAAAGAACATATGTCTTCCTTGGAATCATCACCGRGAGTGAGAATTACATGTGCCTGATGCTGGGAGGGTACTTCATTGTGCATGCATGAGTGTAACTCACTTCACTTGTGCATAACTWGTTAACTATTGTCTGCATTGMCAATTAACTAAGCATAGGTGGTAGATTACTAGTGTTTTTAGTTATTGCATGTCCATGTAAGATACATAATCTAAAATATGACACATTATCTCACCATGTAGCCTATATCTATTGTAACTTATTCACTCATTCATTGTGGAATATATTTTCATTCATTCTCTCTTCATCTCTTTTTTCTCAAGCTTGAAATTGTGGCTTCTTTTTGCAAACTAGATTCTCTATGTAGGTTATTCAAAAATTTCACATGGTATCAAAGGCTCTAAGGAGGAACAATAATTTATTTCACATGGTATCAAAGAACAAGATCTTGTAAAGAGGTGCACATGCTTTCTTTTGCAGGTTTCAAAGGAATGGAGAGACCATGGAGAATGTATCTTCCCTCGACAATGATCCTCACTCCATACAATTATTTTGAATGGAATCCTAAACTTCTCTTTCACCTTATAAGTAAAGGAATTTATTATATTACTATGGGAATCAAAGTAGATCCCAATTCTGTGGATGAGAAAGCTCAATTTCTCAACAGACAAGATATGGCATTCAAGGTAATACACTTGTCAATTTCTCTAGAATTTCTCTCCCACATAGAATCATCTACCACTCTCGATGAAGTATGGACCAAATTGGAGTTTCTCTTTGGGAAACATAATGATATTGAAGATTGCATATCAAATAATTCCAAGAAAATCTTGAAGAAAATCTATCGGAATATATAGGTAAGGGCCACGCTCTAACTGCTATTTCTTCCTTACCTAATACTTGGATTTAATATTCGAGGAATAGGTTATTATGTCCTTCCATAGATATATTTTTCATTTAAGGAAGTGAGAATTTTGATGAAGTCCCCTTGCATGCATTCCAGAAGCAACCTGCAACAACTTCTACGCCTCTTCCTAAAGCCAATCTCAAAGAGGATTCTTCATTCTATATGGATACGATTTTAGATCATATTTCAAAATATGATTTAGAGGTTCATGAGTATACCATTATTTATCTATATCTTATACCACAATGGGCACACCATACCCAATATGTCATCAGAGATCTAGTGGGTGAACTTGTTGATCCAAGGAGAAATAAATCTCAGTTTCAGGGTGTTTTGCATGCCCTCACAGCTACTGATCCATTATCACCCATGAATTCCTATATAGTTATTTCATATTATCCTCAAGCCTATGCATATGTTGCAGAAAAATATTATTGGGAAGCTACCATGAATAAGGAATACAATTCCCTCATTGATAACCACTCATGGGATTTGGTTCCTTTTCCTTTCGAGCAGATCAAGTGAATATATAAGGGATTCTCATTGGTGCATCCACTTCACCAAATCCATACAAAAATATATATATTCATAAAAACCTTCACTGAGCAGAGATTTGAATCCTTTTGAGGTCTCCTTGGAGTGAAGGACACAACTGCATAATAGTTTTCATAGTCAACATTGTCTTTCGAGGGGGAATTTTTTCCCATAGGGTTTCCCTCTTTGCTCATTTTTTTTCCAGTTGTTTTATTTTCATATATTCATTGTACATGGGTACCTAACATGGCTTATTACTGGGACCCATTCATTCATACACACTAGTTGTTCCTTCGGGTGGTATTGGAGTATACCTGCACATTTACCTAGTACATGTTTTTCCTATGTTCTATAGTCCATGTATGAGGGAACACTTGGTATCACTTGGTCCAAGATATTCTCCCTTAGATGAGAATATTATTCCCCTAGAAAAGGGAACACCTCTTCTTGATTCATGCTTTAGTTATAGTTCAATTACACTAGTGGAGTTCAATCTTGCATGTTTACCTTGGAATCATCACCAAGCCTTGCATGCCTACCTTGGAATCATCACTAGGAGTGCATGTATTCCTTGGAATCATCACTGGGAATGCATGTATTCATTTGAATCATCACCAGGAGTGCACATTTCATGTTCATGAGGATATGAGGGAACATTTATCGTGCATCCATGAGTGTAACTCACTCCACTTGTGCATAACTAGTTAACTGTTGACTGCATGGAAAATTAACTAAGAATAGGTGGCATATTACTAGTGTTTTCAGTTATTGCAAGTCCATGTAAGATATAAAATCTCAAATATGGAATATTATCTCACCATGTAGCCTATATATATTCCAAATTATTCACTCATTCCTTGTGGAATATATTTTCATTCATTCTCTCTTCATGTCTTTTGTCTCAAGCTTGAAATTTTTTCTTCTTTTCACAAACTAGATTCTCTATGCAAGTTATTCACCAATTTCAAAATCATCAATAAAAGTAACATAATAATAAGATCCACCAAGAGATGATACTTGATCTAGTGACCATACATTTTTATGCACAAGCTCTAACTTTTCACTTTTATTTTTCTTTCAAACTCTCATAAATATGACTCTCTTATTTTTTCCATAAACAAAATGCTCATAGGAATCCAAATCAACTTGCTTCAAATATGGAAACAAATTCCTTGAGTGGATAATATTAATTCCATTCTTACCCATGTGCCCAAGCCTATGATTCCACAATGTTGTATCAGTTCTTGTAGAAGCTAAAGTAATATAAGAGTAAACATTACTAGTACATAAATACAACATTGTTGATGTGTTTTCCTGACACCCATCAACTAAGTGATTGGGGTAAACATGTGAACCTATTTTTATTTTAAGTAGAGACCAAATTTTTTTCAAACTTATAAATCTCTAAAGAATCTTCAAATGTTGATCATGAAGACTCAACATGTTTCCAATCAACTTCAATTCTCTAGTTCTTCATCATGAAATACTATCATGGATGGTTTCTCTTTGAAACAAAAGAGAAGAAAACAATAGAAGAGACTGAAAGAAGGAAAATAGTTATGCCAAGATTATCACAAAATATCCCTATGTCTCATCTTTGTTCAACACTTCACAGAATCTAAAACAAAGTTCATATGCCCACGATATGCCATTTTTTCTCCCATATAATGTTTCTCCATACTTAGCCATTTTTACACTTTCCTTATTCTCCACTCTCCAAACCTTATACTTAACAATTTTTCCTTCTTTCCACCCTACTCTCCTTCCTCACTACTCTCCATACTTAGACATTTTTCCAATCCTCCACACTATTTCTATATTTAACTATTTTCCACATTTATCCATTTCCATACTTAGCCCATTTCCATTTTCATTATCCATTTATTTTATTTTCAATTTTTATTATTCAATTAGTTCATTTTCATAAGTCATTTCCATGTTCATCTTCATAATTCATTTTAATTTTCCATTTTACTCTTCCTATTTCCTATTTCCTTTTTCCTTTTTCCATTTTTCATATTTCCATTTTCTGTATTTCATATTTCATATTTCCATTTTCTGTATTTCATATTTCATATTTCTAATTTCCATTTTCTTATTTTCACGTAACGCTTTGACTCTATGACTCATGTAACCCTACTACTTACTTCCCCAACACTTAGTCTTTTTTCATGACTTACCACGTTTTACTCTTTCTAGACTTAGTCATTTTTATGACTTGTTGTAGTAGTGACGTGGGAGTCCAATATGTCCCAGACCTGCATTTCCCCATGTCTATAGAACCACAATCATGCTATCCTCAATTTGTACCTCTATCTTCCACATTACTTAAATTTCAACTTGTTGACGGGTCAAAATGTCCTGTCAAGAAGGTAAGGGAGAACACACGATGACAAGTCCCAATTATACCTACTCTCATTTGGTGTAGCATTTCCCATGAGTATATGGGTCTCACTTCTGCTCACAATTAAAAGAAGGAAAATGGGAAATACAATAAAATCTCCCCCAAAAAGTTCTAATTAATGCTAAGTCTAAGCTAAAATGAAAACAAACTAATCTAATCTATCTACTTCTAACCTATCCCACGGAAGAAAAACTAATAGATGAAGACAACTTAAAATGATACTTTGACATCATAAATAGATCATGGAAACCAAAACCATGTTATAATCATTAATATTATAGGTATAATCCCAAATAGTTGAAGTACAGAACTGTAACATCATCCATGCACTCATAAGAAATCACAATAGTTTAAGGATTATAGATACTAAGCACATAAATAGTTCACATGATCAATACCTAGAAAACTTAAACACAAATACAAGTGTAGAATAGTCCCACAAACATTTTCAAATAGTTATGACTTCAAAATGTCTTCTTCTCTTTATTAACTCTTAAGTAACAATACCATATTTTATTACAAAGGGAAAAAATCCTTTATTACATTCAATAATCTCTCTTTTATAAAACAAGAGAAACTCTTCATCTCTCATGGTTGTTCATTTCATTTCCCCCCAAATTTCTTTGTACATTCTCAAAAATTTAGATGTGGGATTTACAAATGGAATATGAAGAGATCATGGGTTGTTATATTCTCCCTATGGCAGTTTACAAATGATATATATTTAAACTTATTATTCACTCTACCCGTTGTCTTCATCTTCTGAATTTCTTGAGTCATTCTTAGAATTTTTGGCTTTAAACCCCTAAATGAGATCAATTTGGCGTCTTCTCCTCTGTCTCATATTTTTATCGATCCCTTGTTGGTTTTATTTCATGGTCTGTAGCTTGAGATATGACTTTTTGAAGTCTACATAGTCGTTTCTTCATCCAAATTCATGTTCCTTCTGTGTTTTGCATTTTCAGACCATTTATTCTTTCAATCTACCAACACTTTCCATCTCATCCTATTATTCTCTTCTCCATATTTCCATTGATCCGTCCTAGTCCTTATTTTGTTACCCATAGCTCCAAACATGGCTTCCTGAAGTTTGCATGACCATTTATGCTCCCGAATTTGTGGTCTGGTGTTTTATACATTTTATGATATCTTTTGTCACCTTTCTAGCTTGGAGAACTCTTCCATTGCATTATTTTGTCTGATACCTTTCCAATGATGTATCATGGACCCAATTCTAACACTAGTAGCAACAATTATGCACATTTAAAGATCGTCGCTCAACAACCGTCGATCAAGCCTGTGGGTTAATCTTGACCATTGATCTTCAACCTACAAAAATGAGTCTTACTTGCATCAAAAAGTTTGTAAAACAATGATTTAAATGGTTCAACCCCTACGGATAGTTTGAATACGAAACTAGGCGGCATGGGACCTGTGGCTCGTAGTTTAATTTTAGCTAATTTTCCCTTTTTTAGAATTAGGAAAATAATTAAAATTAAAATAAAAAATTAAAATAAAAATAACAAAATTATTTATATTTTTCTATAATTATTTACAATTATTTATAAAGTTAAAAACAAAAATATACCCCTAATCCTATGTTGTCAAAGAAAATTAAAATTAACTAAGCTAATTACCCCCCATAATGAAAAGTTAAAAAAATTACTAAGGTTAAAATTAACAAGATAATAACAATTACCCTAAACCCCCTCTAGATCCCTCTAGATTTGAACCCGTAAACTCCAAGGAAGAAACACACATTTTTAACCATTAGGCCCATTCAGGTTTATTATTCATTTCATTTATGAAAAACTAATAATCTGTGAAAATTAAAAATGAAAATAAATAAATAAATAAACAATAAACAATAAAATAAAATAAACAAAAATAAAAAATAAAAATAAAATTAATAAAACAAAAAATATTAAATGAAACAAATACAATTAAAAAGGAAATAAATAAAAAACAACATAGAAAATAAATAATTAAAAAACAAATATTAAAAAAAACATAATATAATACACCCCCCTTTTCGTCCTTGGGATTTCCTATGAGCTCTCACACTCCACTTACCCATTTTACCAACAACTAATCCAACTCAATCGTCGACGGCTACTTTCATTTACTTCACCGATGACCAATCTCATTCACTCACCGATGATCGATTTCACTTACGATATAGTAATGCACGGTTTGAAAAATAAATATTATAATAATCTTTAAAAAGGTGCAGGTATTTCAGGTAAATATTATAATAATATATCCAATTCAAGGTTTAGGTCATGTTATCAGACAATTTGTAGGTTGGAAAACCTTGACCCAACCACCAAAATGGCAACAAATTAGAGAGCACCTACCCATTGTCACCTTAGGAGGGTGTTCCCGTCACTTTAGAGGTGAAAGAATCACCTCAAGGGGGGAATCCCAATGACCCTAGGGGGAAATGAGATGGAAAATGATATGTATGAATGGAAGCCCGTATAGGTCAATTTACTAGATGGAAGAAGGCTTAACAATGATTCTCGAGAAAGGTTTAAGGATGGAAAGTCCTTGGGTACCTATTGAGAGTGTTTGTACCTGCCTGAGACATAAGAAACACTAACTATTCTTAGTATATGTTAGGTGGAAAAAACATTCAATCTTGTTGTCCCTAATAGAAATAGTAAACAAAGATGTATATCAACAATGAAATCAAATAACTATTGCAGATTTAACCGCTTAAAGCATCAAATATTAGTTGAGGTATGTGTTGGATTATTGAGAG
>SNQJ01S0002523.1:14356-37541 GCA_010110895.2 Picea sitchensis
CCACATCCTTGCTCTTCGGTCTGAGAACTATTTCCCATACATCATTCTTTATTATGGATTGGTATTCTTCTGTCAAGGCATCTGCCCATTCTTTCTTCTGAATGGCTTCTTCAAAGCAGGTAGGCTCCTTATTTAGGAGATCACACATCAAAGCCATATAACTGGAGAATGGCTTAGGTCTCTCCACATGTCTCGTGGTTCCTTCAGGAACACCATACTTCTCTCCATCTTGAATAAGCTCCCTAGCCCAAGCAGACTTTCTCTTATGGGAGATTGTCATCTGAGGAGGTTCTTGAAATTCTACTATGTCACGATCTTCTAGAATTTCCTCATCAAGGGAAGCTATGACTTCCCTCACTGGTTCTGCAACTCTTGGAACTACAGGTTCCTCTTCATATACTTCTTCAAGCTGTAGACCCGAGTCTTTCTATCTTCAATCTTGAAACCAAATTTTCACATTACATTGTACCAATATGGTACACTTGCTTAGATACAACTCAATCTGCACAATCATGTGCTAGCTCTATGTGCTCTCTGTAAAGCACTATCTGTCTCACTGCATGAGAGTATGTCCTCTCCTTTTTCTGCAACTATTACTTCTGGAACTGGGCCTCTGCACCTGCAGCTCTTCTGAGGCTGAGAATGACTACTTCATCCTCACTATGGCTGCTAAAGTCTGAGAGTAACTCCTCTTATTCTATCATGAAAACAACTTCATCTGAAACTGAGGGTGGATCAATAACTGACATTGAAGATAACTCTTGTTCTTTCATGGGGGTAACACTATCTTTCATCATAGTCATGTCTCCATGACCCGACTAATGCACTGCACCATTTGCCACTCAATTTTAAATAAGGGGATTGCTCCTCCTGCATCTTATACTATGTATGAATCATGGTTGTTCTGGTTGTCTTCATAAATACTGGAAGTATTCCTTCGATAAGTGTCTCGACATAGTCTTCTCACGACATATGTCTCCTAGTCCTGGGAGTTGTCTCTTCATCTGATCCTGTATGAGATTAGGGTTAATCTTGATTTCTTCTGAGTCTACAAGGACTTCATCATCTCTTACATGGTATACTTGGTGTTGAATACCAAGTCTAAATATGAAAGACATAGTCATGCTTCAAAAGAGATCTGCTTCCCATTCTAATGTTCGGTCATGTATGATGGTCATAACTTCAACATGCAATCTAGATCAAAATAATGTCATAACAAATAGATGCATATTGGAATAATCAAACCTGGGTTACATTATTCCTCTGAATGTGTTGGATCTTGAGATCCTTTTGGATCTATGGCAAGAGATCCCTTCTCCTGCAAATACCCTTTAAATCTTAACCATTTAAACATGTGTGAGTACATACCTCTGATAGCATTTACAGGTAGTGGCACCATCTGGAAGTAGCAACAATGATCACCAACTCTTAAAAAACTTCAAGGGTGACTGCAATTGGTACTACGACTGATACTTCAACTAGTACTGCAACTGCAATTGATACTGCAACTGATTCTGAGACTACAACTGCAACTTAGGGTTTTTATGAGGAAACCCTAATTTTTCAAACTTCAAATTTTGAAATTCTGATCCAAGGGATAGATGTGCTGAGTTGAGGCAAGTAAGCTGGTGCAGTTAGATTTCTGAAAATCCAAATTTACCCCCTCAAACTTGACCAACGGATTTCTGGACTGGTGCTTCTGGTTTTCTGGTACTTCTGGTTTTCTGGTACTTCTCGTACTTTGGTATTTTTGGTTTTCTGGTACTTCTGTTACTTTGTGAAAACTAGGGTTTCACTTTCCAAGAGATCTACCCACTGAAAAGTTGCGTTGAGGATGCCAAAGTTATCCTTGAGGAAGGGCACACTTTTCTAGATGGTTTTGGGGCTGAAATACTTCTTCAATAAAAAGCCCTAATTTGCATGTACGACAACAACGACGTTTTTCACTTTCTCTTGTGAGAGATGCTCTCTTCAGCTTAGCACTGATATCATGTTAAGGTTTAAGCTATTATTAGGTTTCTTTTTATTTCATTAGATAACCATAGCATAAATAGGATCACTGAGAAATACACAATCACAAGAGACACATCATTTATCCTGGGAAACCCTCATGGGGGAGAAAACCCAACAAAAACTTCCTTAATATAGATAGCCAATACATTTCCAAGAGATAACTCAAAAAAATACATAAATTTCTCTCCCAGGAATGCACCTCTCTCTCTCTCTTCTTCTCCAACTACAGCTCTAGACTTGCGCTCTGATCATCGAGTAAGTGAGTGAACAAATGAGGTGCTAGCCTCCCTTATTTATACAATCTGGCAGGTGCTGAACTAGAGTGTCTTTTCAGAGGCTGAGATGATTTCTCATTCTGGGTGGTTATAACCACTTTAATATATTCTGGGGTTGAATTTTCATTTTTCCTATTACAATTAGGGTTTGACCAATCCGCAAAAGGGCATTTGGTCATTTATAATACCCGACATGATCAATCCACAAAAGGGGATTGATCTAATGAATAATACATCAATAATAATTAGAATACTCTTTGCAGTTACAATATTTCAACAAACATGCCCTCTTTCCCTTAAAGCACAGGTTATATGGGACCCGCAGCTTTCTCCTTAATGCCTTTAAGCTTCTGCGTGTTTAGGCACTAGCTCTCCTGGTTAAGCCCCTCCCCTTATGTGACCAAGGTTGTGACCAGTCGCCTAATCAAAAGGTGCATCGCGTCTTCGTGTATCAGGTCTTTGCGTGCGAGGCACTACGACTCTCCCGACTCCTGAAATCATGATACGAGCCTAGCACAATCTAGCCCATCTATTCTTATTCACCGATGTGACCCTTCGCTATAACCGAGGGCCAATCTTTTGAGCTCGTCGCGATTCGCGAGTTCTCAGAACTCTTGCCTCTGATTTCCCGAGTCACGAAATCCCGACAAGGTCAGATCTACGGTTCAACTCCCTCCTTCGATCAACGGCTGTGATCCTTTCACGAGTTTGCACTTCGCGAATCCTCCCGACTCTATTATTTGACCTTTCCACTCTGCTAGTCAGCGAAATGCTAATCTCTCGTCGTGTGTCCTCCTTGACAACAGATGACTCTGATGATTTCAGAGTTTTGTAAGTTCGATTCTCCTGTACACTTTCAAAGCTTTAAGGTTAGTGCACTTTACCTTGATCAGACGACTACGATCCTTTTGCGCACAAATTAGATGGCTAAGATACTTTCTTAGTCTCTCAGATCGAACGACTGAGATCTTTGCTTTGCGCTTAGATCAGATGCTCCAGATCTTTTCCCTTGAGCTTACGCTTTCTTCTAACTTAGAATATTCTCGAAAGATTAAAGGATTCGAGCCCTATCTTTCTTGTGAGTCTGTTTCTTGGATCTCATTCACATTTCTTGGAAAATGCTATCCCTCCTAAGCTTGATCTTCTCAAAGATTTCGATCTCCCAAGTGCTTTCTGCTTTTCCAGGAAATTCGTCAAATTTAGGTCCAAAGATTCTTGAAAAGAATTCTTTCTCGCCTTCCTGGCGTTCCTCTGTTCTCGTCCTTTGACTTCTTTACGGGGTCGCTTCTACTCTTCATCAAATTCCAGACCTGTACACTCTTTGCAACAGATCTTTACACAAGATTTGAGTTCTTGCGATGAATGTGCACTTCTTGCAGCAGTCACCTTGCACTCCTTGCAAAGGAAATCTTATGCTATTTCTCCTGAGCTTTACGAGTCGAAACAGGCCCTGTCAACGCACTCCTTGTGGACTGTGTGCACACCTTGCATCGACTCACGAAGAAAAGCAATTAATTTTTTTATGCAAGCATTTCAAAGCTACATACACTTGTAGTAAGATTCATTCATTCTTTAAAAGATTAATGACAACAACAGGGAAATTGTAAACAATATTCACACCATACATTGGATCAATTTTCCTCTGTTATCTTCATTCAAAATCAAGAAAATGGTTACAACTAAAATCAAGACAACAATTACTGTTCATAGATTCCTACTTGCTAATAATGCTCGTAACCCCTCTTTTGGGCGTACAAAATCTCTCTTTATACAAAAGAAACAAACTAACTGCTATCTAATTGTGGTTACATTGAGACTAGGGTTAACTCTTAGGTCACGCGTGCTCATTCTATCTCCATGCGTGTGATCTTTCCTTTTATTATTTTCTATTAGCTTCAAAAGATTTGTAGTACTGGCTAGCGTTCGAGACTTCGGATTGGCTCTCAGGCGCTGAGTTGTCCTGCCACGTGTACTTGCTGACGATGCTCCTGCATCATACTCCCCTAGGCAAAAATTCATGGACTCCTGTCCATAAGCTCCTGCACTAACTTTCCATGCTTCTGGATATTAGCTTCGCTCTCCTAACTGGCATCTTCTATTGGATTTCCCTTCCACTTGACCAGATACTCAAAATAGGTCTTCCTCTTGGTCTTCTTACAAATCCTCTGATCAACGATATTTTGCATCTGTGGTTTTTCTACTATAGGCATTTGTTTCTCCCACTGAATCTTCTCTTGATCTGTTGATCCCTCTATGTCATCCTTCCTGTAAGGATACATGTCTGAGATGTTGAATATGGGCGACATGCCCACATCATCTGGCTCAATCTCATAGGCGTTTGCATCAAACTTCCTCAAGATCTTACATGGTCCTATCTTCTTCATATTTAGCTTGTTATAGGTCCCCCTAGGGAACCTTTCCTTCATGAGATGTTCCAGAACTTGATCTCCTACTTTAAATTGAAGTTCTCTGCGATGTTGATCAACTTTGCTCTTGTACTCTTGGCTAGAAATCTGCAACTGCCCCCTGATTTGGCTATGGAGCTTCTGCATTTCTGTAGCAAAATCTTCTACTCCAGTGCTTCTGATCTCACTCTTTTCTATGTCTCTCAACTCAGATACTCCCCTGGGTTGCATTCCATACAATATTTTGAACGGGCTCTTCCCAGTGCTCCTGTTTGGTGAGTCATTGTATGCAAATTCTAATTGTGGCAGAATTTGATCTGACTGGTTATGGTGCTCAATGACTAGAATCCTCAACAAGTTTCCCAAACTTCTGTTTACCACCTCAGTCTGCCCATCTGTCTGAGGGTGATAAGCTGAGATGAAGGACAAATATGTCCCCAACTTCTTCCATAGTGTTCTCCAAAAATGACCAACAAATTTTGTGTCTCTGTTCGATACAATGCTTCTGGGTAGGTCGTGAAGTCTCACAACTTCCTTGAAAAATAGTTTTGCAACATGTGTTGCATCACTGGTCTTTTGACATGGGATAAAGTGTGCCATATTTGAGAACCTATCCACCACCACAAATATGGAATCACATCCTCTTTGCGTTCTTGTCAGTCCCAACACAAAATCCATGCTTATTGCATCCCAAGGCCTCTTTGGTATGGGCAATGGTTGATACAATCCAATGTTCTGTCTTTTACCTTTTGCATGTTGGCAGATTCTACATCTGTTCACGAATTTTATCACATATGTTCTCATACCCGACCAATAGTATGAGCTGCTCAACTGTGCAAATGTCTTATCATGGCCGAAATGTCTAGCCAATCCTCCACTATGTTTTTGGTATGCACAATTGATTTCCCTTGAACAACAATCCCTCCTGAATCATATACTATGTCCATCGGCTTTTATCTCTCAGCACAGGATTTGCGCATGCTTCATATGATTCCTTGAATTCTGGATCATCACTGTACATTTCCTCAAGGTGTTCAAATCCTAAGGTCTTTACCTGAAATTCCTGCAGAGTCAAACATCTCCTGCTCAATACATCAACAACTTTGTTAGCATTCCCAACAATATGTTTTATGACAAAAGTAAAACTCTACATATACTCAATCCACTTCACATGCCTTTGATTCAATTTTTCCTGTATGGTTATGAATTGTAAAATTTGGTTATCGCTGTACAAGACAAATTCTTATGGGACAAGGTAATGTCTCCATTTCTTCAGGGCTTGGATTATGGCATAAAACTCTTTGTCATAGGTGGAGTATTTTCTCTTAGTCTCATTCAACTTCTCACAGAAGTAAACAATAGTTCTATTGTCTTGGCTCAAAACTCCTCCAATCGCAACGCCACTTGCATCACACCTTACCTGAAACGTCTTCTCAAAATGTGGCAAGACTAGAATTGGTCGCTCTGTTACTTTCTCCTTCAGTGTATCGAAGCTCTTCTTTGCCTCCTCTATCCATTTAAAAGACTTGTGCCTCTTCTTCACTGTATCCACCATTAGTGCACAAATTCCACTAAAATCTCTGATGAACTTCCTATATAAACTCACTAATCCATGGAAGCTTCTTACCTCGAACATGCTCCTGGGTGATGGCCATTCTTTGATCGCTTTCACCTTCTCTGGATCCATCTTTAGTTCATTTGAAGAGATCACAAAACCCAAGTAAATGAGTTCTCTCTTCATAAAAGAGGACTTCTTTAGGTTTATCAACAACTTCTTCTGCTGTAGTTTCCTCATCACTAGTGTCAGGTGCCTCAAATGATCCTCTTTAGTCTTGCTAAAGATCAATATATCGTCTAGATACACCACCACAAACTTGCCAATGAAATCTTTTAGTATTTCATTCTTCAACCTCATAAAAGTACTCGAGGCATTGGTTAAGCCGAATGGCATAACAAGCCACTCATACAAAGCTTCATTTGTCTTAAAGGCTGTCTTCCACTCATCACCTTCTCTCATTCTGATCTGGTGATATCCACTTTTCAAATCTATCTTGGAAAAGAAATTTGCCCCACTCAAACAATCCATCAAATCATCTATTCTTGGCAAAGGGAATCTATACCTGATAGTGATCTTGTTGATGGCTCTCGAATCTGTACACATTCTCCATCCTCCATCTTTCTTTGGGCTCAACACAGTTGATACTGCACATGGGCTCAAGCTCCCTCTGACCAATCCCTTGTCTAACAATTCCTGGACCTGGTTCTTTACCTCCACATTCTCTCGAGGTGTCAGTCTGTATGCCATTTTGTTTGGCATACTTGCTCTTGGTATCAAATCAATATGATGACTGATACTTCTTATGGGTGGCAACGAGTTAGGCAACTCATCCACCACTATGGCACAAAATTTTTCCAACAATTCCTGAACTTCTTCAGGCAAATCATCCATCGAAGTACAGTAAGGATAACCCTGGGTTTCCTCACCACAACAAATTGCATCTCCTATTCTTTCTTAACTTCTTTCAGGAGTTCCTTCCCACTTATGAGAAGTATGCTTGTGCTGGCTTCCTCTTTCATTTTCTTCTCCTCTATTAGCAACAACATGTGTGTCCTACCATTCTTCTCCAAGGTGTATGTATTCTTCCTCCCATCATGAATGACATTCCTGTCAAACTGCCATGGTCTTCCCAACAAAATATGGCAAACATCTATGGGAATTACATCACACGCAATTTCATCTCTATATCCTCCTATCTTAAATTCAACCAAGCATTGTTTAGTAACCATTACCTGGTGTCCTTTTTGCAACCATGAGACTTTATATGGCTCTAGGTGTGCGGTTGTCTCCAACTCCAATTTCTCCACCATCTTCGTGGATACTAAGTTATCAATGCTCCCACTGTCAATTATCACCTTTCATACTCTGTCTTTAGTATTGTAAGCTGTCATGAATAGACTGTTCCTCTGTACTGTTTTTTTAACTTCTGCCTCTGGTTTTAAGAGAACCTTTCTCATCATCAAGGATGTTCCATCCTCTGCTCCTTTTGCTTCGACATTCCCTATTTGTGCTTCCAAAATGTGAGCTTCTCCTCCTTCTTTCTTTTTCTTGGGGCATTAACAAGACATGTGCCCTGTCTTTCCACATGCATGACACCTTATTCCTCCTCTACCTCTTCCTCTAGAAGAGTTTCTTCCACCACCTTGTCTTCCTCGGGAACTTCCTCCTCTTTCCGAGTGACTGTGTGGAGTTTTAGCCTCATCTTTGGGATTATGCGCCTTGTCATGGGAAACTCCCTTGCCTTTGTTCGGGGCTGAGATTTTACCTCTACCTTGCTGGCTTTGTTTTCTGGCCAACTTCTCTTCTGCCTTCAACGCAAACTGATAAGCATCCTCCACTGTCCTTACCGACATCATGCTGAGTTCATCCTGGATTTTATACCTCGGGCCATTCAT
Source organism: Picea sitchensis (assembly GCA_010110895.2). Classification (NCBI taxonomy): domain Eukaryota; kingdom Viridiplantae; phylum Streptophyta; class Pinopsida; order Pinales; family Pinaceae; genus Picea; species Picea sitchensis. Next base: position 22,503 of record SNQJ01S0002523.1, read on the forward strand.
ATACCTGGAAATTTTTTCTTCATCCCACTCTCTTTGTCCAGCTCTGATGTTCAGCTTGTAGAACTCCTCAGTGTATTCTTTGACTGTCATACTCTTCTATCTCAGGTTCTGCAGCTTCCTGAACAGATTGATCTGGTAATATTTGGGCATGAATTTAGCCTTCATCTTGGCTACCATTATGTCCCAATTCTTTATCTTTTGTTTGCCTCTACTTCGCCTCTCAACCTATAGTTCATCCCACCACAGTGCTGCGTGTCCTTTTAGCCCGGTGACAACATGTCTCACCCTTTTCTCCCCATCGACATCTTCATAATCGAAATATTTGTCCATGGACCTTATCCAATCCAATAATTCTTTAGCATCCAAATTGTCTTCATACATTGGGACCTCTATCTTGGCTCTAGCTCCCAATCTAACAACTTCTCTTAGCAAGCGTTCTTCGACAACATGTTCCCCTGTAACTTCTTTGACTTCTACATCTTCGCTATCTGCATCACTGACGTCTCCAACATCAGGTGCTCTTCTCTGCGCTACTTCCATTGCTTCCAGCCTTGCACGAAGTTCTCACATCTCTCTTTCTACAACACGATTGACAAAAGGTGGCTCCCCTCGTCTCCTCGGTGGCATTGTGTTGATCGTCTCTCACACAAAGAGTACAACTTCAAGTTCTTTTGTCTCCTTTATCTCCTTCACCTAAAATCTACAGATGAAAATCAACTCTGATACCACTTGATGCAGATCCCCCTTCTCCCCGAAGGACTGCACGACCTCCCAGTCTAGGATCGATCAAGAAACTGAGTCTGACTGACTCTTCGACCCCTCAAGAATCTCAATTTCACTTAACATGCCCTCTTTCCCTTCAAGCGTAGGTTATATGGGACTTGCGTCTTTCTCCTTAATGCCTTTAATCTTTTGCGTATTTAGGCGCTAGCTCTCCTGGTTAAGCCCCTCCCCTTCTGTGACCAAGGTTGTGACCAGTCGCCTAATCAAAAGGCACGTCGTGTCTTCGCGTATCGAGTCTTTGCGTGCGAGTCACTTTGACTCTCCTGACTCTCGAAATCCCGATAGGAGCCTAGCACAAGCTAGCCCCTCTATTCTCCTTCACCGATGTGACCCTTCACTATAACTGAGGACCAATCTTTTGAGCGCATCGCGATTTCGTGATTCACGAGTTCTCATAACTCTTGCCTCTGATTTCTCGAGTCACGAAATCTCGACAAGGCCAGATCTACGGTTCAACTCCCTCCTTCAATCAACGGCTGTGATCCTTTCGCAAGTTTTCACTTCGTAAATCCTACCAACTCTATTTTTTGACCTTTCCACTCTGCGAGTCAGCGAAATGTTGATCTCTCGCCACGTGTCCTCCTTGACAACGGATGACTCCGATGATTTCAGAGTTTTGTAAATCTGATTCTCCTGTACACTTTCAAATCCTTAAGGTTAGTGCACTTTACCTTGATTGGAAGGATACGGTCCTTTTGCATGTAGATCGGATGGCTAAGTTCCTTTCTCAGGCTCTCAGATTGGACGACTGAGATCTTTGCTTTGCGCTTAGATCAGACGCTCCAGATCTTTTCCCTTGAGCTTACGTTTTCTTCTAACTTAGAAGATTCTCGAAAGATTAAAGGCTTCGACCTTTATCCTTCCTGTGAGTTCGTTTCTTGGATCTCGTTCACACTTCTTGGAAAGTGCTATCTCTACTGAGCTTGATCTTCTCAAAGATTTCGATCTCCCAAGCGCTTTCTATTTTTCCGAGAAATTCGTCAAATTTAAGTCCAAAGATTCTTGAAAAGAATTCTTCCCCGCCTTCCTGGCATTCCTCTGTTCTCATCCTTCAACTTCTTTAGGGAGTCGCTTCTACTCTTCGTCGAATTCCAGACCTGTAAACTCTTTGCAACAAATCTTTACATAAGATTTGAGTTCTTGCAACAACTATGCACTTCTTGCAGCAGTCACTTTTCACTCATTGCAAAAGAAATCTTATGCTATTTCTCCTAAGCTTTACGAGTTGAAACAGACCCTGTCAATGCACTCTTTGCGGACTGTGTGCACACCTTGCACCGACTCACGAAGAAAAGCGATTTAAATTTTTATGCAAGCATTTCAAAGCTACATACACTTGTAGCAAGATTCATTCATTCTTGAAAAGATTAACGATAACAATAGGGAAATTGTAAACAATATTCACACCATACATTGGATCAATTTTCCTCTGTTATCTTCATTCAAAATCAAGAAAATGGTTACAACTAAAATCAAGACAACAACTACTGTTCACAAATTCCTACTTGCTAATAATGCTTGTAACCCCTCTTTTGGGCGTACAAAATCTCTCTTTATACAAAAGAAACAAACTAACTGCTATCTAATTGCGGTTACATTGAGACTAGGGTTAACTCTCAGGTCATGCGTGCTCGTTCTGTCTCCACGTGCATGATCTTTTCTTTTATTGTTTTCTATCAACTTCAAAAGATTTGTAGTACTGGATAGCGTTCAAGACTCCGGATTGGCTCTCAAGCGCTGAGTTGTCCTGCCACGTGTACTTGATGAAGATGCTCCTGCATCAACAACGTACCCTTAAAGTTTCTTCACAGTCGATGCGTTCGACCTGGGTGGTGTTGCGCTTGTTTTATGATCGTTTGGGCAGCTTGTATTGGTTGTTGAATGGAGAGGATACCAAGGTTTCATTCTCTGGCCTATCCAAGTGACATCTACAAAGAAGGTATCACTCATTTGTTCCCCAATCCACCGACCACTATGTGATGTCGATTGAAAGAGTTGAACTGACCACCCATCGTTATACAACCTGAACTCTTACGAATTTTTATGCCGCTCAGTTTTTATAAGACATTTTGACCTGCAAGGCAATGGTAATTGTGGTGGAGTTGAAGATAAAACAAAAATTAAATACAAAGAAAAGGCAGGCATGGATCAACATGTAACCGTCGAGAGGATATGGAGATTTTGTTTGCAATTACTATATTCTGTAAGGAGTTCTCTGTCACTTTTCTGGCAATGGTGACATGTTTTGTTGTTGATTATATACACATTTTGTTGGAGGACACAAGAGGGTCAAGTATATACACCACTTGTATTTCGCTTGTCAGCTTTATTTTTTCTTGCTCTGGGTCATGTTTTTTTTGTATAATTCTCAATATTATTGGTTGAGAATGGAGGATAAATCATGTTTGAAAGAGATGTCAACCTGCATGGAACTCGACCATGGTGTTTTGCAATTTGAACTATGTCGACCGACGATTATGGACGTCGACGGGTGAATGAACTTAGAAAACCTTGTTGGTCGACTGGAGAAGATCCTGATCGACTTGGTTCAGTTATTTCAACTTCTAGGGTTGGATTTGAGATGGTCAAAAGTGTCACTATGTGATAGTCGCAAGTAATACAATCGACCTACATATTAAACCATCCCTCCAACAAGATTGTGGTTGAGAGAGCTCGCAACAGTGGTCTTACCTTCGGGAATGAAGATCGACGGGCTTTGGAAAGTTGCAATAACTCCAAGAAAAGTGGACGTGTGTGGTTCCTCTCTATGGTTCAATACTGCCTTATAATGCTTGTGAGAATAAACATGCCTATGAAAACACTTCAATTTTAATTGTGTATAAACGAGCAACTCTTATTGCATTTATCGAAGTATTGGTTGAAGGCAATGAGGGAGATTGACTACGTGGGCATTATTGGAATATTTCTTTCATGAACATTTGCCTAGATTTATAGCATCAATTATCACTCTCTCATAATATTGCATCAATCCTCAACGCTGCATTATCGACCGGTTGGGAAATGGTGAATGTGAATAACTTGACTAACTATCTAAGCATTGAAACGCTAGCATAATCAAAGGATTTGCAAGAATATATACACATGCAGTAAAGAGTTTGGCTCAACTAACAAAATGTTCAAAAATTTGATTGCCCACTAGTCATCTTCATAAGTATTTAGGATGCTTGAGAGCGTTCAATGTGATTTATATCAATACATGTAATATAAGTATTGTAGTGGATACTTATGAGGTCATTGAGTCGTCGAAATTGTAAAATTTACATGGAGGACACTCGTATAAGTCAAGTCCCAAGTTAATGTAAAATCATTTTATAGTCAAGTCAGTTGCTCTAAAACAATTAGTCGCAAAAGAAAAGAAAAATGTATATGTTGTTGCATGAATCGATTGCATGTCACTAGATTGATTCAAGTGTGTAATTGAGATAATTGAGTTAACTTAAGAGAGAGGGTTAAATGTGCGTATTCAAAAAAGGTAGGTGATCTTCTAAACTTTGTAATGTAAGTCGGTACTTAGTCGACGAGATCGGCTTCTTGCCAACATGAGTCAATCCTTAGTCAACAACATTTTATTGTATGTAAAATCCCGGTACCAATAAAAGAAAATGAGTCTTTTTAAGTTGTATTTATAAGTCGAGTCTAAGTCATGCATAGTCAGAGATTGTCCTTCATGTAATGTAAAATGTAGACTCCATATATTACCAAAGATTGGAAGTAGATACAAAAACATAACCAGCAGCAGAGCAGAGGTTTGAATGAGCATACAGACATTGACACTTCATTGAGCACCGATGGAGGGAATTTTTGCAGCAGTTGATCGAGTAGAACACTTGTAGAGAGCATTCATAATGAGCAATGATCATGAGAATTTTGTAGCAGTTGATGATGAGCATTGATAACAATGATTAAAAGCATTCAATAAAGAGATGTCATGCACACACACACACACACAATTCCCTGGGTTGTGAAGAAGAAAGCAGAGGAATGGTAGAATTGGTTGATGTCGCAGACCCTCGTCGATTTCATAAAGAAAGACTCCAGGATCGACAGTTGGCTGGAGTAGCCCTAAAGAGCGCCCCAACGGTTCCTGTGAGGAGTAGACTCTACAATTGGTCACAGTCAGCAATGGACACCCTTCAATTGGCAGAGAATGTTGGAGATCGAGGAGTCGAGATATGTGATATGTTGACACTCAGAGTCATGGGAATCCAGTCACATTAAATCTTGTATATGTGTATCTTCCTATATAGATGGTGGTTGTTGTCGTTGATTTACCTATGCAGACCGGTATGCGTGGTCGATGCACATTAAGGATACTTCTACAAGAGTAGATATCTAGGACGTTGTTGCACACTTGCTCAGGACAACAAGGAATTGAGTGTGGGGGAGATGTTGAGGGGCATCTTAGGCCTCATAAATGTCATCATACCTAAAGTGGATAAATATATGTGTATAATGGATAAATGGGCCTAAATGGGTGATTAGTTGGAGCATATGCAACCGCTCCAACCATCCATATCATTGTATAAATACCTATCAAAGCATGAATACAAATGGTAGAATGTTCTCCCCGATACATCTGCCTTGATGGTCTCATTTGTGCATGTCACGATGTAGTCTCTTGCTTGAATGCTCGTTGGAAAAGAGCGTTCCAACAATTGGTCTCTTACCCTTCACAACAAAAGGTAAGAAAGAAGACCAAGACTAAACATTCCAAGGACTATATACACCAAACTCCATAGTGGAGGATAGCTCTGAAGATGGAGAAGACGAAGGCTTAGTTAGAAAGTCTACGTACATCCAGAGCAATAATGTCGCTAAGCTTTAAATGGACATGCAACAATCTCATAAAGTGCATGAATTAGAGCACAAAAACAATCGTTGTTGGTTCAAAAGAAGACGGATAATTGTAGCAATAGAGGTTTGTTCTACAAAGTGAATGGTTGAAAGGTAAAACACAACTTACTCGTGGTTATGAAGATTGTCCAAAGGCACTAACAAAAAGCCTCCAAGAATACAAAAGGAAAGTAAACTCAATGATAATGTGGCCCCTTTCATATAAATCTTTAATCGATGAAACCATTATTTATTGGTTTTCCCCTTTTAGATATTCTAAAAAAAAATAAAAATTCTATATTATTATTATATCTATAATATATTTCTTCAATATTATTATTTATATTATAATTCCAATCTACAAATTTTATATATCAATTTTTAAACACAATAAATAACAAACATAAATAAATAAAATATTTTTTTCATTAAAATCTCTCATCGATCATAAACAAAATGATTAACGATTAAAATCACATAACCATAACCAAGTTCTAAATATATAAATTGCACACTACACGAATGGAAAATCCATCTTCCTATAGTTTGGTGAGCTTTTAGTTAATAATAAAAAATTCGATGTGACCTCCACTTTAGAAATTATAATGAATCCCATTTTATGTTTTCATTAATTTAAATAGAGTTATATTCTAGGTGAGTTTCAAAATAGTTTGGATTATAATAAATAATTTAATTTTAAAGTTATGGTCAAGTTAAACATTAAATTGATGTATGTATTTTTTTTGTTTATGGGATATGGGATTTTTTTCACCCAATAATTTGACTTTTAAAATTTACAAAAGTGTACATACTCTACTCCCTTTAGATTTAAACATATAATCTCTTAAGACAAAACACATATTTTTAATCATTAAATCCACTCAAACTATAATTTTAATTATAAATTATCTTTAATTTACACATTTATTTAAATAAATAAAATTATATTATAATATTAATTCAAATCAATGAAATATGTTAATGAGTTAGGTAAATTTATGGCTTCAAATTCAATTCTCCTTTCATTTTAGTTAAATTTTATTTCACTCATGTTAAACATCATAAATACATATTTATTTTGTTATATTTTGTAAAAAAAAATTTAATTTGCACTTATTTTATGTGTATGAGAGATATTATTGCAATATCATATGTATATGTTTTGATTTTTTTTCTTTATTAATATTCTCTTTTTCTTTAAAATTCTTTGAGAATGTTTTTCTCAAAATTTTAAATGTTTTTAGTAAAAATTAAGTTTATAAAAATTATTATTTTTTAATAAATGTGAAAATTTTAAGATATATCATTTAAGGGTTTTTAAATAAAATATATTAAAAAATCATTAAAAATCAAACATAAATTAGTTGTGGCAAACTCATATCCATTTATTGCTACTTCACAACCTAACGAATATTATATTGCATTTGCACTCTTTTAATTGTATGATTTAACACTATTAAAGAGGGGAAATCACATTTTGTTTATATATAATGCTTATAGTGTGTTAGTTCAATTAGTTTGAATCAAAAGTTTTGAGGGAGAGATTATTGAGAAGTTATGTTTTCAAGTTTGGTAGAAACCTTATGTTAAAAGTAAATGTTGTACTTTAATAATATTTATCGAGGATGTTATTCATGAAATATGAGGAAGAGTTTGGAGAATTTTCCATGGAATATATATATATATATATATAACTAACTGGGTTAGCTCAATTGGATTGAATCAATCAATTTCAAGATAGAGATTATTGAGAGGTCATGGGATCAAGTTCAGTGGGGTCCTTCTAGGTTGAGGATGTTATTCATNCAACCTAACGAATATTATATTGCATTTGCACTCTTTTAATTGTATGATTTAACACTATTAAAGAGGGGAAATCACATTTTGTTTATATATAATGCTTATAGTGTGTTAGTTCAATTAGTTTGAATCAAAAGTTTTGAGGGAGATATTATTGAGAAGTTATGTTTTCAAGTTTGGTAGAAACCTTATGTTAAAAGTAAATGTTGTACTTTAACAATATTTATCGAGGATGTTATTCATGAAATATGAGGAAGAGTTTGGAGNAGGGTGTTATTCATGGAATGTGAGGAAGTGTCCGAAGGGTTTCCTCCAAAACATTTACCATGAAATGTGTGTGTGTGTGTGTGTGTGTAACTCGGTGGGTTAGCTCAGTTGGATTGAATCAACCAATTTCAAGGTAGAGATTGTTGAGAGGTCATGGGTTTAAGTCCAGTGGAATCCCTCTAGGTTAGGAACACATGTTGTACTACGAAAACATNGAGAGCATTATATTTGATATTTCATAGGATAAATTAGAATATACATTTTTGTGTCTCGTCAACACTCCAACAATATTTACCTAGGGTGTTATTCATGGAATGTGAGGAAGTGTCCGAAGGGTTTCCTCCAAAACATTTACCATGAAATGTGTGTGTGTGTGTGTAACTCGGTGGGTTAGCTCAGTTGGATTGAATCAACCAATTTCAAGGTAGAGATTGTTGAGAGGTCATGGGTTTAAGTCCAGTGGAATCCCTCTAGGTTAGGAACACATGTTGTACTACGAAAACATTCACCCAACTTAGGGATGTGAGGAAGTGCCTAAAGGGTTTCCTTAGGGACATTTTCTATATATATAAACTTGAGGCAATGGGGGTCTGCTTAGATTGTAACATGGGAGTGTTTTATAACCCACCAAAATTCAAATCCTTAAAGACACATTTTTTTTCTCATGGGTCTTCTCATCTATAAAAACAACCATTTTCAAGTGATTAAAGCTAAGTGAAAATCATGGGCAACTTTTACATAATAGATACTTTCACCTACAACATTTTAGCTCAAAAAAATCATAACTTCTATTCAAGCTAAAAAAAAAAATACATAATGCATATGCTTCTAGTATTTCAATAATAACCCTAAGGATTGAATCTCTTGGAACAACAATAAAAAAATACCTTGAATGTCTCTTAATAGGTCTCAAGACTAAGCTTACCATCTCTTCATAAACATCCCAAGAAGGGCATATTCCTTTCCAAATTTGGTTTAAAAATTATTACATAGACTTAAGAAAAACACAATCTCTCGACCATAGTCAAATTGTCTAGCATAAACTGAAAAGGAACTAAAATTAGAAACCAATCAGATGACCAAAGACCTAAAAAATTCTACTTCAACAACCGAATGTAACAGATGAATAAAGAATAAAAAAATCTTAGGAACAAAGTTGGTCTCAAGTTCATATACCAAAGACTAAGAGATCCAATAACAATTATCCAATCATTGTCTCCTTCACCATTAAAGTTGGCGATAGCCACTTGGATTCCTTCCTTCGAAAGGGAATCATCCTCAAAATTGAGCTCTCTATATACATGGAAGAAGGAAATTGAATTAAAAATTGATACCATTATTTTCACCTCATAAAAAATGGGACTTGGAATCATATTACCCATAATATGCCTCCCATTAATCTAATTAATTACTACTAAAGAATCCCCCCAAAATTGAACCTTATGCACAACTTTATATGTTGATAGTTTTAAATGTAAATTCAAAGCTAATAATTTTGCATAGTTGTTTTCCCCCCCTCCTGGGCTTGTCTTAAATCTTATGGTATGCTTTTCATTGAGGAAGATTGTGCCCCCTACACCACACATAGATGGAGTGCATTGTTTGGTACCATCAAAATATCCCCATGCTCATCTTTCCAAGAGTCTCATGAACTATTTGTCTTAGATTGTTTCCATTGAATTGACCTTAAAACTATCAAATACAATTTTTATCTGAGAAGCACATTAGAAAGGAGGAATGAATCTATCCTAAAAAATATCGGCATTCTTGGCAAGCCAAATACCCCAAGACATAATCAAAGAAAGAGCCTCATATTATTTTACCTCATGTCTCTGCTACCAACCTTTGAAGTAACTTGCAATAGATTCCTTGTGCCAAACTCCTTTAATACCTATTAGACTATCCATTTTTACCATAAATGGTATTAACAAAAGACTTATAATTTCAATCTCCTCCTTTCATAGTGTGCACTTGTTAGGCCCATAGCATTTCCTTTTCTACAAAACTTCCCAACTTAAATCTTTATTCATAATAGAAAACCATATAAAAATCATGGTTTTCAAGGGATATCTAATCTTCCACAAGAGCTTCCACCACCATTGGGCCTCTTCTTGATTACCATCGAAAAACGTGGCTTTATACCCCAACCTAGGAGTTCTAAGACCACATTAATTAATCCTCTACTTATCTAATACAGACATGAATTACCTTTATTTTTGTAGTGTAGGCCTCCCACTACTCACCTTCAAGACATTTTAAACCAAGTATTATTGCAAATTTCAATTCTTGTTACTATATAGTTGTTAGTTTTAGATAAGTTGCATGAGCCAAAGTATATATCCCCCTCCCTTGGAGGGAAGCAATCAAATGATTAGATAGTTTGTATGCATCACCATTCCTTACCGATGGGTCATAACCTACTTTAACCTTTTCACCATTACCCACTTTCCAAACCAACCAGTTTCGTACTAGAGGGAAAGATAATATAATGGTTTCAAAATTATGGACGCATTATGGATGTTCTTCCCAAGGGTTCTAATCCACTCTTCCACAAAATAAGGTTCTATATATATATCTAAATGATGACTTGGTTGTAGAGCACATCCTTTGATATATGTCTCCATAGGATCTTGGTAGCTAAGGCCTTCCCAAAATGGTGTATGTTCTCAAGGCCCTAGCTCCCCAAATCCTTGGGCTTAGTTATGGCCTATCATTTAACTAGAGGAATTCCATCTCTTTCTCTCTTTCCAATCCATATCCTAAAGTGTTACATAGTTATTTGCCACTTGATCACTTGATGGGCATCATCTAGAGGTTAGCAGTCCGAAACACTGAATTATACCACTTTTCCCTTGAGTTTGCAGTACCTTTTTTCCTGGTCGTTGGTTGTCCCTTTATAGGTTGTGACCAATATTGTTGGTTTCTCATTGTCCTCTTTCAAGTAGCGACCGGTCACTTCTTGTACAGATGCGGGGCACGACCAGGTCTGTTACTCCCTATTTAGGACTAGTTTCCATGATATGAGATGAAACTTCAGATTTTTCATGGTTCGACCTTAAGAAGCTTGTTATCTTGGGCATCTAGATACTATCTAGATTAACCTTTGATCTCATCTCTATTAACCTATATATTGGGGGTCTCTCATGGGAAAAGGGAGAGAAAGGAGAAAACAAACTTATAATGGCGGTTTGATTATAGAGCTTGGGTAGGGAACTTGGGAAATTATTGCATCAACTTTCTTGATTGTAAGTTGTAAACCATTTGTTTCATTAATAGAAGATGTACAATATTTTCCCCTTACTTGATTGTATGTAATTATTATAATCTTTGTAGGGAATTGATATTCTTATGTTATGTCACTAGATCTATTGTTCATTTATATATCATTTGTTTGATCTTGTGAAAGGTTTATTTGTGTCTCTATGTGTGCAGATCCATGTTTGTAAGAGAAAAGGGGATCTTCGAGGAAGCTAATAGCTAAGGAGCGTGGAGGGACAACCATCATATCACAGGGTAAACCTTTAATTCCATCAACTCGTAGATTATTTTCGTGTATAATTTAGATCTAGGAAAATCTACTTCTTGCATCTCTATTTTGTCTTAGGTCTAGGAAGAGCCTAACAAAGGTAACTCCTACATGGTTCATTTACCCTACAACATACATATGACTCTGCTGGGGAAGTCATTGTTGTTTAGTTAGTTTCTTCCTCAACTTTTGAATTCATATTCTAAAGATCTTTGCCTGTTTTAAGCCCCGATTTTTTATTTTCATTCTGCCCGTAAGTCTTTTTCGAGGCTATTGGGAAGTTTTCAGTCCCATATATGATAGATTTGCTTTAGATATTTCATTTTTTTACAATTGTATGGTCATGGTCACAATCTTCCTGTGCACACTAGAAGACCACATTCCTTTTGGTCATGAGTTGCATCATCACTGGGCACGACCGCCTTCAGAATTGCACTACATAGTGCGACCATTTCTCTTGGTCGCCTTCTGCACCTCTGTAAGGTGTGATCGATCGATCTGTGATAATTAACAAGGCGTGACCATCTATTAAAAGACCATTTTTTGAAGGGGCATCCTTCAAAACACATCCCAGATCTATTTCTATCTTTTCTTCCAGCCCTCCAGATCTTTCTTAGATTTGTTCCAGTGGTCATTGTTGCAACATTTTTCAAAGTCATTTTTAAATATTTCCTTTTGTGTGCCATTTAGTTTATTTGATTAAAAGCACTTTTCGTTTTTGTGGGTACAATTTAGATCATCCAATCTCATTCCCCCGAACTTTTAAAGTGCTGATGGTACTTTTGTGAAGAGAGTTCATTTGTTTTTAAAAATCTTTTGGGTTTTCCTTTAGGTTTTCTTCTATTGTTTAAACAAATCCAACTCTCTTGATTTGCATCTCATCTTAGAGTGCAATCTTTTTTCAAGTTATTTGAAAAGCTTTTTTTTTTTACCATTGAAAGTTTGAGCTTTATGTGTTGAAGACATCTTTGTGGTTGAATCTTTTATTCCTTGGGTGTTTGTTTTCTCCACCTTCGTTCGCTTTTGAGTTCTTTGCAAAGTGTCATTGAACACTTTCATTTTGATTAAAATAAAAATCAAAAGAAGTGTCTCTTTTGAGTTTTCATGCGATTTGGAAAGAAGAAAACAAAAATTTCACATCCTACTTTCATAATTGGAGTGTCTTAGTACATAGTTGAAAGAGCTTGTTTTTGTTTGCGATTTCAAGAACATTGAATTGATAGTTTGGCATTTCAAAATTTTCCATTTGAAAAAAGAAAAGTGAAAGTTGCATGTTTTTGGGTGTTCATTTCCAGTAAGAAGAAAAATATCTATTTTCCTTTCTTCAGATAGAATTCATTGAAAGAAAAATATTTTCATCTCATTCTTTATGCATGATTTTGGAGTTGAGTCATCACATCATTAGTTTCACCTTCATACATCCTTCTGAGTAAAAATAACTATTAAAATCAACCAACGTGCTAATAAAATTAACTAGACATTTTTTTTTTTAGTACACCAACAATATCTAAGAGCTAGAGTCTTTGGACTAGGAAAAGCGAGTAAATTATTCGAGACTACTACACACGACTATAGAACACTAAAGAGGGACAAAATCCAATTGTCATATAGGCATATCCAGAAGCCCCTTCTAACACAGGGGCTAAACACGAGATCGCGTGCAGAAGAGCAATGGATATTACCCCTCCAAAGATTAACTAATCGTAGTGGAAATAACATATATTGGGGTTTTTTCTTGAGTGTTACTAGTTCATTTGGTCTCGGTGCTTCATGAATCTCAAATCCATTCAAGGCCCTCAGGAGTATTACTGATCCACTTGCCTTCAGTCCTCTGGAAGAGCTTCGAACTTTGTTATCTTTCCCATACATTCGGTCTCGACTGTCGACTATACCCCCTCGAGGCCAACTGCGAGTTGGTAACCCAAGTAACCTTTCCTAGGTATCTACAGAGGAGACTGTGGTGGGACTCCCACGGTACCTGGGGAAAATGTCGTATCACAATTTCAGTACCCTTGGAAGGTGATCCCGTGAAGCGAGGGTTTCTTGCACTGATAAGGGTTGTTACGTGGAGGTCGAGGTAACTGCTTCTCATATCTTCACCAATGGCTTGACATACCGTCTTCAGAAGATCCTTCTATCTACTGTTGTTTGGTTGATCACCTGTAGATTTTTTTTATTAGGGGTATGTTATTTCGACATCCATAGTTTTCCTTAGGGATCGCTATTTCTATTACTCTTTCACTGTGGCCGACCAAGGTCTCCGTAGATCTCGGAGAATGCAAGGGTTGGAACCTAAAGAATACGATCTTCCACACAACCCTTCTAACGAAGGAATTATTAACTAAGAGGTTGATTCTAAAATTGGGAGTGCAACTCCCCCAAGTGACCATCCTGAAGGGGTGGTCGAAATCATAGAGGAAAGCTCCTTCCCTCTCGCAAATTCCCCTTTTATTGGTCCTTAAAACCCGCTACTTGTTGAACTTCCTTTAACAAGGTACACTGATAATTTTTCTTCTTACCATTTGCCATCCGATATGTACAGTAGGAAATATTTTGGCATGCATGCATCAACATCTAACTATACAGATGGAATAATTCTCCCCCCAGTTGATCCTAAGATAGTTTCCCTAAGACATTTCACTACTACTAACGCTTCTTCTTTGTGGGAAACAACGTTGACCCCTGCTACCCTGACTCAACAACTGGTGAGTACAACTTCTCATCCCGCATCTCTAGCCACACACTTGCATAAACCAAATGCATTACTTGTTCATCCTTTACGGACTCCATCTTGTCCAGTGGCCAACAGTTCTGCTACCTCATGTCTTGCAACAAGTAGCTTCATTTTTCCTCTGCCCAATCAAGATATTATCCCAATGACAGTTCCACATACACATGGGGGGCATGTTACAGCTGAAGGGCCACCTTAATCTGTAGTCTAGTACCCCGCTGAAGGGCAACCTTCAACTATGGGTCAGTTTACAACTCAGGGGAAACCTTTAGTTGCAGGCCAAGTTCTAGTTGGAGGACAACCTTATGATGTGGGACAATAGTCAATCTCGAGGCAAACCTTCATCTGTAGGAAAACAACCACCTTGGAAACAACAACCTATTTGGAGCCAACAACCAATTGGGGGGAAACAACCTTTTTGGAGCCAACAACCAGCTGGGGGCCAACAACTAGTTGGGGGGGAACAACCTGTTTGGGGTCAACAATTAGTTTGGGGAAAATTCTACACTGGAAACCCACCTCATCCTTGGGGGAAGAATGTTTCGGCAAACCCTACAGGTATTTATATTGGTTTATTGTATCTGGGAGTGTCAACTACTACATGGGGTCAACCCAATCCGGAGGGAATCTCTCCACAAGGAGATTTTCCCACTCAACCGATGAACCCCATGTTCCCCACTCCCCAAGACACTCAACCATATATGGGTGGACCATCAGGATTTAACATGCCATCCCAACCTACGTATGGTCCTACTAGTACTGGGATGTCACAACCGTATTTCTGGTATTCACAATCAAACTGAAAATTGCCTTTCTTGGCTACCCTGGATCTGCCAGACTTGTTGCATTTGACAAATGATCCCATACAACATGCCCCTTTCTAGCCCCCTATTCCTGCCAAAATATTGTCCGACATCCTGAAATTCGACGACAAACCTGGAGAAAATCCTAACAACCACATAATGACCTTCCATATTTGGTTTTCTTCCAACTCCTTGATGGACGATTCCATTTGGTTGAGACTTTTCTAGAGAATGTTCACAGGTTCAACAACAAAATGGTATATCGAGCTTCCAAG
>SNQJ01S0002523.1:39285-74789 GCA_010110895.2 Picea sitchensis
ATCTATTATGGGGATATTCCCCCTTCCTGCACCCGACACTACCCATATCACTCCTATCAACATGATTTTCTCATCTACCAGTGGATCCCTCGGGTCATTTGATCCTTGGGTGGTACCTCATCTTGAGGATGTTGACTCATATGGAGCATTTATCCCGCTCACCACAAACAATATTGTCAATCCGACAATCCCATCAACATATGTTGATATTGTTCAACAACTCCATCCTCCTGTGGAGTGTGATCAACCTTCTCTGCTCGTATGGGTTGTTGACTCTTTCAGTTCACATGATTTTCTAGATACTAAGTTGCCTTCAGAAAAGGCCACCTTGGAAATCATGGCTTCCATTATTAAGCCTAGAGAGGATGTGAATTATCACACCTTCCTCCCTGATTTGGAACTGATGAGAATTAACATAATGAGTATTTCTTCGAAACTGAGGGCATTGGATGAGACATCTAGTCAACCTCCTAACCTCGACCCTTTTTTGCCTTGTTTTATTTTTCATAACTTTCCAACGAATTCTCTGCTACTTCTTCCATCGAAGATCTGTGTTTTGTACTTCCCTCATGTCTTGATGGATCCCATAAAGGAGCTTCCATAACTCACAAACCACTCATGTTGAGTATCTTCGTATGTAGAAATTCATTCCTATGTGGCATGACCCCGACATGGTGTGCCATATGATGCCTCCAACGGTTCATGAGTTCTTCAAATATGAAAAAGATCCTTGGCTTGAGCCTAAAAATGGGATCTCCTTTGTCTAAACTATCAAGATGTGTAGTGATTTGTACATAGGTGTGTGGTGTGAGTGCCTTTTTTTTTAGTACATCATATCTAAAAAATCCCATTTTTCTTTTTCTTTTTAGGATTTCATTATGTGTGTTCACCTTGTAATCTAGTTTACATGTGTTGGCAAGATTCTAGGGACGTTTTTAAGATGGGGACATCCATTGAAATTGAGGTACATGTCTCTAAACTGACATATAAGGAGAGGTTTTTCCCTACATTTCCCTCTTTACATTATTAACCATCCATATTGCCAGCAATATACCTTAGGTTTCCACCATTTCTGTTGTTTTAATGGTCACACTTTATTAGTATTGTTGTCTTGTTTTTTTATTGTTGCTACATCGCCATTTGCTTCCATTGCTTATCACACCATAGCCATGCTTGACTGCTAGCCATCTATTTTCCCCCATTTTACAACACCCCTAGACGAGAACTGATGTTACAAGTGGTCATCATTTGTCGTGTTTCTTTTTGGAGCTCATTGCTTAAGTCATGTTCCATGCACTTGGAACTTCATTGCAAACCACTCGTTCTCTACACCCTGGAGTCTCCTTTAAGCCTTTTTCAGACTCCCTAAACATGAAAATATCGTCAAGTGAGCTTGTTTCCTTTCACACTCATTAAATGGATTCAAAAGGACGTCTATTCGGTGTAAGTTTAAACCCTTTTTAGACCGGATGGACTAATTGCGAAAAAATAATACTCTAGTCAATCTTGACTAGAAGAGTTCTCCCTTGTATTGTTTTATACTTTTTCGGGCTTGGGGAGACTAAATTTACAAAAATGTATACCTTTGGAGTCTTCTTTGTCCTTTTAGACTCTCTAAATATGAAATGACACACAAACATTTACTTTCTTGGGATCGTTAAATCCATGAGACTGTATATGGAGTTTTCTTTCATATCTTTCTAGACTCCTTAAATATCGAAAAAATCGTCGAGCACCATTCTCTGCCCTGGGCTCACGAATTAATCCATGGGTGAGAATATCGAGTACACTTTTATTTTCTTTCGCACTCGTTTCAAACATGCAAGAAAGAAAAAGAGTAAGGGGTTTTACGTCTAGTCATATTCACAAATGACAATTGTCCATTTAGTGGCCCTTGAATAAAGCACCTATTTTGCGTCTATGTCCAACAATTGGGTTATCCATTGTCTCTAAGTCGCTACCGTATCCATGATTTCTTGAACTCCACCGATTGGTTACTCTTCCAGTCCTCCATGGTGAGTGTTTTGGTCATTAACGAGTCAAATATGCCTAGTCAAGTTATTTGTCATGTTGTTTTGTTCAAGGGAAGTTAGCCTGTGTCGGCCATTTTCAGTCCTTTAGCCCATTCATCCCAGCCATCCCTATGTCAATTGTGTTCTACTATTAAACTCTTCACACCATCTACCTTTATATGTTTCGTGTTGATTGATGGGGGACACATCAATGCCCTCCTTCTATAAATGTCATCATGTCGACTCCAAATCATTATCTAGGTTTGAAATCTAGAAACCAATTAGTACCTTGGGATTTGCAGACATCAGTGGAAGATTCCCTTGTATTTTGGCAGTGGATTTATATCATTGGCTCCTGTTGAATGAATCTACGAGTGTTCGACTTCATCTCATTTATTAACACCCACTAGATTTTACTAGGTATCTTGGGGTTCATTCTCATCATCAGTGGGTTCCCTCGCATCTGTTAACGATATACATCAATGACCGGTAATCAGATGGTTTCTACAATGCTCGACCTCAACTCATTTATTCACATGTTGTAGGTTTATACCATTGGGATTTGGGATGAATACCTTGGGTTGGGACCACCACATTCCTTGATGGCATTCCTTCCCAAGTTGCGCTGGAGTTATTCATGAGTACTTCAGAGATCGCTCAAGCATCAAGTCATCTCATTGATTTGTATATTGTGACATAGATACACATTTGTATTTGGTTGTGGATATGTTTTCACTTGTGACATGGATCCACAGTGTATTCTTTCATGCCCATGATCTAATTGTCTGCGTCATGCATGGATCCACAATGTACTATTTTGGTGGCTATGCTTAGTTTTGTTACCGAGCATGGGTATGCCCACCCAAGGGATGTTATTATTATGCAGAACCGATGATGGTTTCTTCCCAGCTTCCTTCGCCCAAAGCTCTATGATTAGTTTTTAAAGTATTTTAGCCATCAAACACCTCTTCTAACCTCACACTTTAGGGGGAATTTGTTGTACAATTATTTTCCACCTAATCACCTGATGGACATCATCTAGAGGTTAGCAGTCTGAAACATGGAATTATACAACTTTTCCCTTAAGTTTGTAGTGCCTTTTTTCCTGGTCATTGGTTGTCCCTTTATAGCCTATGACCAATATTGTTGGTCACCCCTTGTCCTCTTTCAAAGCAAACTTATATTGGTGGTTTGATTACAGAGCTTGGGAAGGGAACTTGGGAAAGGATTGCATCAAATTCCTTGATTGTAAGTTGTAAACCACTTGTTTCATTAATAGAAGATGTACAAGATTTTCCCCTTACTTGATTGTATGTAATTGTTATAATCTTTGTAGGGAATTGGTATTCTTATGTTATGTCACTAGATCTATTATTCATTTATAAATGATTCATTTGATCTTGTGAAATGTTTCATTGTGTGTCTATGTGTGCATATCCATGTTGGTAAGAGTGAATGGCATCTTCGAGGAAGCTAACAACTAAGGAGCGTGCATGGAAAAATGTCAGATCACTAGGTAAACCTTCCATTCCATCAACTCATAGATTCTTTTCGTGTATAATTTAGATGTAGGAAAATCTACTGCTTGCATCTCTATTCTGTCTTAGGTCTAGGAAGAGCCTAAGGAAGGTAACTCTTGCATGGTTCATTTACCCTACAACATAAATCTTATTGCAACATCCCCACTATAATCCCCAATTTAATTAATGCATAATGTAGATATGAATGTGGCTATGGCTAATCGATGTAATATGCAAAATGTATTTTTTGTTTCTAAATAAAAAAAATTTGATACCAACTACTGGGGAATATGAACAGAGATGGGGGTTGAGTTTCCACAAAAGAAGAAGGTGTCTAAGAGGGGTCCAAGGGGGAAATTAATTATGGGTATTAATTCAACCCATATCCTCTTAATTTTACTATCATTGGGGATAACTTCTAACTTTTTTTTTTAGTGTATAAGAGCCCAATCATTAAACTCATGTAAGGGGGTGGGTGTGAGAGTCACATCCCATAGTTATTGGAGAGCATGGGGGGATGGAGTATAATCAACATTGGGTAGAGTGAGTAGTCAAATGTATTTGGAAATAGAGGAAATTCGTATGGGTAGTTACAAGCAGTTTTACATATTGTGTTTTACATGAACAACAAACAAAGAGTAGAGAAAAAGAGCACTAGAGATACAACAAGAAGGCAGGGACAATTCTGGAGCATGCTGGAGCGTTTTGGAGCTGAAGATTGAAGAGCCAGGTTGTCAGGCATGAAGAATGAACTCTTGTGTGAGTTTCATTGTAACAACAAGTGTTGATGTTGTTGTTGGTAGTTTTCCTGTTAGTGAGTTCCCTTGAGTTCACAGTAGAGAGATTCCTAGTTACTTGTCCCAGATAGGCCTTGATAAATGAATGGGACGCCCAATGGACCGAGAGAAGTGAAGGGGTACATTCCTTCGGTTGGGAAAGGTCAAGAGGAAGAGAGTTGAAGGAAATTTAGGATAGTTGTAGGAGAATACCAATGGGTTGTGGGATACTTATTTGTGAATGGATGGTGAGAGACACCCTTTTCTTGTGGATTCCTAGCCCCAACTTGGGGGTGACTTGCTATTGAGATTTGGAACAACAACTTTATGGTTGGGTGGAACATCCTTCCCAAGTAACTAGTTGCACAACTATTTCAAAACGATAAGTGTTTATCTATTTTCTCGAGTTAATGTATGAGTTTAACTGATGTGCATTTTACTCTGTGCATGAGAATGAATTATATGTTTTTGTGGTTAAATTATTATTCGCATTTACGTTTTTAACTAATATGGACAATTGCTTGAGCTTGATTGTCACGTCATTCGTAATTTGAGGTTTAAATCTATTTGTTAATCAATTTTAGTAGTAACGGTAACATATTTCAGCATGGTGCTTGACTCATCGCGCATGCTGGGAATAGTTGTCGCGTGCAGTACAAAGCCTGTTACGTGTGCGCTGTGAATAGTTATTGCACACGGTACAAAGGATGTGGTGCACACAATTTACCTTAGTGAGGAGTCGACATTCATATTATCTAGCCGGATGTAGCTGCATTTAAATAATTGGTATTTGCAATGGTTAAATCTATGTATAATTCATAGCTGGTAAGCTATAAGAATTTAGTTAACTAAAAAAATTTAAATTTATGTGTGTTTTCCACAAGTAATGTTCCTTGGTTAAGTTGGGGGACATTACAGAATGGTATCAAAGATTTTTAGTTCAACTCTGGACTTGTATGGGCCTAAGATCAATATGAAGTTGGTAAATGTGTCATCTCAGCATTTGAGTTGTGCCGAATTTGGGGAAAACGGTAAAATCTGGGTGAAATTCCCAAATTTCTAAGCAAATTCAAGTTAGAATTGTACTCATAATAATTGTTATGAATGTGTCAATTCAACTTCCAAGCAACTAAATTTTTCTTAGATAAGCAAGCTGAGCATTTTCATGATGGTTGCGATGATCACAAGTTGGAAAAAAGGAAAATCAACTAAGCGAAGAAAGGACTTGCTTGCGCTAATTATTGACATCGCGCGATGCAGAATTGGTGGTGCGCACTAGATATTGTTGCGTTGTATGAAAAGTTGTGTGCACTGGATATTGGTACGCGATATAAAAAGTTGTGCGCACTGGATATTGGTGCATGATATAAAAATTTGCATGCACTGGATATTGGTGCACGGTATAAAAATTTGTGTGCATTGGATATTGGTGCGTAGTATAAAAAGTTGAGTGCACTGAATATTGGTGCGTGATTTAAAAAATTGTGCACACTAGAATATTGGTGCGCAATAAAAAAAGTTGTGTGCATTGGAAATTGGTGCGTGGTATAAAAATTGTGTGCACTAAATATTGGTGCACAATATAAAATGTTGCACACACTGGAATATTGGTGTGTGGTATTAAAAAGAGTCGAGCGCATTGAATATTGGTGCGCGGTATAAAAAGTTGAGCGCACTGGATATTGCTGTGTGGTATAAAAGTTGTGCGCACTTAGTACTGGTGTACGAGGCGTGCACTAAATATTGGCATTGCACATTGTGGATCTAGTGCATGCTGAATATTGGAGCATAATACAAAATTGATGTGCATGCGGGCTTCGAAAAGGAAGAAGAAAAGAAGGATACCACATAGGCAAAATTGTCCTATAGTCTCAAAAACAAAACCGAGTCTGGATCCAAAAAAGTATTTTGGTAATAATTGGAGCATATTAAGTCATATTGAGATGGAATTTCTGATTTTTTTCCGTAATAAGGAGGGATACAAAAGTTCTAGAGAGGGCCACTAGCCAATTATGCTCCGATTTTCCAGAAAAAACAAATTACATGTTTTTGAAGATTAGGGTTAAGCTCAATGGTAGGAGCATAGTTACTATTGAAACTTGTACAAAGTGTCAGAAAAGAAAAAATGAAAATATTGTGTGAAGGAATTGGTTGGATTCTAAGGGGTTTGGAATGGGGATGCTGAAACTGACCAAAATCCACTATTCGGGGCCACTTTTTGGGGATTTTTTGGGATTTTCCGAGGAGGAAAAGGGTCCCCAGATGGAAAATATAGAAAAATTTATTTACTTGACATTTTGTGTACTCATCAAGCAAGACAACTTTGGGTTAGTGAATTTTTTCCAAAAGTGCGCAGTTTGAGAGATAACGAGGTTGGCTAAAAATTCCAAGTGTGAAAAAAGGGGTGAAAAGGACAAAGTTGTCATTTCTAGATTACAACAGTTTTTGACTGGAGCATCAAATTGATAATATGAGAGTTTTTATAAATTGCCTATCACCTTTATTATCTATTTCTCATACAAAAGTTTCTCTGGTTCTTGACATATTTACTTCTACAAGTAACATAAGTTGGTGTATGGGATTAATTGCACTCGAATAAAAAGTATACAAAAGGGATAAATTAACAATATTTAGATGACTATAACTTCTACTTAGAGCTCAAAATTGAGCATGAAAGTAGTTGTTGAAAATATTTTGGAGAGGAGAATCCTTCTATCAACCCAAAAAATTGATCTGGGTAGTTTAAGTTATAGTCAACGCAAAAGAAGACAACGAGTGGCATTATAAAGGATAAAAAATTATGCATTCTTTTCCAGAATTGTGTGTATATATATTTGTCTAAAAAAATAAATTTGCATGCACATTTTCTTGCATAATTTGGAGGTGAAGGAAGGTAGTTTGGTTCTTTTATGAGAACCACAGTCATGCAGATGCCCAAGGGTCCCACAACCATGAGGAAGAGGCCAGAGGTCTATATGTCATCATGAGAAATGTTGAGACAAAGTCTAATGGAAGAAGAGACAGGTAGGAGTCTGTAATTATGAGAAGCATGTATAGAGAAGTGTAGAGCTATAGTGATGATAATGAAAATATTATGAAAGCTCAATAAGAAATACTACAAAACTTGAACATGCTATAGAGGCAAGCCAATAAAGACTCTGGCACAAAGAAAACAACTAGTGCTAGACAAGTGACAACATCCAGATCCCATAGAAGAAGGGATGAGCATGTGAATGATAGAAAATCAAGGAGTATGAGTAAGCATGTCTCATGTCAAGAAGAAGAGGAGAAGGCTCGAGGAAGACATATTGCAAGGTGAACTTAGGAAAATCAAGACACCAACTTTCAATGGTGAGAACATGAAGGGAGAAGAGGTCGAGACTTAACTGTTGGAAATGAAAAAATATTTCCAACTACATGATTATCTCTCCAGGGTAGAAACAAGAATTTCAACCTACCACTTGCAAGGAAAGGAAACCATGTGGTGGGATCAAGTTAAGCAAGCCAAACACCTCCATGAGAGGAAGGTATCATGGAGGCAGTTCAAATGATGTTTCCAGAAGAAATATTTTCCAGAGCAGTACTATGAGAGGAAGATGAAAGAGTTCTTTGAACTCAAATATGTTGACTTCATCAAGGATGAGAAATTCAAAATCCAAAGATTCCCAAGTGGGTTACCTTCCTTCCATAGTGACAAGATACAATATGATAACCCCAATACTTTGGAGGGGACTATAAGGAGAGCAAAGCATATTTATGAGCAAAGAAAAGGGAGGTCAGTCTTCCAAAAAGTTTGGAATGACAAGATGAAAGGAAATAGGGATCACAGGTAGAATGGTTTTAAGCCACCCTTTTTCAGAAACCACTCCAAAGAAAATCAACAAGGACAATCAACCCATAATGAGAACAAGACAATAGATTCATTTGGAAAAAGGCCAAGGCAACAACCTGTACAATGTTGAGGATCTGAGAGAAATCACTTATATAGGGACTGCCCTCACAAAGATGAAAGAATGAAGACCGTCCACAACATTTAGGAGGTTGAAATAGTTAAAGACATGGGAGGAAACATGATAAGGATTTATGCATCCTTGGACAACAAGTAAGCAGAGTATCAATCCCCCATGATTGAAGTGGAAGGGAAGATTGATAACCAACCCATATCAATTTTGATTGATTCTTTAGCTAGCCATAGTTACATAAAATCTAACATTGTTGAAAGATTTCACTTGCAAAGGAGTAAACGTAAGAAATCTTGGTTAGTTCAGTTAGCTACAGGGGCTAAGAGAAAGATCCATGAGTTGGTTAAAGATTGTCCAATAGACATGAATGGACTCAACACAAAGGTAGATGTGAACATCATACCATTGGGTTCATATGACTTCATAATTGGCATGAAGTGGTTGAAAAAACACCATGTTGTCCTAGACTATTACAACAAGAAAATAACTTGTCTTGATGAGGGAGGGAAGCAGGGAAAGATTCAAGGCATTCCAAGAGTTGTAGCCATTAGAGAAATTTCAGCCATGCAACTGAAAAAGAGTTCCAGAAAGGGGTGTCAAATTTTGTAGCCCATATGGAAGAGGCAACTAGAGATAAAGTGGTAAGTATTGAAGACCATCTGGTCATGAAATATTTTGAAGATGTTTTTGGGGAAATCCCAAGATTGCCACCAAAGAGGGACATTGACTTCTCTATTGATTTGGTGTCAGGAGTTTCCCCAGTGTCCAAGACACCTTACAGAATGGGCACACCTGAATTAAAAGTGTTACAAATGTAATTTGAAGAGTTGTTAAAGAAGGGGTATATACTCCCAAGTGTGTCACCATAGGGAGCCCTAGTTCTTTTTGTGAAGAATAAAGATGGAACCTTAAGGTTGTGTATTGATTTTATATAGTTGAATAAGGTCACAATAAAGAACAAATATCCTTTGCCAATGATTGATTCTCTTTTTGATCAGTTGAAAGGTGCAAGAATATTTTTCCAAGTTTGACTTGAGATCAAGTTATCATCAAGTGAGGATAAAGGAAGAGGATATCAACACGACAACATTCAGAACAATATATGGACATTATGAATTTGCGGTAATTCCTTTTGGACTCTCAAATGCCCTAGTTGTTTTCATGTGCCTGATGAATGGAGTGTTCAGGGAGTACCTGGACAAGTTTGTGATTGCGTTCTCAGATGATATACTTGTTTATTCAAGGACAAAAGGAGAGCATGAGCAACAGTTAAGAATGGTGTTGCAAGTTTTGAGAGAGCATAAATTGTATGCCAAACTAAGTAACTGCATCTTTTATCAAAAGAAGATTTACTACTTAGAGCATATTATATCAACATATGGGATAACAATTGACCTCGGGAAGATAGAGGACATTAGAGAGTGTCTAGCACCAAGAAATGTGATAGAGGCCAGATCATTTATGGGTGTTGTCGGTTATTACTGAAGATTCATAAAAGTCTTTTCAAATATTGCAAGCCCAAACACTTCTTTGCAAAAGAAGGGAGTGAAATTTGAATGGACTCCCAAATGTGAAGAAAGTTTTCAATAGTTGAAAGATATTTTGACAAGTGAACCAATCTTAAAGATTGCATATGCAGATAAAGATTTTGTAGGCATGCACAAATGCATGCAAGGAAGCGCTCGGTGGAGTTCTCACTCAAAAAAATCATGTGGTATGCTATGAGTCTAAAAAGTTAAAGGAGCATGAGAGGAATTATGCTACACATGACTTGGAATTAGCAATCATTTTACATGCATTAAAAATGTGGAGAGATTACCTTATGGGGATAATATTTGAGCTAAGGACAAACAACTATGGTACAAAGCATTTTTTTGGACAACCAACATTAAATGCCTAAAAAACTAGGTGGTTGGAATTTCTGAGTGAATATGACTTTGAAATTAAGGATATAAAAGGAAAGGAAAATTAGGTGGTTGATGCACTCAACAAAAGAGCGCATGAAATGCATAATTCATCCATTAATATGTTCAACATAGATTTAAAAGATATAATTTTAGAGGCTGCAAAATTCAGATCAACAATATTTAAAAATAAAAGAAACATCACGACAAGACAATTTACAACAGAAATTTAGTTTTATGAGCTACAGGAGGATGGAATACTCACGTATAGAGGAAAAATATATGTGCCAAATTCCAGTGAGATGAAAAATATAGTGCAATGAAAAATGCACAATGTGCCATATGTTGGGCACCTAGGATATTAGAAAATGATTGTAGCTATAAGAAGCCAATACTTTTGGTCAGAGATGAAGAAAGAAGTGGCTAATTACATAGCCATGTGTCTAGAATTCTAAAAGGTTAAAACAAAGCATAGACATCCAATGGGCCTGCTATAGTCATTGACCATTATTGAGTGGAAATGGGAAGTGGTTACAATTGATTTTATTACAAAGATGCCCAAAATAGAAGGCAACATGATTCCATCATGGTGGTGGTAGATAAATTAACCAAGGCATCACATTTTATCCCTACAAAAACAACACACAAGGCATCAAATATTGTAGAGATCTACATGAAATAAGTTGTCATTCTACATGGAGTGCCTAAGGCAATTGTTTCAGATAGAGATCCAAAATTCACTTCTAATTTTTGGAAAGGTTTGTTCAAAGGATTTGGAACAAACTTAAATATCAGTACAAATTATCACCCAGAGTCAGATGGGAAAACAAAGAGGACTAACATAATCATTGAAGACATGATAAGAATGTATGTGATGGACCAACCATCAATGTGGGAAGATTATATCCACTCAGTAGAGTTTGCTTACGATAATGACTATCGAGCCTCATTAAAAATGAGTGGGGTTGAAGCATTGTATACTAGGAACTATAATACACCAGTGAGTTGGGATAACCCAGTAGACATAGTTGTCATTGGACCAGATTTGTTAAAGGAAATGGAAGAGAAGATGACAAGGATTAGGCATAATTTAAAGGCTGCACAAGACAGGTAGAAAAGTTATGCAGACAAGAACAAAGTTTTCAAAGATTTTAAAGTGGGAGAACATGTTTTTCTAAAAGTGAAAGTGAGAAGGAGCTCGCCAAGATTGGGTTGCTATCCAAAGTTGGCAGCAAGATATTGTGGGCCTTTTAAAATATTAGAGAAGATAGGGCCAGTTGCATACATGCTAGCATTTCCTGCATCCATGAGAGTGCATCATGTATTTCATGTGTCATTATTAAAGAAATATGTTCATGACTCTAACCACACAATTGATTGGACTGTGATCCAGATAGAAAATTAAGGGGATTTCTGAGTGGAACCAAAACACATCATGGACTGGAAAGTCAAGGTGCTCGTGAAAAAATATATAGGCTTGATAAAGGTTCAATGGAATTGCTATGGTCATGAAGATGCAACATGGGAGCATGGAGAAACTACGAGGAAGGAATACCCACAATTTTTTGTCAATTTTGAAGGAAACATAGTGGTGCATCATGATGGACTGGGAACAGTGAAGGGGACACATTCCTTGGGTTAGTGGGTGGAGAGAAATATGGGATTTTGGTTGGGACTGCTGTTGGAGGGTAAATAATTGTATAATTTGGTTTTCCTTTCTAAATATTGTAATGTGATGTAAATTTGTATATGTATTCGGCATAGTGTTGTGCATCGAGGATGGTGTACAATTGTAGGGGAAGAGGAATGTAACATCCCCAATATAATCCCTGGTTTAATTAATGCATAATGTTGATATGAATGTGGCTATGGCCAACAAATGTAATATGTAGACCATATTTTTTTGTTTCTAAATAAATAAAATGTGATACCATTTGTTGGGAAATATGGATAGAAACGGGGGCTGATTTTCCATAAGAGAAGAGGATGTCTAAGAGGGGTCCAAGGGGGAAATTAATTATGGGTATTAATTCAACCCATATCCCCTGAATTTTATTATCATTGGGGATAACTTCTAATTTTCTATTTGAGTGTATGAGAGCCCAATTGCTAAACTCATGTAAGAGGGTGGGTGTGAGTGTCACATACAATAGTTATTGGAGAGCATAGGGGCGCTGAAGTACAATCAACATTGGGAAGAGTGAGTAGTCAACTGTCTTTGGAAAATAGAGGAAAATCGTATGGGCAATTACAAACAATTTTACATATCGAGTTTTATTTGAACAACAAGTAGAGAGAAGAGAAAAATAACATTCGAGATAGAGCAAGAAGGCTAGGTGAATTCTGGAGCATGCTGGAGCATTTTAGAGCTAAAGATTGAAGAGCCAGGTTGTCAATCCTAAAGAGTGAACTCTTGTGTGATTTTCACTGTAACACCAAGTGTTATTGTTGTTGTTGTTGGTAATTTTCCTAGCAGTGATTTCCCTTGAGTTCCCAATAGAGAGATTCCCAGTTAATTGTGCTAGAGAAATTGATAAATGAATGAGACACCAGATGGACTGAGAGCCATGAAGGGGTACATTCCTTGGGTTGGGTAGGTCAAGAAGAAGAAAGTTGGAGGAAATTCAGGATAGTTGTAGGAGAATACCAGTGGGTTGTGGGATATTGAGTTATGAGTGGACAATGAGAGGCACCCTTTTCTTGTGGATTCCTAGCCCCAGCTTGGGGGTGACTTGTTGTTAAGATTTGGAACAACATGTATATGGTTGGGTGGAATGCCCTTCCCATGCAGCTAGTTGCACAACTATTTTAAAAAGATAAGTGTTTATGTGTTTTCCTAAGTTAATGTATGAGTTTAACCACTTTGTGTTTTACTCTATGCATGACAATGAATTATATGTTGTTGTGGTGAAATTATTAGATGCATTTATGTTCTTAACTAGTATGGAAAATTGCTAGAGCTTGATTGCCACATTGTTCGTAATTCGAGGTTTAAATGTATTTGTTAATCGATTTTAGTAGTAACGGTAATAGATTTCGGCATGGTGCTTGAATTGTCGTGCGCGCTAGGAATAGTTGCCATGCGCAGTATAAATCTTGTTGCGTGCGCGTTGTGAATAGTTGTCGTGTGCAGTACAAAGGTTGTTGTGTGCACGGTTTGTCTCAGTGAGGAGGTGACATTCATGTTAGCTAGCATGATGTAGTTGCATTTAAATAATTGGTATATGTAATGGATAAATCTATATATAATTCATAGTTGGTAAGCTACAAGAATTTAGTTAACTGGGAAATTTCGAATTTATGTGTATTTTCTGCAAGTAATGTTCCTCGGTTAAGCTGGGGGACTTTACACTTATATTCTTGATTTTTGCTAGAGAAACTTCTCGATCAAAATGGTGTGTGGAGTTTTCAAAACGTCCAACATTTCAAAAACTCCACACACATTTTTGATCCAGAAGTTTCTCTAGCATTATGACTAATTGTGGAAACTTGCATACACAGATTCTTGATTTTTTCCAAGACTCATTTGTGTGTATAATCCAATGAGTGCCAATAAACTAGAATCACCTCTAATACATATTTCATCATAGTTAATCTCCCACCTTTGGATAATCTTCCATTATTCCACAAATACATTCTCTTCTCTATTTTGTCTATGAGCCATCTCTAATCATTAATCCCATAATCATTTGGCTTTAAAAGGAAACCCAAGTACTTAAACCTTACTTGAAAATCAACATGTTGAGAGGGAAAGATCTAAAGAAGCATCATAATTTCATCCTCTTCTACCCATTAAAAGAAATGGAAGATTTATGTACATTTACCATCATTCCAATTGCTGTGATATATAATTCTAAGATTACTTTAAACTTATTTGCATCCCTCCATAAACCATCTTAGAATTGTAAAACATATCCACAAAAATCAAGTGGGATAAATAAAGACATCATCGTAACCTTATACCATCACATGCTCAAAATGTATGTGATGGACTGGCCATCAAAGTGGGAAGATTATATCCACTTAGTAGAGTTTTCTTACAATAATGGGTATCAGACCTCATTAAAAATGAGCCCATTTGAAGCATTGTATGCGAGGAAGTGTAATACACTAGTGAGTTGGGATAACCCAACAGACATAGTTGTCATTGGACTGGGTTTGTTAAAGGAAATGGAAGAGCATATGACAAGGATCATGTAGAATTTAAAGGCTTCCCAAGACATGTATAAAAGTAATGTAGAAAAGAACAGAGTTTTCAGAGATTTTAAAGTGGGCGAACATGTTTTTCTAAAAGTGAAAGCAAAAAGGAGTTCGCTAAGATTGGGTTGCTACCCAAAGTTGGCAGTAAGATATTGTGGGCCTTTTAAAATCTTAGAGAAGATAGGGCCAGTTGCATACATGCTAGCATTTCTTGTATCCATGAGAGTGCATAATGTATTTCATGTGTCATTATTAAAGAAATATGTTCCTGAATCTAACCACATAATTGATTGGATTGTGATCTAGGTGGAAAACGAAGGGGATTTCCGGGTGGAACCAATATGCATCATGGATCGGAAATTAAAGGTTTTCATGAATAAAGCTATATGGTTGGTAAAGGTTCAATTGACCTACTACAATCCTGAAGATGCAACACAAGAGCATGAAGAAACTACATGGGAGGAATACTCGTAATTTTTTGTCAATTTTGAAGGAAACATAAATTGAAAATGCAAGACTCCATTTTTGGGAAGCTAGAGTTCCAGAAACACATCTCAAAATTTTGGTCACCTGTATTGATAGCCCTAATAAAAGAATGGTTCAACTTGATGGACTGGGAACAGTGAAAGGGGCACATTCCTTGGGTTAGCAGGTGTAGAGAAATATGAGATTTTGGTTGGGACTGTTGTTGGAGGGTAAACAATTGTAGAATTTTGTTTTCTTTTATGACTATTGTAATGTGATGTAAATTTATATATGTATTCGACATTGCGTTGTGCACCGAGGACAATGCACAATTGTGGGGGAGGGGGAATGTAACATCCCCACTATAATCCCCAGTTTAATTAATACATAATGTTGATATGAATGTGGCTATGGACAACCGATGTAATATGTAGAATGTATTTTTTGTTTTTAAATAAAGAAAATGTGATACTATCTACTGGGGAATATGGATAGAGATGGGGGTTGATTTTCCATAAGAGAAGAGGGTGTCTAAGAGGGGTCCAAGGGGGAAATTAATTATGGGTATTAATTCAACCCACATCCCTTGAATTTTATTATCATTAGGGATACCTTTTAATTTTTTGTTTGAGTGTATGAGAGCCCAATCATTAAACTCATGTAAGAGGGTGGGTGTGAGTGTCACATCCCATACTTATTGGAGAGCATGGGGTGGGGGGGGCTGAAGTACAATCAACATTGGGCAGAGTGAGTAGTCAATTGACTTTGGAAATCAAAGGAAATTCGTATGGGCAGTTATAGACAATTTTACATATTGAATTTTACATGAACAACAAGCAGAGAGCAGAGAAAAAGAGCATTAGAGATAGAGCAAGAAGGTTGGGTGAATTTTGGTGCATGTTGGAACATTTTGTAGCTAAATATTGAAGATCCAGGTTGTTAGTCTTGAAGAGTGAACTCTTGTGTGAGTTGCACTGCAACAACAAGTGTTGCTATTTTTGTTGGTAGTTTTCCTGCCAGTGAGTTCCCTTGAGTTCCTAGTAGAGAGATTCCTAGTTAATTGTGATAGAGAGACCCCTATAAATGAATGGGACACCCGATGGACTAATAGCAGGAAGGGGTACATTCTTTGGGTTGGGCAGGTCAAGAAGAAGAGAATCGAAGGAAATCCAGGATAGTTGTAGGAGAATACCAGTTGGTTGTGGGATATTGAGTTGTGAATGGATGGTGAGAGGTAACTTTTTCTTGTGGATTTCTAACCCCAGCTCGGGGGTGACTTGTTGTTAAGATTTGGAGCAACAAGTCTATGGTTGGGTGGAATGTCCTTCCCAAGCAACTGGTTGCACAACTATTTTAAAAAAGCAAGTGTTTATCTGTTTTCCTGAGTTAGTGTATGAGTTTAACTGCTTTTCATTTTACTCCGTGCATGAGAATGGATTATATGCTATTGTGGTAAAATTATTAGCTGCATTTATGTTTTTAATTAGTATGGACAATTGCTTAAGCTCAATTGCCATGCTGTTCGTAATTCAAGGTTTAAATGTATTTGTTAATTGATTTGAGTGGTAACAGTGATATATTCCGGCGCGGTGCTTGAATCGTCACATGCGCTAGGAATAGTTGTCGTGCGTAATACAAAGCTTGTTGCGTGCACATTGTGCATAGTTGTCATGTGTAGTACAAAGGTTGTTGCACACACAAATTTTCTCAGTGAGGAGGCAACATTGATGTTAGCTAGCATGATGTAGCTACATTTAAATAATTGGCATGTGCAATGGTTAAATCTATGTATAATTCATAGCCGATAAGCTACATGAATTTAGTTAACTGAAATTTTTTGAATTTATGTGTATTTGCTGCAAGTAATGTTCCTCAATTAAGTTGGGTGACATTACACTTATCTTCTTGATTTTCGCTAGAGAAACTTCTAGATCAAAATTGTGTGTGGAATTTTTTATTTTCATTACTGCCATGCTAAGGCCTTTAGTTATGATTAGAAATAGAAATGGAGATAATGGGCATCCCTACCTAAGACGTTTGGAGGGTTTGAGGAAACTAGAAGTTGAGCCATTAATTAGTATTGCAAAGAATATAAAGGATAGACACCCCATACTCCAATTCACCACAAGTACAGAAAATTCAATGTGTATCAACATTTATCTCAAGTACAACCAATTGGCTTTATCATATGCCTTGAATAGGTCCAATTTTAGAACCATTGCTAAGAGATTTTTAGTTTTGATGGAGTGCGATTCTTCTTGAGCCACACTAGTGGCATCATGGATTTGTCTCCCATGAAGAAAACCAAAACGTTATTTAGAAATGATTTTAGAAATTTTATATTGTAAAAAATCTCACCTAAGAATCTAGTTGCAAAGAAGAAACTAAATTGCTAAGCACAATAATCTAGCGGCTAAAAAGAAAGAACACTTGCAATCATGAGACCAAAAAGAAATAAGATAGAAACAACTATTGAATTCGTGTCTTACAATGAGAGAGTGATACATATATAGAACTCTCCATGAGAGAAGACGTGTGCACTAGGGTAAGGGATTCCTTATGTATGCACATGTGACTCCAAAATTAACTAACAATAAGTGGAGTTAACTAGCCAAAAATGGAGTTGGCTAGTTATAAATGGAGTTGACTATTATTGGAATTAGAACTTCCAAAAATAAGACTAGTAGTAAGTGGAGTTAATTGGCTAATAATAAAGTTAAACATTGTAGTATACCTAGGGAGGTAATATGGGAGGTATCCAACAAGAATGGGGTTATGTATTATTATTTGAGGCCCTTCAATGTAAGGTGGACTAGGTCCACTATATTATTAAATAAAGCCCACTTTGGTAGCTAGATATAATAAATAGGCTTTCTAGAAGATTCTTTCTCTAGAATATTCCTAGAAGATAGAGAATGCTATATAAAGAAGTGTAAGCAATGTATTGGAACATGGTGAAGAATATTCATATTGTAACAAACACGTATTGTTTGAGGAGTGCATTCCTTCCATAAGGAATAATATATGGTGTTACCCTACTTCAAGGGTTTTGTCTATTTCTTATGTTCAATATCTTGGTGAATGGTTTTGTGTATTTTTTGTTGAATATTAAGGGTTATTTTTGAAGTATATTTGCAGATATATTAAGGTATTTAGCAATTGGTATCAGAGCACTTTCCTTGGCAGTAATTGTGGGAAATTATTTTTTTCTATTTTACAGAATTTTCAAAGAAGAAAAAGAGGGCCACGACCTTCCGGAAAAATCCTGTAGTTTTTTGTGTAGAATTTGCAGAAACTGGTTGTATATCTAAGTTCCTCTTGGAAAAACAACCAATTTAAAAAAACAAATCGTTTGAAACAGAGTTCGAAAAACAAAGATATCATCATTTTAAAATCTGCTCATTTTTAGGGTTTTCCGCAGATGACCGCGTGATTTTTTTGATTTCTGTAGCATCTGGGGCCGAATTTTCCCAAATAAATTAAATATCTTAGTTCCTCTCACAATTTCAACCAATTTCAAAAAAACAATCGTCCAAATCGGAGCACCGAAAGTGAAGATATAGCCTATTTAAAATCAACCATTTTCTAGGGTCTTCGTGACGACGATGGGACTGTAGAGATCATACTTTTTCACATAATGCTAAGATTTCTACCAGATCAATGCCATTGGATAGAGAATTTTCATAGATTTCTTTTGGTATATTATATGTGGTGTTTGCAATGGATACTTTCTTTCAAATCCTCATGGAACTTCAACGACAACTGGAAGCCTTCAAGACAACATTTCAAGAGTTCAAAGTTGAATGGAAAGAGATGCGTAGTCTGTAGGACATCATGGATGAATATAATCAAGAAGAGTAGTATTGGTATTATTTTGAGGCCGATTGTGATGTTTGGTATATGGATAGTTGTCATTTTTGGGATGACAACCACTGCATTCTCTATCTTCTAGGAACATTCTAGTGAAAAAATCTTTTAGAAATCCTATTTATTATATCTAACTACCATAATGGGATTTATTTAATAATATAGTGGACCTAGTCCACCTTACATTGAATGACCTTCACTAATAATACATAACCCCATTCCCATTGGGTACATCCCATATTACCTCCCTAGGTATACTACAAAGAGACAATTTTCGATTGCCAAAACCCCTTAGCAGAATGGAGTAGTAGAAAGAATGAACACAACGGTTCAAGAAATGGTCATGGCCATGCTTGATGAATCGGAAGTACCCAAAACCTTTTGGGGATAAGTTTTTCAAACTATTGTAAACATTCTCAATAAAGCACACATAAGAGTAATCAACAATCAAACCCCTTATGAGCTATGACATGGCAGACCAACATCAATAAAGCACTTCAATATTTTTGGAAGCAAATGCTACATTAAAAGAAATGAAGACAACTTAAGTAAGTTTGATTCTAGAGATGATGAAGGTATCTTGTTAGGATACTCCTCCATAAGTAAATGATACAAGTGCTGCAACAAAAGACTCCACAAGATAGTTGAGAGTATATATGTAAAAGTAGATGAAATACCATTTCATCTAGTGAGACACCAACATCATGATGACTCATATGAAGAACCAATCAACAATGAACCACAAGATGATCGAATGAATAAACATCAAGAATAAGAGGATTCAAAGAAAGGGGAGAGAATGGAAACTCCATAGCCAAAGTTCCCACCAAGGTATGTTCAAAAATATCATTCAGAAAGTCAGATTATTGGAAACAAGGAAACATGTGTACAAACTAGAAGAAAACTTATAGATACATATAGCTCTACAAATTTTGCATTGTTGTCTATGATTGAACCCCAAAATTTTGTGCAAGCTAGACATGATGACCACTGGGTCAAAGCCATGAATGAAGAACTAGACCAAGTAGAGAAAAATAAGACTTGGGATCTTGTCCCAAGACCAAATAACAAGAATGTAATTGGAACTAAATGGGTATACAACAAGTTAAATGAATATGGACAAATAATTAGAAACAAGGACAAATTGGTATGCAAAGGGTATGCTCAAGTTGAAGGAGTGGACTTTGAAGAAACGTTTGCCTCTGTTGCAAGAATTGAAGCTATCAGGACATATTTGGCTTTTGCATGCTACAAAAAATTCAAAGTCTACAAAATGGATGTCAAATCAACTTTTTTAAATGGTGACCTTGAGGAATAAGTTTATGTGGAGCAACCAGAAGGATTCCTGCTAACTGAAAAAAAGGATTATGTTTTCCAATTAAAGAAATCCCTGTATGGGATAAAATAGGCTCCAAGAGCTTGGTATTTGCATCAACAAGGATTCAAAAAGGGAACTACTGATAACAACTTATACATCAAAGCTGAAGGTAATGATCTGTTAATTACTGTAGTGTATGCCGCTGATATTATTTTTGGAAGTAACATTGAATTAATTAGCAAGAAGTTTGCAGCTGCAATGCAACAAGAGTTTGAGATGCCCATGTTAGGAGAAATCTCCTTTTTTCTTGGTTTATAGATTCATCAATCAGAAAAGGAAATTTTCATTTCTCAAGGTAAATTTCTCAAGGAAATCTTGAAGAAATTTGGCATGGAAAACTGCGCACCAGTAAGCACTCCCATGACTGATAGTTGTAAACTCAACAAGGATGATGATGCTGCAGAAGTAGATCAAACCATGTACAAGTCTATGATAAGCAGTTTAATCTATCTCACAACTTCAAGGCCTGACATCATATAAGCAGTGGGTTTGGTAGGCAGGTTTCAAGCCAACCCTAAGGAAACTCATGTTCTTGCGGTTAAAAGAATATTTATATACTTGCAAGGCACTGTTGATTATGGCTTGTTGTATCCAAAATAAACAAATCTTGTTCTCAAAGCTTTTACAAATGTAGACTAGGCATAAAGTTTTGATGATAGAAAAAGCACCAGTAGAGGCGCATTTTTCCTTGACAGGTGTTTAGTCTCCTGGCTCAACAAGAAACAAACTTCCATTTCTCTCTCTGCAGTTGAAGTTGAATATATAGCTACGACATCCTATTGTACTCAAGTGTTATGGATTAAAAACAATCTCAAGGATATTCAAGTTCCCTGTGATCAACCTGTCTCTATCATGTGCGAAAATACCAGTGCTATTAATCTCTCTAAAATTCCTTTTCAACACTCTAAGACTAAGCATATACCAATCAAATATCATTTTCTCAAAGAACAGGTTCAGGATCAGGTGGTAAAATTAGAGTATGTTCCTTCCAAAGAGTATATTGCAGACATTTTTACCAAGCCATTACCAAGAGAACCCTTTGAGTGTCTTAGACAGAGGTTGGGTGCGATCTCGTCTTCCCTTATTCAGTAAAGAACATAGTTCACCACTTCATAGGTGCATTGTTGACCACATAGTATGATTTGAAAGTTACGATTCATTGTATTCTTCCTTGGGAAAAAAGGGGGAAAAGGTGAAACTCTAATTACAACAAGAAAACACAAGAATGAGGCTTGAAATATCAGGAAAGGAAAATGTGAAGTTTACAATAAAACCTTTCTCCCACATGTAGCAGGAAACACTACAAAACCAAACATATATATATTCAAACTAACATTGTGTTCTTTGAATTGAAGGTTGTACTATGCACACATATTGTCCAGTCTAGGGGGGGTGGCATCTTTGCAAGAACAATTGAATTTATGCATGTCGCATCAACTACGGGCGAATTAGATACACCTTAGGAAACGATGCATGCAGTCACACATAAATTGTTTTTTATTGCAATTGAATGTAGCTTCTAAAGGTGCCCCATTTGCTGCTATCACAATTGGCATTCGATGGTATTTTGTTTAAGGATGCTTTTGTGCACGTACAGAGGCCCGGAGGAGAGCATATCCAAAGTATTTCTTTGTCATTGTTGTCAAAGGGGGAGAATAAGGCCATTGATTTGACAGTTGTGCAAATTGAAAGTGGGGGCAACCTTGAGTTGGTAGTTGCATGCGCAAAAGGCCATTGATCTGGCAGTTGAGGACATTGAAAGGGGGAGCAAATTAGCATAAAGGCCGGTGCTTTGGCAGTCATCTTTCAGAATAGAGAAGCACCCATTTTGGTTTCCATCAATGACAAAGGGAGATTTTATTGTGCATATGTTGTCATTGATGTCAAAATGATCATGGAAATAGTCAGTTATAGCTCAATAAAAGACATAAGAAGTCGTAAAAAGATGAAATCAGAGTGCATGCAGAACAACAAGATGACTTGTGACGCAGTTCAGAAATGTAGTGCAATGAAGTGAACTGTGACAAATCCCCTTGTTCACGATTGCAGATCGGGTTAGAGGACGTTGGTGTTGCAGTGTGACGATGGATATGCAATGATTGCAGGTGCCTTGAGCCAGTGCAACGAATGGTGCAATAGAATACAATGAGACGAAGCCGATGTGACAAGCGATTGAGTAGACTGCGACATAATGAGTGGAAGTTTAGCAGTTGTGTGAATGAGCCACCAAGGGAACTTACAGTCCGATGGGGTAATTCAGTGAGCACACTACAAGACAAATGTGAAAAAATGAAGACTCATGAATTGAGTCTTGTGCTCTGTTTCTATCTGTGAAGTGGATGCTCTATATAACATAATGTGATTTTTTGCGTCATTCTTCAAGAGATGCTTTGATGATCTCGAGCTCAGTCGTAGGAAGATTTGGTCCATTTCTTTTAGTCAAAGAATGTCCACAACATAACTGTCTTGCGTCTACATACTTTATTTAGATAAAAGTGTAACTAACAAGACTTTGATATAGTCAAGATTTGTCCACAATATAACTATCATGGGTCCACATACTTTATTTGGACAAGATTGTAACTAACAAGATTTTGGTGTGGTCAAAGTTTGTCCACAATGTAACCATTACACATCCACATACAGGAAGGTGAACTTAGAAAAAACAATTATAAATATGGATGCGCTCTGATCAAGCAGAGTGGTGAAATAAGAGGAAATAAGGCATTGTAATTATTAAAAGGAATTGAACTGTAGATTTGTCAGTTCGTGTTGAAGAAGTTTAGTGATGTAACAATTTTTTCTGAATTAAGGGTGGCAGTGTGGTGCTAGGGTGAGTTGAAGCCCATCGAGGATTGGATTGCTCATCATTTGTAACATGTTGGTGCTTGA
Source organism: Picea sitchensis (assembly GCA_010110895.2). Lineage (NCBI taxonomy): Eukaryota > Viridiplantae > Streptophyta > Pinopsida > Pinales > Pinaceae > Picea > Picea sitchensis. Next base: position 62,262 of record SNQJ01S0002523.1, read on the forward strand.
GAGGATTGGTGTCCTCATTATCTGAGACAGGTTGGTGCCTGAGAGGATTGGTGTCCTCATCATCTACGACAGGTGGGTGCTTGTAGAGCTGAAAAATTATAATTTGTAAGTTGGTGCTTGTAGAAGAACATAAAGAAAATGTTCTATGGTTTTTTCCCGCATTGGGTTTCCACATAAAAATCCTGGTGTACTGTGTTGTTTTGATTTCTACACGTTTAAAATAACATAAACAATTGAAAGGAAAGAAAATTCAGTAAGTTAATATAATACTGATTCACCCTCCCTCTCAGTATTACTGTGAGTCTCAACAATGTTTTCAAATGTTTCATAAATATAATGATTTATTAAATCTAATATTTTGAAAAATATAAATTATTAATATTTATTAATTCTATTTTATGATTGGTTGAAAATAATGAAGAGACAATTTATCCTTGCTTGGATGTGAATTGTCTGAAAATAATAATAATTAAAACTTTAATTTAAAAAAAAAATCTTAAATATTGCCATCTGTGCTTATTTGACTAGTTGTCCTTCTACTTGATTCTTCATCATGCACTTATTTAATATGTTGATCTCCTTTGCTTGTTGTGTATTGAACTAGATTTATGTTTTGTTTGGGATGAGTGCAGATAAACACAATGTGTTATTTTCATTAAAACTGATTCAAACAACTTTGAACAATGTAGAGTGCTTTGGAGATTGGTTTCGTTCGATTCTAGAGAACACTAACACACTTCTTGTAATACCAACCTGTATACACATCAACGCAAAATTACTTGTTGATCATTAATTGTAAGATCAAATTGGATGATGAGTCACCCTGCACAAACTTTAAGGTTCAATAGATTCCTGCAAACCATGTGTTGTCATGTCATGGATTAAGTTTCACAGCTTTATTGATTTATTGGATGGATGTACTTGGTTATGGAGGATGGCATCTTATTAGTCCCTGCCAAAGGCATGGGACTATAGAAATCAGTTTTGCGTTGACTACACTTTTGGTTTTTCCTTGACCAAAAATTTAGTGTCGTTTTCCAAAGTTTAACTTTGTTGGGACCGATCTAATTTTTCTTCTTGTGTTCTGATTGGTCCTTCAAAACAACATCTTATTGTCGAGTTGGTGGTGGGAATTGAATATGCAATTTAATTATGCATGTTTAGAGGATGGTTGGAATGAGTGCATGTACAAGTCTCAAAGTTCTGAGACCATCATGGTCTTTGAATCTTGCTACAGTGTTAGTGGGTAATTGGTGGCATTTAAAGCCGTGAACTAGATAATATGCATATATATTTGCTATACAATATGCAGAATTATTTTAATATATATATATATATATATATATATATTATTGTCTTTCGATTGTTCATTAAATTTAGTACAATTCTTTGTATGGCATGATCCTTTGAGATAACTTTTACAGATTACAAGGAGTTTTAATTGAATTCTTTTGTTCTAATTAATTGATGGATTCTTCGGGTTTAATCACAGTATAATGTGATATAAGCCAAGAAGGTGAGGTTCTTCCCAAAGTTACAGGTGTTGTGGTTGGCAACTTGCAAGACATTTGGTTTTCGGGCTTGTACAAATCTATGAGAGCAGGTAAGAAGTCCCGTGCATCTAGTACATTGCTTTTAACTAGTTGGTTGTCATATTGATATATGTATATTAGACAAGCGCAATTAGTTTCTATGGTTATTGTTTGATAGATTTTTATTTATACATAGTGTAGCTACTTCTATTATGTTTTTTTTTTTTTAGAAGCAAGTCAACTTGCCCAGGGGTTGTTGCAGAGACTATGTAGGTGGAAAATGGTGAAAGGTGAACATGGAGAGTAGGTGTGTTATTTTGGGGTTGTATTGTTCACTTTGTTTTTGCATTACTTGATGCGTTTATCTACCATGCCATCTATTATGGTTCATAGAGATGGAGTTGTTATGAATTTCGAAGTGGTGTGAGTTGCATGTTGCAGGAGTTCAAATTTTGGGGTTCTAGGACACAAAGAATCAGAGTCAAGAAGAAACAAATAAGGTGTGTTGTTGTTAGCTTGTATTTTTCTTCTTATTTTGTAGTTGCTTGATGCTATGGAGATAGTGAAAGAACAAAGTTAGGAGCAATGCATTATTTTGCATGTGCTATAGAGCAATGTTGTTTTTAGGTTGGATGCATTTTCATATGGTGTTGAGGATTTTTAGGTTGGTGCATTGCACTGTGTTCCATCTGTTCTTTTTTTTTTTTTTTTCATATGGTGTTGAGGATTTTTAGGTTGGTGCATTGCACCGTGTTCCATCCGTTTTTTTGGGGATTATAGTATAAGAAGGCGAGTATAGTTCAGAAAGACATGCAATTTTCAGGTTGTCCGGAGGCTTTTACTATAACATATGGACGCACTAGATGCAATTATGTCTTGCACACCTCAATAGTTGGTAGAGGAATATCGCTAGCAGAGCCAACACTATGTATTTTCAATGCTTGTGAGGATAATTCATGTTGGTTGCCGTCGTGCAGTTCTGTACCTCCGCATGACGAACTGTGATAGGGGATGTGATTTGGACTATATCCTAGTCATCTGTTACACATTGATGTTGTTGGATTTGCAAGCAAAGGGTATTGATTTAGCACTGTTCCCAAGTGAATGCCATGCTTTTTTCCAATCCATTAATTATTGTCAGGGCACTGTTGGAGTCTAGAAGGGTAGATGCTATGAATTCTCGGTACATGTGTTGAAAATAAACCAAGTGTTTACTGTGCAATAGGCATAGCTATGTGGAGGTATGAGATATGGCCATAGAAAAAAATTCTGTCCTACCTGAAAAATGGCCAAGTAAAAATGTTTTTACTAGAAAATTGTCCAAAGATAAATAGATCACAGAGCTAAGATTTCCCCAAGGCCAAGAGCAAGATGCAAATCCGCTAAAATGTGTTTTACACATATATCAACTACCTTTCAAATATCAATATCCATAAGAAAAAACCATCGAGTAGTCCACAAATAAGTAGCACATTTGCTTCAGACTGCTTCTAGATGTGTGGCATTTCTTCATAAATTGGAGCAAATCAATTTAGCTTAAATCAATGACATATCTTGAAAATTATGTCACTTGTCACAATCATGGATGAAAAACTATTGGGAATATAGAAGTACGAAAGTGAAACAATGTGGGAGGATGACCCGTGCGTGTTATCTTCACAAGGTTTAAAAATACACTGTTTTAAATAGACTAAGTACAGTTATGTCGACGACAAAAGTGACGAGGAATCTAGGCATGACAATGCCAGAACACAAGCAATACAAGACGAGAAATTTTCAGGTTTTTTGGAGGATTTTTTTATGAACATATGGTGACATTGGGTACAACAATGTCTTGCACACGTCGACAGTTGGCAAAAGAATATTGCTAGCATAGCCAACATTATACATTTTCAATGCTTGTATAGATAATTCATTTTGGTTATCCTCGTGCAGTTCTGTACCTCTGCATGACGAACTGTGATAAGGGATGTAATTTGGACGATATCCTAGTCATTTTTTAGCTGTTGATGTTGTCATATTTGTAAGAAAACACCGATGATATAGAACTATTCCCAAGTGAATGCCATGCCTTTTTCAGGTCCAATAACTATTGTCGGGGCACTTCCCGAGTGTAGAAGGCTTGATGATATGAATTCTTTGCACATGTCTTAAAAATATACCAAGTGTTTACTGTGCAAGAGGAATAAGTGCATGGAGGGCATATATATGGCCATAGAAAAACCTTTCATCCAACTTGAAAAGTGGCCGAGTAAAGACACTTTTGACTAACAAATTGTCCAAAGATAAATAGATCAGAGAGATGAGATTTACCCAAGGGAAAGAGCAGGATGCCAATCCACTAAAATGTCGTTTACACATATATCAACTAATTTTTTAATAACAATAGCCATAATAAAAAACAATCAAGCAATCCACAAGTAAGAAACACATTTTCTTTGTAGTGCTTTTAGATGCGTGACATTTCCTCGTAAATTGGAACAAATCAATTTAGCATAAGTCAATGACCTATCTTGCAAATTATGTTGCTTGTCACAATAAAGGATGCATAACTATTGGAAATGCGATTGGAAGTGCAACAATGTGGGAGGATGACTCATGTGGGTTATCCATATAGGGCTTAAAAATAGACAATATTAAATAGACAAAGTATAACTATGCGGATTGTAGAAGTGCCACAGACAATATGAAATCTCGATGCAAGGGTTGAAAGCATGGATTCTTTGCATGAGGATTCAAAATAGACTGAGTGATCGATTTACAAAATACATGTCGGTGAAGGGCATCACAATATGGAATCAAAAAAAGCATCCACACAACTTGAAAAAAAGATAGGTATAAAGGCATTCCAACACCAAATTTTTGAAACATAAATAAATCCAACAATTCAAGGTGCTTCAAGACCAAGTGCATCATGCGTATTTACTAAGGTGTATTTTCCAGACACATGAACAACCTCTGGAACACAAGTAACCACACTGCTACACTTCCGCATTGCCTTAGTTCCAATACCTAGTTTTTTTTTTTTTATCAGGTTGTGGAGAAGATTTTGCTGTTGCGATATTTGGATGCCGATCAATGGCATATTTTCATTCCTTTTGTGGGGATTCTACACTTTCAACCTTTGCACTAAAAATTCAAGCCACTTATGGTCTGGCATTGGCACAATTGGTTGCTTAGACACTTGTGCAATTGGAAGAACTATGTCATCGACACTTCTTCATAGGTGTATGTTGCATAGAGCATGTACTTGGTCTATATTCAAATATTGTGCAGATAACTGGTATGTCTCCTCTTTCCGCAGTACCACATTTTTGCATCCCCTCACTTCCAATAGTTCTGCATGGGGGATTGTGACTGCAAGCATCATAATTTGTAGGATAACTAATTTATTTATGGCACATTGGTTTGCTATGATTTTGGAGGAAATAACATGGATCTAGAAGCAATGCAAAGCAAATGTGTTGGTTATCTATCAATTGCTCGATGGTTTTTGTTTATAATTGCCCCTATTCGAAAGGTAGTCGATATATGTGAAAAAGACAATTTAGCAAAAAATCACATCCCATTGTTTGATAGTGTGTGCTCCATGCATAGTGTAGTTACTTGGTATCATTTAAATTTGCATTGGCATTTGTGTAATGTTTAATCAAACTAGTACTCTTTTTTCCATCCGTATTGCTGAATCGAATGGTTGAATGAAATATTCTCGATGTGCATCATATATGTGAAAGAAATTTAGTAGCTACTTATTATTTTTCCTTTTTAGGGGTAGATTAAAATGGTCAAGAGCTACTCCAGAAACTATATAGATAAAAAATAAATCAAAGATAAACATAAACAAAAAAAAGTTATGTTGTTTTGAGGTTGCATTTTTTTCCCTGGTTTGCTTCAGGCTATATACATAGCTTAAGCATCATTTGAATGACACAAACTAAAACATGGAAGATACAATGTTATGAGAGCATTAAAATAACTATGTTCTAGAACTGTACACAAGGGTGAAAACATCATTATAAATAAACAAAGGATTGTTGTTTTGGACTTTCAATCTAAAATGCATGTAAGTCATAGTAAACATTGGCATGTTCAATTACATAGACATCCAGACACATATAGAAATATTTACATATATATTTTTACATATTCACAAATTTTTATTTCCTTGTTGTTGAATGAAAGCATGTTTTCATATTCTTGTTACATGTTTAGAAAGTTCTTGTTTCTTTGTTGGATCAAGAAATTTTGTTGAACATTACAAGCAATTGATATAACATAGATTATGGTCTTAGAGAAAATAAAATATTGGCAATTTGCATTGTGTTTGCATATGTCTGCCATCCATATGCATTGCTATTTGTCTTGTTTGATGTACAATACATCGAAACAATCACTAGTGTTTAAAAGGAAAATAGGGAAAAAAAAAGAAACATGGAACAAGAATTGGACATGTGCATTTTCCTAATTTTATCTGTACACTATTCACTTGCTTCTCATTTGTTGTTTGTTAATATTGTATATTTCATGCGATTTTGACATGAGGTTTTATTTGCTTGTTCATTGCATTTGGTGCATTGATTTCACATGAAAATGAAATAGATCAATTGTAGGAGAGCACAAAGTCACAAGCAATACATGAGAAGAAAGTCAAGAACAATGTCCCAAAGGAGGTATGCCTATAAAAATTATGCAACAAACATGATTTTTTTGGTAAATTATATGCATATGCAACAATATATATCCATAATACATAGTAGTGCATATAATCCAAAGTGCATATTTCATATGTGTCTATCCTATCGGTCGTGGGTTGAAAATCCAGGGCTTGTCAAGATTCAATGTACAAAACTCCAATGCATTTGCATATTGAATGTTTAGTGGTGGACTGAACAAGTTGTCACTCGAGATGATATGGGAATTACATAGACTCGTTAGCCTTTTGTCATATGTGAATGGAAAATGTATTAAAAAAAAATTCTTGGACTTCAATTGATTAGTTGATAGTGCATTAACAAAGTTATAAACATACAACATTAAAATAGATAACCATTGAATTGAGAAAAGGCACACTAGATTGCAAAACAGAAACACAGTTCAAATTATTTTCATTTGGTACGAGTGACACATAGAAAGGTAGGCTATTACATTTCATAGAACTGTGATATGCACTTTGGTTATTTCAATAATGGTTGAATGGGAACACGACCATATTATTTATTTATATCTGTTAACAATATCTCTTGATGGAGTGACTATTATAGATAAACAAGAAGAGAAAGCAAGCATATTGTTGACATTAGGTACACGGTGGTTTATTTTTCTAGAGATTGCACCCTGTTACAAAATTCTTACACTATTATTAGGTGCTTAACAAGCTTCGAATGCTATTATCTTGATGGTCCTCGAATCAAGCGGTACTAGAACATCATAAAATGTTATCTTGAATTGTGAGTGTTCTCAATGTGGCTAGGTTGGATACCTGCACATTGCTTGAGTAAGTGCAAACCATTTATTTGGGATTTTGTTCTATCCCAACACAACTTTTAGAATGTGTGAATTCATCCCGAAGCTGGCAGTTGGATTTGGTGTACATTTGTTCGAGCTGATGGCATTTCTCTATTTGGGATTCCTCTGGATCAACGAAGTGTGGGCGTGCTTCATCATGCATTCTAGAAATCCAAGCACTAGCTGGCCCAAGTCTTGTAACTAGAACTTTTCCCGCTTAGTCAGGCACTTGCAAATGACAAGGACCAAGTAATTGCTCCAATGGGTAGGCCCACCATCATCCTATTGTCTAGTTCAACTTGGTTGATAATGAAGAAGAGGAGGAAAATTACAACCGATAGAGCAGGAAATGCACATAATGGAGTTGTCGGGTTCAACAAAGGTGTTGATCCATGACGACAAAAACAATAGATGTTGGCTCAAAGAGATGGAAAACTGCAGGAACTTCGAAGCACAGTTCAAGCAACTATTTGGTGAGGCTAGGGATCTTTCTCATAGACTATAGGATGGATATCCTTCCTAACAGTTTCCTTCTCAGTGTCAACCGAGGTGAGAATGAAACAATGGGACTGCAGGCGGTCTGCATGAACTGCGGGTTGTAATAAATCTCATGTTTTCTAGGAGAAGCCATGGATGTGGGGACTTTGCGGTCAAACTATGACTCCTGGGATATATGGACCCGATGGCTGGGTGGTTGGTGGAAATGATAAATTGATAGCTTCTAGGAGATCTATTTCTGGAGAAATGGAGATTGGTTATGAATAACATGGCCCTGGAAAGTAGTATAAGTAGTTGCAAAGACGACAAAAAATTGTCGCCGTGATGTTCTCATTTTCATGCTGGATATATGTGTCGATGTTCATGTACTGATACATTGAAATTATGATCTAGGTTACTTTAGTACTCTATGTAGGGGGACGATTCTCCATACTCTTGGTGGTGTTTGCACAATGTGGGCTCATAAATATCTGTGTGTGTTGTGCATGTGTGATTTGGATGGATTAGATTACTTGACACTATGATATTGTAAAATGTCTTGTATTCCTTGTGGCTCATGTGCGAGAGTGTCGTCTTTTCTAGTCTCCTATGTGCTACCCATGACTTTGCCTATAAAATGATATCTATAAATCCGCTGGCCTGTTAGGTTGTCTTGTAAATGGCTTAGTAAAGAGCCTTTTGATGACAAGTTTTTTGGAATATGGTTACATCTTGAGTTAGTACATCATTTGCGCGGGGGATGTCTGCAACTTCAATACCAGTCATCAATTTATAATACTTTCCATCTCACATTTTCCGCGAAGTTAATGTCCATGTCATATTGTTTAAGTTTAGCAAGGAAGTTTGTTCGTCGACCTTCTCTAAATTTTCGTTGAATAAATATTGTTACTGGAAGGTGTCCTTCATAGGCTATCGACACAAGAATGTTTTTTTCTTTTTCTATCTGCTATACGTTTGTTTTTTTAAATGCATTTTGATAAACATGAAAGTTATGAATAGTAAATTATGGAGGTATGATTTCTTTAAGGTCAAGTGCACAGGGCATATTTAATAACATGTTCTTTCCACACCTAAGTTAGTTAGGAAATACGAGAAATGATTAATAGAAAGCATTAGGAAGCTCACAAAAAACCGCAACATTTACTTTGCACAAGTCATAAATAGCCTTCATTTTTCTCAAATGCGAGCAAATCAAAGTGTCATAAATGATTGGGTCATCGTGCAAATTATGTGGCCTATCAGAATCCCCAATGCAGAACAATTGCAAATGCGAATGTGCGGGATTGGGTGACAATCAATCATATGAATTATTTGCACTATGGTTGAAAATAGAATTAGCAGTCCCAACTGCTCAAGCCATATACATATGTGGAGAGAACATGTGCACAAAATATAGGTTAGCACATTGCGAGGGTCCAATGCTTTGCATTGGATGTATACATTAGCTTCGACATCCACAACTTTCAGGGTGTTTGAGAATTTTGATACCATGTAACAATGCCAAAGATTTTGACTGTTAAATATTGATCCGGATGTCAGGATCTTGCTATGTTTTTTGTGTGTGCTTCTCAACCACCTGCTACTATTATAGTTCCATAGGATCATGCAATGGATGCCATGTTGATTGCTAGTTGCTAATGCATTTCAATTTCAAGATCTAGCTTGAAGTGTTGTGCAAATGCATATATATTTTCTTCGTAGAAAGTACAAGTTTGCTGTGATGAACAATGCCAAGGAGTCAATGTTCATAACAAAGTATATTATACTTGGAAAATCTTTTTCATTTGTAGGTATTTTCACAATTTAATATTGTAAATATAATTAACAATTTTGTAGTGCTATGTATATTGTGTGGTGTGCAATGTGCTTTGTGTGTTGCATAGTTGATGTACATCTGGCCTAAGAAAAAAAGAAGGGGGGAGAATATGTCAATGTAAACATAATATATAATATATTGTATGTGCTTTGGGTTCACATATTCATTGCTCCAATCAGGATAAGTTGGACGAGCCATGGAAATATTAGTACTAGTGCATCGCAAACATCCATACAACAACAAATTCAGAGGTAAATTTCCATAAGCTATTTTATATGATTCTCATATCTGATAGTTATTGCCTTATGATTAATAACAAGATTCACTTTCATACATCAGTTATCATAGAAAAACTATACACTAAAAATATCAACTATAACAATGCACCAAAAATAACAAGATCTAGAAATATTAACCATGCACAATAGACACAAGAACACAAGAGTTCATCCTGGGAAATCCAACCTTCGGAGAAAACCCAACAACCTTTCTCTAGAAGAATTCAATCCAAGTTATTACCAGTACATCACCATGAATAGCCAAAATACCATACAAAGAAGATCACCAAGACCTAGCTCCTCAATAATATGACCAAGAATAACCAAGCAAGAGCTTGTCCAAGTGTGGCACACTCTCCAAGATAACCAGTAACCCAAAAATAGCGAAACTACCAAAACTGTAGCTGCAACTGACTTATGCACATTGTAGGAGGAGTTGTCTGACTGTCAAATTGAAATGAGCCAGTCCTGTATTTATACTGATTTGGGTGCTAGTTTGGGGACGACTTCTTATTTTTGGGTCTTCAATTTTATTATTATTTTTCCTGTGGGGCCGACTTCTCTTCCCGGGTCTTCAACTTCTTCCTCGGGCTTATGTAATGGTGTAGATGGGTCTTATTGTACTTTCTTGTGGAGAATGACAACCCGAAGTTTCAAATCTCCAACACTCCCTCTCAATGAGGGAGGCATTCTCCATACTTGGATTTATTCTTTCATAGAAAGGTTGTTTTCATGAGCCATGTTGATGTGCCATATTTGCACATTTATTCCGTCCCAGAATATGCATGTGATAACATCTCCAGTCCATCCACTCCTTGACAGGAGAAGGATTGCACCTAGGCCATTCACTACTAGCAGAGCCCCATGAGTGAATGAATCATTACCCTTGGTGATATCAACACTAACATATCCCCATGCATGACTAATTTGGGATAATGTATTCCCGATGCTTATCTAGGCCACTCACCACTAGGAAAGCCCCATGGATGAGTGAATCATTCTTCTTTGGTCATTCAACACTAGCATAGCCCTGTGCATGACCAATATAGGAAGAATGTCTTCCAAAAGATGGAGAACATCAACATAATTGGGCCATTCACAACTAGCAGATCCCCGTGAGTCAATGAGTCATTCTCCCCTTGGTCATATCAGCAATAGTATAGCTCCGTGCATGAACAATATCGGGGAATGTCTACCTGATGCTATCAACATACTTGGGCCATTCACAACTAGTAGAGCCCCGTGAGTGAATGAGTCATTCTCCCCTCTAGCATAGACCCATGCATGACCAATCTAGGGGAATATCTACCCGATGCTATCAACATACCTGGTCCATTCACCACTAACAGATCCCCATGAGTGAATGAGTCATTCTCCCCTTGGTCATATCAACACTTTCATAGCCCCGTTCATGCCCAATCTGGCGGAATGTATGCATGATGTTGAAACATCAACGCTCATCACTAGACAAATCAACAGGGCTAGTCTTGTGTATCATCCTTCTCAGCCAAGTCAGCATGGCCATTTTGGGAGGATATCTACAGTCTTCTCATCCGTGGATAAGTACTAGAGCTTCACTGCTCTCTTCTATACCATGTCTCAGATGAAGTCTCGCAAGAAGATTCCGAAGTTTCACCACTTCACATTTTGCGACATTGGTTGTGACATACTCCGTCTCTGCTATACTAAGTTCTATAGAAGCCCGCTTCCATCTTATGCCAGAAATCATAACTGATTCCAAGCTAAAGTAACACCCTGAGGTGCTCAATCTGTCTACTGCACACCCTGCTAAATCATAATCTGTATATCTCTGCAACCTCACTTCATCACCCGAGACAAATCATACCCAACTGTACCATGCTTCACTTCCACCCACTGGAACTACCTTGGCTTCAACCAAAATACTGGCTTAGGGTATTCACTGCAAATAAAATATTTGGCCTGGAATTCACTAGGTAAAAGTATCCAATATACTGCTTGTACATCGTGGGATCCACCAAATATGAATATGAAGTAGAATCACTTAACTTCTTCAAATTTGTCTCCATGGACTTGCAACCCATCATATCGAACCTCATCAGTATCCCTTGACTAAGGAAGATCTCATATGGTCTCTGTCACACCTCCAATCCCATAGTACATCTGACCAAGATCCTCCATCTCAAACTCTAAGGACAACTCCCTCTATCACTAGATTAAGTGTTGATGTCTAGTTTGCCTCACTGGCTGCTCCCTCTGTGACTGAGACAAAATCCATACCCAGTCCTCCTGACTAACTACCTCCTTTATCACTATAACAAGATCATATCTCGTAGAATCCTCTTGCCTATGAAGCTTATTCCTGGCCTCCTCAACTCATGACACTTGTCTATTAGTCCTGGGAGATTTTTCTCTCCCACTTGGATCTAAGGTGGAACTCCCTCTGAATGGTCAGCTCTCCCTTAGAGCCAACTGACTCTCTTTGAGATTAGGCTCAATCCGAGTCTGCATAATCTTCAGAGCCATCTGCTCCCTCTGCACCCACTGATCTCCTCTGAAGTCTAATCTCCAATGAACTATCCTAAGAGGTTTCTCCTCCCTAATGGATCAAGAGGGCTCACTCCCTATGAAATATGGCTCCCTTTGAGATGGTACTTGGTGGGCCCGTTTGCCTCACCACTGGTGGAGCTGTTAAAGTTTAAGCTATTATTAGGTTACCTTTCAATTTACTATATAAAAATAACATAGATAGGATCACTGAGAGAAACACAATCACAAGATACACAACATTTATCCTGGGAAATCCTCATGGGGAATAAAACCCAACAAAACTTCCTTAATATAGATAGCCAACACAATGCCAAGACAATGAACCAAACAACACATAAATTCCTCTCCCAAGAATGCGCCTCTCTCTCTC
>SNQJ01S0002523.1:91252-130430 GCA_010110895.2 Picea sitchensis
GAACTTTCTATTTATGGAAAGTGGTTAACCCTAAAATAAGGAAAATAGGTTAAGTGACCTAGAAATGGGTTAAGTGACCTAAAAATGGGTTAAGTGACCTAGATGATGAAAGTATAAATAAGATAGCTATGGACTCTTGCAATACATCCTTTTTGTGGATCAATGGAGATCTTCTTGTGAGAATATCTTTTGGAGTATTGATGGAGAGCTTCTTTGCTGTGGATCTCTTGAGCATGATTGAAGATCTATTCTGAGCAAGAGAGCATGAGGAGGATCTCATGGATGCATCAAAGTTTCGGCAATATCAGAGATCTTGACGACAAAAGTCTCAGAGCTTAAGAAACCCTAGCTTCTGAGGTGTACGCGGGTTGTAATGGGCTAGGGCGTGTACATACGCGGGCTGTATGAGGACATGGTGCGTACAAAGAATAAATCATGGAGATTTGTATTTGAGCTGATGATTGACATTTGAAGACTAAAGCAGGTTCCAGATTTTCATTCTATGGCTCAGATCTGTCACTAAGACACTGGTATGATTACATTCTTGTCTTGATGGATAGTATAACTTGTTGTGTTGTGAATGCTTTGGGCATTCTTGGTATGGATGCTATGATGTGGTTTATGATGGTTGATGGAGTAAGCAATACTCTTATGATTCAATTGTGATTGCTATGGTATACTATTTTCTTATACATGATTGAGTTGGCATTCATATTGATTGGTTGTGGAGCATGAGTAAGCTATTGGAGAGCTTGGATGTGTTGTGTCTGGCTGGTGGTCAGTTTAGACAGTGAGAGTCAGAAGAGAATGATAAATTGGTTGCAGAGGATATGAGTTGATCTTGAAGAGAAAAACCTAAGATCTCATAAGTGATACGCATGCTGTTATATACATTGGCCGCGTACATACACGAGCTGTAGTGAGCCAGGGCGCGCGCACACACACAGACTGCACTACTGATAGGTCACGTACCTGTTGTAGATTGATATTTGTTGTGGATTGTTGCCTCATATCAGTTGGTGCTGAGGGTGTAAGCTGAGTCTTGCATTATAGAGCCGGTTCTCTTGTAGAGTTGTACTCTATTAAGTTGTTGCTGAAAAACCCCAAGGATTGTAGTCCGTAATAAAAAGAAAATTGTACATACATCTTGTGTTCTTTGTGTTCCTTGTGCTGATGACTTGTTGATGATATATTGCTGATATATGTTGCTGGCATGTGTTCACATATAACTGGTTATAAATGACAACAATGAGTAATGAGTAAAATGTTGAATGCTAAATAATGAGTTTTGTGTAAGAGGGAAGTTTTGGGAAAAAGAGCCCCACACTCATTCACCCCCCCTCTAAGTGTGGTAGGTGTGCCCAACAGATATGACATGGACATTAACTTCGTAGAAAATGTCATATGACAAGTGTTAGCACTATGAATCACCCTCAAATTGCAAAGAGGATAAGCCCAATACCCATCAGATTATGTGTAAATGTAAATGAGAGTTTAAAGGTCAAATGGACAAGACTCAGAATAATAATGTTTTAACTTAGAAATCTAGGCTAGCACACACAAGAAAATGAGGTCTTGATTAACTTTAGTCAGTAAATGGGAGTAAAAGTGAATAGAAGGAAGACTTTGGCGAGGAAGGTGTAAAGGTATGCTATTGACATCAGGTCTTCAAGCAACTCAAGGAGGAAAAACTCAAACACAAGATCTTCTTGAATTCAAAGTTTAAAGAACATTGAAGAACATCATAACAGTACTATAATAAAACATTCATCATAATACAACCATAAAAATCTCATGTGGATCATCCAATCATGAAAAATTCAACATAAAATGCAACAAGATGAAATAAGAGAAGCCGACTTATATTAATAAAAAATTCCCAAGTCCAGTACATAACCAGAGAACTAGTCTACTTAGTCAAAAATATTATAATAACGGAGCCCAACACAACCATTCCAACCTTCTTAATCATTTAGAGTATGTTTTTATAACAAAAAAGGAAAGGCAACAACTAGATGTGTGAGCCGGCCTTCCTCCCCTAGGATTCTCCAAAACAATTACAAATCTAACACCTGTGGTAACAACTCTTAACAAACTGCTACAAAATAGGAAACATGTTGGCAACTACTCCAACAAAAATTAAATGACATGTCTCCCTTGTGGAACATTCCTTTCCATTGCCAAGTGTCCTCCAGGGGTTGTATGTTGTCACCATGCTACCACCTGCGATCCTCGCTCCTCTCTACATCACAACCCCCCAAAGAGTGATGAATTCAAATCCCTTGATTGCAGGTGCCAGTTCGTAGCGCCATTCAATAGCGCATTGGGTAGCCAGTTCTGTAGCGCCCTTTGCAAAACCACTCTGCACATTTTGTAGCACCTCCTCCAAAACAGGCTTGCAGTTTCCTTAGCGCCGATCTTGTGTAAAGACTGTGCAATTCCGTAGTACCCTTCCTGAAATATCTCTGCACATTTGGTAGCGCCATACCTCAAATAGCCTATGCAGATTTGGTAGTGCCATCTATCAACTGTTCCTGTAGATTCGGTAGCGCCATTGCTGAGTTTAGCTAGGAGGTTTCGTAGCGTTCTTCAGAAACGACAGTGCCACTCTGTATTTCAGCTAGGAGATTTCGTAGCATATTAGGAAACAAAATTGCAGAACATATTATATAGACGATTCCGCAGCACCATGGCACTACAAAATGTTTGTGCTTTTTCTGTGTGATGAGACCAATCCTTAAAAAGCACAAAAAAATTAGCTGATAGGTTAGGAGCTTGTAGATGCCTGTATAGGTGGAAAAAATTATACTTCCTTGATCACTTTACTCTTACAAAAAGAGACCACCCACAAAAATGGAGCTTATATCCCCCAACTATTTCATCAACCTAGCACCCCTCCTTGTTGCAGGAGAGCTTCCCTCTACCATAGCAACATGTTTTTATTTTGCAGGGATCCTCTTCTTGAATGCATGTGTGCTCTTCTTCACTACTGGTTCCTCTCTTTCAATGGTAGCTTCTACTAGAACATTCAAGTTTCTCTGGGCCAATTCATCCTTGAAATGTTGCAATTCTTCCTTGAGCTTTCTATTTTGAGACTGAAAACCTTTGTTTTTCCTATAGAGGTTCTTAAGTTGCTTATGAAGAGGCAGGGCTCTTCTTGCTACAAATCTTTCCAAATCAATGGTGTTATTGTACATATCCATGAGCTCCTTCATATTAATTCTCTCAGATAAAATTTCTACTTTCAAACGAGCAACCTCATTCCTAGCCTCCCTGAGTTGTCTAATCAATTTTTTGAAAGTGTGATTACTAGGTGGAGTGCTGATGTTGATATTCTCAACAAGTTTCTCAATGGCTCCACCTTCATCTTTCTGTTGCACATGGGATCTGTCTATCATCCCAATAGGATTCTCAATGCCTTTACCCTTATCTTTCTTTTTCTTTGGAATTGAAACCGTGGGTAGGACTTCTGGTTCAACAACCTCTTTGAGAGCTGATGATCTAGTAAAAGGCTTCTTGACTTTTATGCTGGCTACTGGATCAGGTGAAGAGAAATGAAATTTCCTTCCCCTCTTGGCTGTGGCTTTAGTGGATGAAGGGACTTCTTCCAATTCAGGTGCAGGAAAAGGTGAAAAGTCTCTCTGTGGAGAATGATGAGCCTCCCTCTTGATTTCCTAAATTTCCTTGATGACTTCTTGGTCTTGAGTAGAGGCTTTGCTCTTTCTCTTCCTGCTTGTTCCCGCTGGAGCAACACTAGTAGACAGAAAAGGACTCTGCATCTTAGCCCGAGGAGTAGAGGCTATATCCAACTACATGTGGGTAGAGATAATGAACTGTTCCCAAGGAATGTTCCTCTTCTTCAATTCTTCCATCACCAACATCCTGATCAATCCATAGTGAAAATCACTAGTGTCCACAACCTTGGACTTGGCTTGGAATCTATCAAACATCTTCCCCATGCTCCTCAAAAGGCAGAAATGGATATTCATTGCATATTTACCAATAAAATGAAGCAACAACCTTATATGGTACTAGCATAACATGTTAAACCTTCCCTCACATGTAAAGTATCTCTGGATGATCTTCAACATTTTGTCAAAATATTCAACTAGATGGCTTCTAGGCACTCCCCTGGACAAATTGCGTGTCTGATAATCTAGTTTGAGGAATTCCTTGGAGAAAGAAGCATTTAAGATCATGGATTTAAACCACCTCTCACCAGTATTAGGAATCCCTATGGCTACTGCAATAGAGGCTTTAGATACCTCAAACTCAAGGTCTCCTACCTTAGTCTTGATGCCATCAAAATGTAATGCAAATTGCCTTGCTACTTCAGGGTGTCCCCTCTGCATGTTTTGGAAAAAAGAGAGGCAACCAACCCTTTGAAAAACCTCCCTGACCATTGGCTCAGCATCAAACAGGTGCATGTTAGAGGGTTTAGTCCTAACCACACTCCCTCCCTTGTAATATTTCTTCTTTTGAGGTGTCTCCATGGGTAAAGACATGGGATCAAAGGTTGGGGTGAAGTGAGGGGTAAGGAAACAAACAGAGGTGAAGCTCAATGAGAAATGACAATGGCTAATGGCTGCTTTCTCTCTCAGGATTTTTCTCTCACTCACCTTGAATTAAAAATAGAATTTGAGTTAAGAAATGCAGGTATGCACTGCTCAACTTTATGTCACTACACCATGGTCATCAAAGTTTTGGAAAGGAAAGGACTGCAATTCTCCTTACTGCCAATAGATATTAAGCTAAAAGAGTGATGATACAGTAAAATAAAATGCTAATGCAAGGGTCTTTGAATACCAAAAGGTATCACTCCAATCCAAATAAAACACAATGTATGAAAACATGGGATATGTAGCATGGTTTTAGCATCTTCTTTTTGTAGCGCAATGTGCACACAAGGACCAGGTGATTGCACAGGTACTCAGTATTCAGGAGAAAAATGAATTGGCCACTACAATAGATGAAAACTAGGTGACAATGGTTGCAAATTTTGTGAGAAGAAAGCTATAGATGCAAATGGATGAAGGAGGGAGTAGTCTGCAACATCAGGCGCTACCAAAAGCTCAGGAAAGAGATATCTCAAGACTTTTATATACAATGGAGAGAGCTCATTGAATACCTGGAGAAGTGACTAAAAATGGAGGATCTGGAACCAGTTAGGAAACCTCCACGTCCTCCTTAGCCTCCAATTTAGCTTTTGTAGTTGATCCCGTAGCACAGCCTGCAACTGGTCTGAACTACTGATTTGAACAACGACGAGCTTGAGAGAAAATTCAAATTCTCAAACCGTTAGTAAACTCATTAATGACCAGATATTGATATTCTCCTTTAATGAACAATGGCGTTGAAAACAAGGTAGATCATGACCTCAGTGGATTATGACAAATTATGGCAAGGATTAAAGGACAAAGAGTGTGCTACGAAAATTCCTAGTGAGTTGGTAGTGCCTTTTTCAAAAATTTGATTTGACACCCTTTAATCGGACATAGGGAAAACATGGCAAGGATAAAGGGTAAGAGTGGATGGAGTGATAGGTCAATTCATAAAGATCATGGGATGGGTTATGCTTGATGTCAATTCATGAGGTGAGTCAAAACATAAACCACAGAATGAAGCTAGGCTTAAAATCTATGTGTGGGCCAAAAAATGAGCCAAAACCACAAGTCTTTATTTGTTCAAGCTAACCTAAGCAAATCACACAAAGAAAAATAAAGAAAACCTAAAGTCTAAAGGCTAAAAAATTAAACCTAAGGGATAAAAGACCCAAGGCAACTTTATGTGATAACAACAAGGAATGCAAATTGATGACTAGTATTGAAGTTATAGACATCTACGATGTAGACCATGTTCTAACTTAAGATGTAACCATATTCTAAAAAACGTGTCATCAAAAACCTATTTACTTGGCCAATTTCCACATTGTGTCAATTCTTTGGTTACAATCATATCTTTTCATATGGCACATGCATATGTTCCCCAATTCACATCGTCTGCACATCCAATAACTTTGTAGTACAGATTCTGACAAGTCATGTAATCTACACTAAAACCAAAGCTTTTATGACAAATTGATTTAGTGCGAATTATGAAGAAAAGGTGGTGATTAGGTGTAACACAAAGTAATTGTTCCCACTATTTTATGAGCTACTTGATGGTTTATAATTATGATTATACATATTCCAAATATAATTCAAATGTGTGGAAATAACATCTTAGTAAATACATATCATGCAATTGGATTTAAATCAAATGGAGTTCAATAATCTATTATTCATAACCTTCACCTACGCTAGGTCGATTTAAAAAGTAGTCGTATGGAAAATAGAAGAAGAAACCAACCCTTTTGTAGTGATACTATCAATTCACTAGCCAGAGAGAACACAAATTTCCACTGGTCTATCTCTTGTAAGTGGTTCTTGAACAAGAGTGCAGAAGAAAATCAAATGGACAAACTCTGGACCACAGGGCTTGTTAATGCTTGCTGTGTACCTGAGGTTTTCAACTTCAAGGAACTCGTATACTAGTGTGCTTGAAGGTTCGATTATAGGACAAGAATGATTAAGGTCACAACAAAAAGAAAGAATATAGTCCTGCTTACTCCCAAGTTCTTCAATAAAATGCTTCATCTTCCTTCTAGAGATAAACCTATTAAGGTTGCGGAAGCAGATGCCTTCCTAGCCTCTCAGGTAGGTGGTTCCAATATATTGAGAGAATTTATGCTACCTCCTGTAAACATGTCGATCAAATTTTCAACAATTGATATAACTTTGATACAAGAGCCATACTGGGACTTTTCATGGATGTTCACACATGTAGTTGGTCGACAATCAACTTTACTTATACCTAGGTTAGCATTGTATGCATTGTACTTTACCTTCCAGAGGGATGCCATGTTTGACTGGGCATATGTGATATATGATGAAATTTGTTTTCAGTTAAGCAATTACTTAAGGATATAAATTTTTTGTATGGATGCATATATGGTGTTTGCAATTGTCTATTGCAATGTCTTTGATAGTCTATTCGTTAAAGTGAGTGTAAATATACAGAATGAACTAGTCCAATTCTGGCACCCGGTGCTATGCAAACACAAAGTGTGATTCAAATTTTACATTGTTCAAGATAGTTTTGTTAATCTTTTTAGACACATGTT
Source organism: Picea sitchensis (assembly GCA_010110895.2). Taxonomy (NCBI): domain Eukaryota; kingdom Viridiplantae; phylum Streptophyta; class Pinopsida; order Pinales; family Pinaceae; genus Picea; species Picea sitchensis. The sequence continues at coordinate 98,415 of SNQJ01S0002523.1, forward strand.
GGTTGGGGTAGAGCCCAAGAGAATAACTCAAAAAGCTGAGGATGTTTTCAATGGAAAGGGATTTTTCATTCAAGAGGAAAACCATACATACATCCGGTTGTATGGTTTCCAAGAAAATCCCCTTCTACTCCCTATGTTTGTCCACGATAGATATTTTGTCGTGGAATTTTGACGACAGTATAAAACCTGATGCATTTTATTTGAAAAGGAAATAAAAATACAAATCATTACATTTCACAAAAGTCAGGAATATGTCACATTGAAAGAAGTCTATAAAACACTTAGTTCATTTAATCTAAAATGAGCACAACCTCTAGGGAGTTTTGACCCCCAGGGTCTATTTTCCCAATACTTAAAATCCATAAGATATAGTAATCTATTCACTAGATTCGACGAGGAAATGGGTGACAGTCCATCCACAAAAAAGGACATCAATGCATGTAGAGAGGACTTTCCAACATAACTAATATCAAATACCAAAAGGAAAAGCAAAGCAAGACAAAGGAGAAAAAACAATTCTAATTTCCAGTCTTCCTACAATACCTAGACATGCAAGAGTTCTTCCTCTAGACAAAGAACACAACAACAAAATCTAAATAGAGAAGAGAGTAATGACGCGTGTGATGGAGGTGATGGTAGAGAGAAACCATGCCATGAAAATATTGAATGTTCACATGCAATCTCATAACAACAAAGGAAATGAAGCACACATATAGACTATTCACAAGATCCGGGAAGTCCATCACAAGATCTAGGAAGTCCAGGAGATGTTGATGATATGCATATCAAGAGTAGAGAGCTATCTGGCTCGGTTGCCCAAAGAATTGTAGAAATCTAGGAGATTACACAAAACCTCGCAAGAGAAGAACCGATGTTGTTTGAGAAACACTCCTTGACACTGCACAATACTCAATACAACAAGCACGAAATGAAATTGCACATAGACAAGGCCAATCTGAAAAATAAAAAGATAGTTCATAGATCAAGTGATGTAGTGGATATCTTAGGAGTTGGACCATATTTCCTCATAAAACTACATTGTTCCACATGAGACACACTTTTCAATTCAATTTTCGACCAGTTTTTGCAGAACATTATATTGAAGAAGAGAATAAGTGAGCTTGAGGAGGCACTGACTCCCAAGCCACTCTTTGCATGACCATTGTCCATACTCTCCGCAGAGAAAACTCTTCCAAATACTCCCAGAAACTAAAAGCCAATCAGAAAATCACTTCAATTACTCAATGGAGTTAGAGACTATGTTGCTAAAAACATTAATAGAAGATTGGAGATAATCAGATAGAGATTGGAGGTCAATGCGAGCCTACATAATATTTCATAAAGGATTACAAATTTTACTAAATATTTGGGAAGAGATTTTCAACATGATGAAGACTTCTATAAAAACGAGGTAAATACTTTCATCACAAGAGTCACTATTATGATTGATTATCAAAGAAACCAACAAGGATTGCCCTCAAACAAAAGAATAAATAAAATAAAGATAGGTTGGGAAGTACGAATAAATATGCTGCAAGATGCAATTGCTTCTTGAGAAAAAGTCATTGAAATAAGAGGAGATGCTACTTTAAAAGAATTTTCTATTGTTAAGGAATTGTAGGGCCTAGAAATTTTCAGGAATTCAACCATAATCACTAAAGAATAACTTGAAAATCACTTGGACACAACGACGACCTCATTAGCTAATGAATTCAACAGTCTCAGAGAGTTTCTTGATGAAGAACTAAAACACTAGCTTGTTACTGATTTGTAAACTTCCATGGATATTCCACTGGAATAGTTCGTCACAACAAATCTAATAAAATACTGAAATCTTTACTATTAAGGTTATTTTCCCTTTATCTCTCTAGGATATTTAGTTACCGATTTTCTACTTATGCATGAAATAGATAAAATACGAAAAGTAGAGAACAACAAAATACAATCACACCATCCACAAATAAACACAAGATATGACCAAGGAAACCTAATATAGAATAAAACCTAGCTATAAGGTGAGGCTGCTCTACTCTCTTTTCTTTGGTATATAAATGATGCAAGTACAAAGAAAGAGGTAATCTCTATGGAGTCGCCTTTGACCTGTGGCCTGTATGGCTGCTAAAAAATCTCTCCTCCTCTATTATGCTCACAAAATACCGCTCTCAATTTTCTGCTCAGCTATGGAACAAGATACAATGCAAAAGAATGGAACCCCTTCTCCTCCTAGTGGCCTGGTATTTAACATCGCCCGATAGCCATCTACGAGTAGGTTTTTGACTTCCTCAACCCTCAATTGTGATAGGGTTTTGGACCTTCTAGAATATTCTTGAAATTACATATGTGGTTAGCCCCATATGCATGAGTAACAGGGGCTAACGTGGCATCCTCTCATACCATGTTGGTCAACACGATAGGTCAACCTGCGGGAGGCAAAACTTTTGCATACGAGCTTCGATTAACACGATTTTTGCACCGTTGGAAAGGTATTGATGTGTACAATAGAGGCAAGGGAATTGAAATAAGTTTGGAAAGTTCTAACCCCAAAATTTCTGTTTGATGTCTCAAAATAGCCTCGGAAGGTTCTAGACCCCAATTTTCCAAATGGGGACTTGCCACTAAAATGGCCTTGCAAGTTGATTCCTCCAATTTTTTCCACTCTAAAAGGATCGAAATAGATGATAAACAATATAATGATCCAATCTATATCATGCCTCTCTATTTAGGGAGGATTTCAGTCCCCAAAATCCTTATTGAATGAGGTGAGGAAATTTTTCCTCTACCTTCTCCCTGGAGTACCACTTTGCCTTTCCTGGAAGTTGTCCTTTCAACCCAATTTTCCAAAGGTCATGCTACTCATGTCGTGTAGTTCTCGACCACTTCTGTAAAACCGTGTCCTCTACTAGCTCTACTTGAGCATCTGGTGCTACGTCCTCTATGGAAGGTAGTACCTCCTCCTCCTCATGATCCAACTTGGAAGGCTCATATAGTTTGAGATTCTCCACATTCACTATTGAGTAAATGGGCATGTAGGGGGGTAGACTGAGTCTTTAGGAATTATCTCCTACCTTTTTCAATACCTCAAAAGGACCATATCATAGAGCCTTGATCTTATTACTAGGACCCTGTAGCCTTTCTTTATTCAGTTGTAACCATACTTTGTCTCCCACTTTGCATGTTATCTCTATTATGTGCTAGTCATGTCTAGCCTTGTACTTTTCTCGTGACTTCTTCAATGTCTCTTGTACTTGAAAATGGATCTTCCTGATCTTCTCAATTTTTTTTTTGCATTTAAGTCATCTCCTACAAGGTCCTCTCTTGCTCCTCCTTGTTGTCCATATACAACATCTAAGAGTGACGGTGGAAAATTCCCAAAGCCAGTTTCAAAAGGTGACTTACCAATAGAAGTGTGGACTGCTCTATTATAAGAGTGTTGTATATAGATCAAATTTTCATCCTAGGTATTTGGATGCTTCTAATTGTAACCCCTCAAAAGGTGTACTGAATTCTCGTTGACTACTTTTTTTTGCCCATCTATTTGTGGATGTAATGTTGTAGACCTATTCAACTTAGTGTCCATATTCTCCCACACCATAGTCCAAAATTCACTGAGAAATCTAGTATCCCTATCTGAGATGATGCTCCTTGGTATCCCAAAGTGCACCCAAACCTATTCAAAGAAAATTTTTGTTGCTTTCTGTCCCTTGATGATCTTTTTACAAGGCACGAGAATGCACATTTTGTTGAACTTGTCAACTACCAAAAATAAATAGTCACGTCCCTTTTGTGTGGTTGGTAAAACTCCCATAAAATCCATGGAAATGGTTTCCCAAGGTCGAGTGGATATAGGTGAGGGATGGTATAGAACTTTCTTTCTATTACTGGGCTTGCTGGCACAACAAAGTATACATCCTCTAATATATCGTGCTACAACTTCTTTCGTTCTGGGCCAGTACACATACCTTTGTAAATTGGCAAATGTCTTCCCAACACCAAAATGTCCTGCAACCTTGGAGGTGTGAGCCTCTCTAATAAGCTGCAGTCGTTCACCTTTAGGGACATAGAGCTTGTCAATATTGTATAGTAAACCATTCTGGAAATGATAATCATCCTTGATGTCACCTTCAATATGAATTTGGCCCTGTAGTCACTGAAACACCTCCTTGCAATCCTCATCTTTTGTGTATGCCTCTTTGTATGCATCATGGGTAAAAGCCTCCATTTGCATCAGAGTTCCCAAATATGGAATTTTGGATGTGGGTGGCTGTGAAAGCATGTCTTCCAAGTTATTTTTCTACCCTTCTTATACTTTATGACCAAATTAAATTACTGTAAAAATCCCATCTTCATGTAATGCTTGATTTGCTGTAAATTACTCTGGGCTTGCAAGTATTGTAAGGGTTGGTGATTCATGTGGATGATGGTCTTCTTGCAAATCATATGGTGCTTCCACTTTTTAATAGCTTGTACCAAGGAATAAAGCTCCTTGTCATAGGTAGGGTAGTTGATAACCGTCCCATGGAATACTTCAAAATGATAGCATACATGCCTTCCTTCCTACATTAGTCATACTCCCATGTCATGCCCACTTGCATCTGTCTCCACTTCGAAGAATTCTGCAAGTTTGGTAGTGCAAGCATTGGTACTTGAATGGTATTTCTTTTCATCTCATCAAAGGCCTTTTGTTGATTCTTTTCCCACTATAAACTCTTACCACTGGTTGTTATGGTGTGGAGTGGTGCAACTACCACTGAAAATGAAGCTATAAACTTCTGCAAGTATTGTGCTACCCCAAAATAACTCCTAACTTTAGTGACATTTGTAGGAATTGGACATTTCATGATGGAATCTGTCTTTGCGGGATCTATCTTGAGCTCCCCTCCACTAATCACATACTCCAAATACACCAAATATTGTTGAGAAAACTCACATTTCTTGAGATTGGCCAACAACTGGTGCTTTTTCAGAGTCTCAAACACCTGCATAAGGTGTGATATGTGATCCTCCCAGGTAGTGCTATAAACCAATATATCATCCAAATAAACAATAACAAATGAATCTAGATAAGGGCATAAAACATCATTCATTAGTCTCATAAATGTAGCTGGTGCATTGCATAAACCAAATGACATAACCAACCACTCATACAAACCTTTCCTTGTCTTGAAGGCGGTCTTCCAAGTATCTCCTTCTTTGACTTATACCTAGTGATATCCTGATTTCAAATCCAACTTAGTGAAGTACTTGGCTTGCTGCAATTGGTCCAAAAAATCCTCGATCCTTGGTAGACGATATCGATTATTCAATGTAATATTGTTCAATGCCCTGTAATAGATACACATTCTCCACATCCCATCCTTCTTGGGTACAATTATGATGGGTGACCCACAAGGTGAGGTACTTGGTCGAATCACACCCTGCTCCAACAACTGTTGCAACTAATTCTTCACTTCATTTGCTTCTATAACAAACTATATATACAAACCAATATTCAACAATGGGGAGTCTAGAAATAATTGTATTTCATGCTCCACATACCTCTTGGGTGGTATCCCTTTAGGATCCTTGAAAACTCCTCTATATTCATATAACAACTCCTCCAATTGATTTTGTTTTCTCTTTAGTACACCCCTCCAGGGATTCCTTCACTCTCATTGAATCATCATCAAATTGATTCTTTCTTAAGAGAAACAAAACACATTTATTACTAGAGCTAATAAATTTCTTGGCTTGGTTGGCACTTACCGGTGAGATATTTGACTTGCCTTTATGTGCGTTAATGATGTAGGATTTTCCATCCTTGATCAATTAGTATCGGTTGGATCTCTGCATGAAGATTGCATCCCTCATATACATGTAGGGGCTTCCAAACACTACTCCACATACGTCAAGAGATCCAATTCCACTTCATCAATATAATCAACACTTATACCAAATTTAATCTTACACTATTTTGTTACCTTTATTTCTGCATCCTTTTTTACCCAACCCAATGGATAAGGGCTAGGATGATCATGAAACTCTAATCCAAGATTGTTGAATAGATCTGCTGCTATGAGATTAACATGTGAACTAGAGTTGAACAAAGCATCTATGTTGGTCTTCTTGACTTGAATCTTGATGTGGAAGAGCTTGGTCATCTCCTTCTCTTCCTAGTGATGAAGGCTTCTCAGATTCACCTCCTTCTACACAGATGTGCCGACAATATTTTCATCCACATCTGAGCTAATTTAAACCTCATTTCTTGAATCTCTGGCCAAAAGGTTCTTTTTCTTTCCGTCATTCTTGTGATTCTTCAGGTTCATCTCTAAATATATTTTCCAACATTTTTCCTTGGTGTGGCCATCAATGATTGCAATGGTTGCTAGGATATTTAATATGATGTGTAGTAGCTATTGTCTTCTTATCTTTGACCCCTTTCCACTTTCTCTTCCCCTCCTTGGAAGCTTCCTGGTGCTCTTTATGCTTCAAATCATTTGGCCACTCCTTATTTTGGCCTATGTTTTCTAGGTACTATGCTTGGACACATGCCACATCCACTGTCCTTCACTTGAAGAGCATCACCTACTTTCATAGATGACTGTGTAAACCCCCCATATACTTGATGAGTACAACTAGGTTCTTGGGTGAGATACCCAACATGATGGATGATGGGATCCTGAAATGACATCTTTTTATACCATCTTTTCCCTACCTTTAACCCCTTTCCTCTTACCTATACATTGTATGAATCCATTATTATGTGGGTTTTAGAATTAATGTGTTTCCATTACATTTCTTTAGTACTTTACATGAATTTATGATAAAACATTAGAAAATTATCATATTTGCATTTATCTTTGAGTTAATATGCAAAGACGATGTGCCAGACTAGTTTTTGTGCAAAATGTGATATTTCCACAAGATGTATTTTGGTTCCCACTGTTGCAACTCAGTTGCTGCAACTGCCACAAAGTTTCTACAACTCCTTACAATAGTTGTTGCAACTTTGAACATTGTTGCAACTGTGGAACATTGTTGCAACTCTGAGCACTATTACTACAAATCTGAACATTACTACAACTCTGGAACATTGCAACAACTCCAAGCACTGTTGTTGCAACTATGAACATTGCTGCAACTCATAAGAATTGTTGTTGCGACTCTGGGATGGTAATGCCATTCTTGCTGCAACTCCCATGCATTTGCTGCAACTCCCACACAATTGATGAAAATCCTTATAGCAATTGCCACAACTCATTAGGGAGCTAGTTTGCGCTGCAACTCGTCCAAAGAACAATGCTACAATCAAAACCTTGAACCATCAGAACTGTGAGCCAACACCAAAACTACGAGCCATTGGAACCATTTTCCATGTTTTTACTACTCTACACAGCAATTATGGATCCATGCAACAATAATGTTAATCCAAGTAAATTAAAGATATGGAGATAATTTTGTGATTCCAAGACCAAATATTAGTTTGAGTGGTTAACCAAGAATCTTGGAATTCTTGAGCAAAAGATCTTGGAGTTATTTATTATTTGCTAATTGTTAGCAAAAGATCTTGGAGTTATCTATTATTTGTTAATTGTTAGCAAAATATCTTGGAGTTATTTATTAATTGCTAATTGCTAGCTGAAAACTATTCATAATTTAGGAAATTGTTGCAACCACTATGGATTTATTAAATCTATAAGTGGGTTTATTTAGATACTCGTTATTTMTAGTTTCCATTAAATTTATGTATAAAAGAGAGCATTCTCTCCATTATTTAGGGGATGAGTCTTAGAGTAATCTCTGAATGGCAATGTAATAATTCATTGAGTTTTTATTTTAATTGTAGTTTTATAATTTCCATAGTGTGTGATCTAATTAATTAATAAAATTTATTTTCTTTTCATATTTGTAATAGATTGATTTCTTTTGATTAGCTTAATTAATTTAATTAATTTGTGTTGTAAATGTTGATATAGAATAATATTAGTACTCTATTCTATTGAGGTAGGTCCCACTCCAATAGAACAAAGTGTCGTGCAGTTTAGGTAGCTTCTTTGATTTGTTGTTGCATAATTTAATTATGTAGTCATCTATTCATGTATGATTTCTTTTATTTACTTCCATGACTAGTTTCTTGATTCAATTTGTTCACACAATTAGATTACTCATGTGAGATTGTGTTTATTATTTTTCCCAAGGAAAAAATCCGTAATTTTATTTATAAGGAAATAAAATTACATCTGTATATGCCATGGGCATTCATGTATCTTGTCTGAGTGGCAATAAAGTACTTCAAAAACATGAAACTGATCAAAAGTTACAAAAAATTTCTTCCTATGATTCCACAGTGTGTCTGTGGAGTGCCTATCACATATGAATATACATCAAAAAACCATATTTATTTGGTTGAGACTGTGCTAGTTTTCATTTTCAAATCTACATTCTTATACATTTCAGAAGAAAAGATGTAAAAGTTTCAATCAGAGATTGGCCCAAGTGTTGTGAATATAATCCCTCGAGCCATTCGAGCCTTCTTCCTTGATTTTCCAACATCCTTTATCCAGGTCCAGTCCAATTTTTGAGAGATGGTCTGCTTGTCGATTGTGATTCTTGTATACATGTGAAAATGATATATGAGCGAACTTTGTAGTGAGACTCTTTATTTCCTCCAATAATGGAACCAATGTGTATAAATGTAATAAGTGTGTGCCTTTCATGATTTGAATAACAAATAAATAATATCCATAGAAATTCAAGTGATTGATGTTTTTTCAAGGGTCAGAAGTAGCAAAAGGTAAATAGCCATGAGTTCACCGAAGTTGTTTATGACCTCTCCTAGCCTAGCTGAGAAAGAAAAGGAATGGATTTCATATGTATAAATAATCCCCCCTGCACCTCCTATAGAAGGAGAGCGTTGGGAAACACCATAAAAAAACTCCCATGGAACATCTAAGTTGATGGTTGGAGGTGTTGTGATTCTTATTACCGAAGAAGACATGCTTTTTTGTGGATAGGAAGAGAAAATTTTGAGGCATTGAATGGTTGTATGAGCAATGGAGCCAGATTTTTCTTTGAAGATGGCATGATTTCTAGCTAACCAAATTCCCCAGCAAATGATAAGAGGGAGAGCTTTGAAATCATGATTCCAATGGTCAGTCATCCATGAGATTGTGTTTATATATTCATGCAATTAAGTATTCATGTCGAATTTCATTTATTCATTTGTTTCTAATAATTGATTGGGTTACATTCTTTTATGCCGTTGAATAATTTTCCTTAACGCAATGACTACATTTGTTGGTCTGAGTAGAAATATGGATCATCTTTGTGAGGATTAGATTAGAATAGTATTCTTTCTTGCAAGTGTGCCATTTAATTTCCATGTAAGTGTGGCATTTACTTTCCTGCAAGTGTGATATTTACTTTTATGCAAAAATTTGTTTCAATTCTTGCAAGTGTGACATTTACTTTCCTGCAAGTGTGATATTTACTTTTCCGCAAAAGTGTGCTTTCGATTCCTGCAAGTGTGGATTTCTGTAGAACCTTGCCAGATCTTGAGAATTGTCTATACTTTGACTTCAAAATTAATCGTTGATACTACAACCACATATCAAACTAATGGAAGAGCAGAGTGTAGCATGCACATATAGTGCATGGTAACTCGCAAATTCCATACGAGCCCTGGATTGATAATTAAATGCACAATATTTTTATTTGTATTTCTAAGAAATTAGAAATGTAATTAAAAAGCTCATCATTTTTGGCGTCGTTGTCAGGGGGTTACCAAAGACACATTTTTATTCTTGCATTGGTTTGAAATTCAATCTAGCATTTCAATTCTTGCATTGGTTCAAATATAATTCTTTCATTTTTTTAGCATAACACATGATTGAGTTAATAAAATATTTTTTGTGGTGCTGTAAGAGCCACCCATATTACTAATCTCTCTTTTACAGGAAGCCTGGCATGAGGAAATAAATGCATCGACGAATGAAGAGAAGGATCCAAGGGGATGACAAAGCTTTCAAATTTGATTATGGAACAAGGCTGCACAAGTACCCTCCCAACACAAGAGCTGCAAATCCCTAGTATGAGCTACTGCAACTACCAATGCTACAACTCTATGTTACTACGACTCTCACTACAACATCGTTGTTACAACTCACTATTGCTGCGACTTTGGTATGCGAGCTTTGCAAATAAAATTTTTGTTGTTGGACATGAAAGTAAAAATATTAGATGTTCTTTCCCATCTATCCTTCTCTCCTTCCTCCACTCTTATGACATTATTCTTTCTCATTCTTCATATCCCTCTCTCCTCCTCCCTCCCTCATCCACTAACTCATGATTCTTTTCTTCAATGCACCCAATATATTTGTTTTTGGGAAATTGTGTGTTAATGAATCAATGTTTAAGGAATTAATGGTTGTCAGAAGTATATAATGATTTTTGAGTCTCCTTGGTAAAGCGTGGTTACATATCTCATCTCCTATAATTTCTTGGTGAAATACTACAAGAATATAAGTCCTCAGTGGCAGGTTCATCAAAGAATGTGGGATTTACATTGGTATATCCTATATCCAGACTATTCTCCTAGAAAACTGACGATCACCGTGGTTGGGTGCCTAGGTGTCTTAGTAGATGTAAATATGTCCATAGGATGACCAATAGCTTAGTCTCTATAATCAGGTTGATGTTTGGCCTTGAGTACAACAGTTTACCAATCAACCTTATACTAGTGTTTGGCCCAAATGTACGACTCAACTGGTATATTGCTCCAAAATCATCTAATATATTTAAACCGAGTTTTCTCCATAGACCATGTTTCATCTTCTCTAAGTTTTTCTTGGTGAGTGAATTTCATATGATAAATAATGTAAGATTGATTTTTTTCCATCCCGTATCCTTACAATTCTCCTAGAGAACTAGCGAGCACCATGGTTGGGTACCTAGGTGTCTTGGTAGATGTGAATATGTCCATAGGATGATCAATGGTTCAATCCTTACAAGTAGATTGATGCTCAACCCTGGAGTACAATAGGTTCCTAGTCAATCTTATATCAGTGTTTGGTCCAAAGGTATTATTGGTTCCCAAACAATATGTTTATTTAATTCACAATATTACTACTGAATGATAGGAAAATCATCATTTGATTAAGCCAACTTCTAATTTTCTGCAATTTGTTTTTACAAATTTTCCAAAAACATAGTTGGATTCAACATTCTAACTGCTCAACATTATGTTTTGAAACTCAAATCATTTCATATTTTAAGTAATGGGGAACTTTTTGAACTCTGAAAATGGTTATGTTAGGATCTCATTGCTATCATATTATTGATTTAGGTATTGTTCTTGCATTTTGATCCATGGCTTGTCAAAGTCATCACGCTCAATCTAGGCACTAGATGCTTGAAATTTTTGGTATTTGGATAACCTAATTTTAAAATCACATGCCTACAAAAATTCATGCATATCTAAATCNTTTAGGTATTGTTCTTGCATTTTGATCCATGGCTTGTCAAAGTCATCACGCTCAATCTAGGCACTAGATGCTTGAAATTTTTGGTATTTGGATAACCTAATTTTAAAATCACATGCCTACAAAAATTCATGCATATCTAAATCATAATCTAAGAGATATATCTTGTTGACCAAATTCTTGTAGCACAGGGACTTGTTAAAATTACTGAAAACATAGTCAGGACAAATCTGTTTTGAGAGACCATATGGCCATGATTTAAAAACCTGTTTCTATATAAAATATACCTTGCAATATAGTTTCTAACCCAACTTGAATTTCTCAATTTGGATATCAAACAAAAATGATGTGGTCAAAATACTTACTAGCTGTCAAGCATGAAAATCAAGAACAGATTTGGGACAATCGGTTTTTGGGAGACCTAATGGATGAATTTTGTAAACTTGTTTCTATGGCGTATTCTAATATGAATCTAATGGATGAATTTTGTAAACTTGTTTCTATGGCGTATTCTAATATGAATCTAATTTACAATACAAGTGGAATCACACAATTTCTATATCACATGACAAAATTATGCCTAAAATACTAACTGCTTGTCCTAAATATGCACTGCTCAAACTTTGTTTCCTAGTTTGTTCATTGGAATATTTGACACATCGGTTCTTCTTGTTTTCAAAACCTGTTTCTAATGGAGTTACCTACATGAATATAATTTCATATCCAATTGGAATAATTTTTATCCTTCATCAAAAGAAAAATTTACACCCAAAACTGTGACTGTTGGTCCAAACTACAAATTAAAAACAACTCCGACACACATGATGTTCCTCAGCTTGTTTGGCATATAATTTTAAGGATTTTTCAAAACTTGTTTCTATAAAGGATATCCCTATGAATATACTTTATTTTGTCTTTGGAATTACTTCAATAGGATATTATACAAATAAGTTATCAACAAAACATTGTTGGGTAGTTTGAGGTGGTCACTATTCCACATGTAAACAAAAAATGAATTTCTTTGTTCAATCATTCTTTGGATCTAATTTATATGCACTATTTGTCAATTTTTGAATATTTCATGGGTGAATAGAGATTTATCACATCTCTTCTCCCATGATCTCATGTTTTATTGCAGGAAAGTGCTCATTTTTGTAGGTCTCAAGAGGATCAAGAAGGTCAATCCATCCACAAGTGATTCTTGAAGAATTTTTTTTATGACATTCAATAGGGAGATATTGAGCCCTTGAATTTTCCATGATTTGAAGCTCAAATTTATAGGATCTTGTTACAGTGCTACTACTCAAGGAGTGTTGCAATACAATTGTTGCAACTCCCATGTAATTGTTGCAACACCTTACAATAGTTGTTGCAACTTGTCATGGAACTATTCTAAGCTACAACTCCTTACAATAGTTTCTACAACATTGTTGCTACAACACTTGAAGTTGCACCACATAAGGTGTGACACATTACAATTTCTATAACACCATTGTTGCTACTCGTGTGTTGCTTCTCCTGTATTATCGATGGATCAAGAACAAGATAAATGAAGAATTGGTTTGAAAAATAAGTCAAGACTAGTTTTCTGAAAATCAAGTTCCAATACCCCTGCTACACATGAAACCTGTTTTCTCATTCATTAGTACCATGGTATGCCCATGAATTTCCTCCTCCTAATTCAAAATAATTTCATGTTGAAGTTCATGAAATCCCTTTGATTATGTGGTTGAACTTGAAGCCTAATCTTTTCCTTATAATATATTTTGGACAACCACTACTATTAAGTCACATATTACACGTCATCACTTCCTATTTCCTACTCCGACCATCCCTAACCCATGCAATAAAGTGACTCAACTCACTTATAATGTTGAGTCACCTTGTTATCCCATTCCCTTCCTTAATAATTTTGATGGTGAAAACCTATCTCAGGAACCATAAGACCTTGTAATTCTTGAAAACCAACTTGCTGGCGGACATTCCTTGGACATAAATGTTTTTTACTGTAAAAACCCTCTAGGCGCAATTAGACAGATCTTGTGTGAAAACCAACTTGCTGACAGACAAGGTTTGCACATAAAATAAGAAATAAACAATTCCATCAAGGATTCTCTTTGAATAAAATATCTCCAAGTTGCATTGCTCCATCAGAAGGTTGTTCCAGATCTTAGTCCACAACTCATATTGTGCTCCAAAGTTCTAAGCTCCACATTGCTCTTTCTTACAAAGTTTGTTACATTATGGTGGACCATAACAAATTTCTTGCCTCCCAGGATGATGTTGTAAACAATATGGAATTCTTAGGTAAGTGTAGGTATTCTTCTTTTTATTTTATTTAATATGATTTAATTAGATGCTATATATTTGTATTTGGAAATCCACTTAGGCCTTTGTCCTTCTTCCTCATGTTTTTCCATTTCTCAAGGGTGGACAATTTCTTTAGTTTGGGGGAGGAATACAATAATCTTTACATTCCATAAAATTCCCTTACCATATTATCCATCTCCACTCCAATATCCATGTATGGGAAGGATTCAACACTGAAAACAATAGAAGGCCTTGTTGCTGCCACACAAGAACCAACAATAAAGGACCTTGTTGCTGCCACACAAAAACCAATAGTAAAGGAAAAAGAAGGTACTGTTGTTGCTCCACAAGAACAAACAACAGGAAAATAAGTAGTTGAAGGGGACAACAAACATTTTATAATGCCGTATATTTCTTTCCTAATCTGTGAGAATTTTTCATATCCACTACGTTAGAAGATGGTTTTGTGCAACATATTTTCTAGTAAATCATATCCCATATGCAGATTAACACAACATTGTTTTCTTGTCATTTCCATACAAAAGATTCAGTTTCGGGGGGAGGGGAACTGTCATTTGGAGAGGAATGAGTTGCCCCACAAGAACCTACAATAGACGAAGTTGCTATAGAAGCCATTACTACATGATGTCACACAAGAAGACACAATTTTTGGTATGTACAACAACAATTATCAATGTGTAAACAACAATAAGATTTTTTCAACATAAGAAAGCCCTATTACTGTTACACAAGAACCAACAATAGAAATTCATGTTGTTGTTACACAAGAACTAATAGTAGGTTACAAAATATCACCATGTCATGATTTATAATTTACTGCTACTACTCCTATTATAACATTGTTGTTGTTACTCTGTTTTTTTATTATATATAATGCACATAATTTGATTTGTTTATATCTTGAGATATGTGCATCACATGGTCATGATTTTTGGTGAGGAGAAACAATAAAATAGGACAAGAATTCTTGCAAAATTTCACATAAAACCAATTTTTCATTTGAGAGAAAATGGCTAAAGAAGCGTGTTGCTACTCGTACAACACTCTAGTTGCAACTCACATGTAACAAGTCATTTTATTATATCTTGAGGGACATGAACTAGATCATTGTGATTTTATGTTGACATAGACATTAAATTGGCATAAACACAACCACCAAAAATCTCCTTAATCCAAAGTATTGTCTACATGAAATAACCATTTTTCAAATATGCCGCAACTCCCTGTGCAGGTTTGCTGCAACCTTACTAGAAAATTTTCAGGATGCTAATGCTGATTTTGAAGGATGGTTCCTTATAACTCATAGCAATCATTTGAGGAAAATGAAATTTTTTAACAATAGAATAAAGGTATGGAGTGGAGAAAGAGAAGTTTCCCTACAATTTGGCTGATACAAGGTACTGGGTTGAATGAGGACATACAACATTTTCGACTGGGGGGAGATGATGGGCTCCAAAAGTGGCATCTTCTTATACCATATTTTCCCTACCTTTAACCCCTTTATGCTTACCTATAGCTTGTATCAATCCATCATTGTGAAAATTTTAGACTTAATGTGTTTCCATTACATTTCTTTAGTACTTTACATGAATTTATGATTAAACATTAGAAAATAATCATATTTGCATTTATCTTTAAATTAATATGAAAAGACGATGTGCCAAACAGGTTGTTGTGCAAAATGTGATATCACCATAGGATGTATTTTGGTTCCCACTGTTGCAACTTCCACGCAATTTCTACAACTCCTTACAACAATTGTTGCAACTCTGAACATTGCTGCAACTCTAGATCATTGCTGCAGCTTTGAGCACTGTTGTTGCAACTATGAACATTGTTGCAACTCCAAGCACTATTGCTGAAACTATGAACATTGTTGCAACTTGGGAGCATTGTTGTTGTGACTTTGGGGTAGTGATGCAACTCTTGCTGTAATTCTTTGCAACAATTGTCGGAACTCGCCAAGGAACTATTTTGCGCTGCAACTCGTCCAAAGAATGATGCTACAATCAGAACCTTGAACTATCAGAACCGTGAGCCAACACTAAAACTATGAGCCATTGGAACCATGAGCCATGTTGTTACTACTCTACGTGACAATTATGGATCCATGCAACAATAATGTTAGCCCAAACAAATTAAAGATATAGAGATAATTTTGTGATTCCAAGACAAAATATTAATTTGAGTGGTTAACCAAGAGTCTTAGAACTCTTGGGCAAAAGATCTTGGAGTTATTTATTATTTGCTAATTGTTAGCAAAATAACTTGGAGTTATCTATTATTTTTTAATTGTTAGCAAAAGATCTTGAAGTTATTCATTAATTGCTAATCGTTAGCTGAAAACTATTCGTTATTTAGAAAATTGTTGAAACCATTATGGATTTATTAAATCCATAAGTGGGTTTATTTAGATACTCATTATTTCTAGTTTCCATTAAATTTATGCATAAAAGAGAACACTCTCTCTATTATTAGGGGGAGGACTCTTAGAGAAATGTAATAATTCATTGAGTTTTTATTTTAATTGTAGTTTTAAATTTTTTATAGTGTGTAATTTAATTTATTTTCTTTGCACATCTATAATAGATTGCTTTCTATTGATTAGCTTAATTAATTAAATTAATTTATGTTGTAAATGTTGATATAGAATAATATTAGCACTCTGTTCTATGGAGACAGAGCCCACCCCAATAGAATAGAGTGTCGTGTAGTTTAGGTAGCTTCTTTGATTTCTTCTTGAATAATTTGATTATGTAGTTATCTACTCACTTAGGATTTCTTTTATTTAATTTCGTAACTAGTTTTTGATTCAATTTGTTCATGCAAATAGATTACTCATGTGAGATTGTGTTTGTATATTCACGCAATTAAGTATTCATGTTAGATTTCATTTATTCATTTGTTTATAATAATTGATTGGGTTGCATTCTTTCATGCAGTTGAATAATTGTGCTTAACACAATGACTACATTTGTTGGTCTGAGTAGAAATAGGGATAATCTTGGTGAAGATTATATTAGATTATTTTAGTTTCTTGCAAGTGTGACATTTTATTTCATGCAAGTGTAACATTTACTTTTCCTACAAGTGTGACATTTACTTTCCTGCAAGTGCGACATTTACTTTCCTACAAGTGCAATATTTACTTTTCTGGAAAAGTGTGTTTAAATTCCTGTAAGTGTGACATTTCCTTTCTTGCAAAAGTGTGCTTTCAATTCCTGTAAGTTGTTGTGCAATGAAAACATAAATTAACCATATTTCAATGGCACAAATTAAAGCACAAAGACAACAACAATCACACAAATTTAACACTTCGATTTTACGTGATAAAAACCCTATACATAGAAACATCCACGAGACAATGATATTTGGTTTATTTATCATTCAAGGGAGATATTACATCAGCCAGACCAGGTTTACACACACTCAACCTCTCTTTTCCTCTTGATTTTACATGGATTTATAACAACTCTTCATAGTTTATAAAACTCATTACATTAATGTGGGTCCGAAAATTAAGGATTTGTTTCAACAACAAACTGATTTAAAGGAGCCGCTAAATATGCTAAAATCCACAAAATCATGGGAAATTGGTTGGCATATCTCAACAATCTCCGCCTTGACAAAGATTTAACTAAATATCATTGTCCTATTTTGTTCATCATCTATGCTGCAAGCCAAGAGAAGACAAGCACCATTGCAAATTCTCTAATAACACTGGTTTCGTGAACACATCTGTATGATTTGCTCGAGTATGGATTTTCTTAGGGATCACTCCACCTCCAACATGTCTTCCAAAATGATGCTTTGAGAAATATCCAGAGGTAAATATCCTTCTATCCAAAATACCTGCAAAATCTAAATTACAATTACCATAGACTAAACCACTGAAACCATTATAGATGACACTTGGGCCTCTAAAACTCTGAAGCACCCATTTCACTATTTCACCTGAATTTTCCATGTGTTTGACAACATCAACTAAATGTGAAATATCTGGGCTTAACCATTTCATCGCATACAAAAAACCTCCTACAGAATTGACACACGGTATACGAGACATAACCTTTTTCTTTTTTATAAACATGACCTAAACTTGAAGAAAAATTATAATGTAAAGAAACATAGATATTAATAGGTTTTAGAATGTTCATACTCAACTTCAACCACAACTTACCATGTATACCTTCTCTGTGTACTTCTGTGATCAACATTTGTTTTGCTGCTCCTTGATCCTTTATCTGAAATGTCTTGTCCAACTAATCTTTTATCTTACTGATCTCAACCATGCTTCGGCTTGCAACGAGCATATAATCAATGAATAACATCAAGATAGTGAATGTACTATTAACAGTATGGTAATGCTTACCCCTTGAATTTTTTTGGCTCACCATGAAAGATTCAAACCTCTTGTACACTTGCCTGGGTACCATTAGGCAATACAATGAATCCTCTAGCATGCAAACAAATCTTCTGTTGTGATATTGAAATAACCCTTCTGGTTGTTCCATACATACTATATCTTTGTTAATGATGATCTTGCGGGCAGTAGGATCCCACACATTACATCCCTTTACACAATCATAACTTGCAAGGATATAAAACAAGCAAGAATTCATAAACAAAGATTCTAAGTCTAGAAGTGATTTACAACTTACCAATACCTACAATTCTTTCTTGCTCATATGACCTTGTTTCTTTTGCCATAAACAAGAAGATACATCTGTCACTTCATATGCCACTTCAGTACTTCCTTCCAACTTATAAAGGTTATCAACCTTTGTTGCCTTCATCACTACTAAACTTCCTTTCGACACTTTGAGTTCTCCACCTTGAACTGTATACTTATATCCACCAGAATCCAAAACCCCTAATGAGACCAAATTTAACTTAAGCTCAGGTACATATCTAACATTCGTTAGTTCTATAAAAATACCATCAAACATCTTGATTCTAATATTTCCAACCCCAACAATTTTACAGGGAATACCATTTCCCATAAACACTACACCCTCATCAATAGATTGGTAAGAAGTGAACCAATTTCTATGTGAGCACATGTGATGGGAGGCACCAGAATCTAACTTCCATTCTTCCTGATATTGTAAACTACTAGAAACAAATAAAACTTCATCAGTCATACCTGAATTTGTTGCCGCCAAATTTGCTTCCTTTGTATAGTTTGCCTCAAACTCTTTTCTTTTTTAGGAATGTTTATTGAGATGCCCTGTTCTTCCACAGTACCAACATTTTTCTCTACCCTTTCTACCCCTTGAATTAGATTGTGAATATCTTCTCTGATTCTTCTCTTTTTCTTTAGGTCGACCTCTTACCAACATTACCTTTGAAGTTGAGGTTTCTTGACTAGATTTTCTCTTCATTTCCTCAGGCAACAAAGCTCCCACAACAGAATCATAATCTAAAACATCTGTTGAGCTAAAGGTAATAGAGGTGACTAGATTATCCAAAGACTAAGGCAATGAGCACAATAGTGTAATAGACTTATCTTCATCTTCAAATTTAACTTCCATACTAGTCAATTGAAATATAAGGGTATTAAAGGTATTTAAATGGTTAACAACTCTCGTACCTTCTTTCATTCGCAAACTTTATAATTGCGTCTTCAAGAAAATTCTTCTTGTCAAGGACTTCATTACACACAGACTTTCCATCTTGCTCCATAATCCTGCTACTATATCCTCTCCTACGATATTAAACATAACTTCATCTGCCAGACATAGAGGAATGGTATTGAGTTCTCTAGCGTCTAGATCTTCCCATTCCTTGTTTGTCATGCTTGCTAGTTTCTTTGTTCTGCCTGCCAATGCCTTTTGCAACCCTTGTTGCACCAACAAATCCCGCATCTTGAGCTTCTAGAGCTCAAAGTTTTTTTTTCTATTGAACTTTTCCACTTCAAACTTTGAACTCTGTACTTTTTCCATTAGCACAAACTCGCCCAACGCCCAAATCACTGCTTATAAAACTGAGCTCTTTTAAAATGGAGGAGTATTTTTTTATAGTTCAAAATGGATCCTTAAATAAGGTTCAAGGTTGAACCAAAAAAGGTTTTAAACCATAAAAATATTAAATATATATATTTAAAAAAAAAAAACCTTTTTTACATCCACCTCACATATATAACATCCACCCATTTAAAAAAGATCCATTTATAAGATACCTCCACTCCATAAATGATTCCACTGATTTATTTATGAATGATTATTTATGTGCATAATGCAAAACATACCTCGTAAAGATTCATACCGTAAATTTCAAAAAATAGTCCGCGTGGATTAAAGAACCTACTACCATCACACATCCACGAAAGTTCACTGCAAACATGGCACATTTAATGGAGGACGCTCCTTCACAAAGATTTACCAAGCATCTAGGATGCACTTCCCCGTTTCACTGGGAGCGTCTTTGGGCCGAGGACAGTCCTCTCGCCTTGTATAAAGTGTGTCCCTTTCCAGACGCTCCTCAAGCTTAAGACTGAGCGCGTTTGGGACCCAAAAAATTGCTTAGCGTGAGTTTGGGAGTGAGGACGCTCCTACCACACTCTCTAGGGAGCATCTGGGTAAGAAAACACAAATTAAAATATTATAGTGCTCGGATCAACTTTCCAGATGAAAATTTGAACTTGCCTTGTTCTTGAATTCATGAAGATCTGCTCAGCTTGCTTGCTTGACACACCTACTCTGATACCACTTGTTATGCAACAAAAGCATAAATGAACCAGATTTCAATGGCACAAATTACAACACAGAGACAACAACAATTGCACAAATTTAACACAAATATTTTACATGGTAAAAACTATATACATGGAAGCATCCACACGATAATGATATTCGGTTTATTTATCGTTCAAGGGAGATATTACATTAGCCAGACCAAGATTACACATACTCAACCCCTCTTTGACTCTCTACTTTACATGGATTTATAGCAGCTCATCACAGTTTATAAAATTTATTACATTAATGAGGATCCACAAATTGAGTGATTTGTTTCAACAACAAACTGGATTAAAGGAGCCACTAAATATGCTAAAATCCACAAAATCATGGGAAATTGGTTGGCATATCTCAACACAAGTGTGTATTTATGTAGAACCTTGCTAGAGCTTGAGAATTGTTTATACTTTGACCACAAAAGTAATCATTGATATTACAACCACATATCAAACCAGTGGAAGAGTATAGTGTAGCCTGCACATATAGTGCACAGTAACTCGCAAGTTCCATACAAGCCCCATATTGATAATTAAATGCACAATATTTTTAGTTGTCTTTCTGACAAATTAGAAAGGTAGTTACAAATCCCATCAATGGCCATATTTATGAACTCAGTGGTGTATTCCTATACACTCTTCCCATTCCTCTGCCTGAAGTAGTGCCACCAGATCCATTGGTCCTCTACATACCCGATACGGTAGAATTGGGACTTGATGAGGGTTTTGAAGTCCTCCCACCTAGTTACTAGCAGATGAACCTCCAACCTAAGTGTTTCTGTGTGGCTGTCCCACTAGTTTGAAGCATGGCCCTCTAACTTCAATCTAGCAAATGAAATATTCTACGCTTCATCTATATGGTGAACGTTAAAATAAACTTCTAATTGTTGCAACCAATAATTCATTTTTAATGCATCGATATCACCTTCGTATGGATTTATGTCCACTTTTACTTCCATATTGAATAGGGGCTATGAAGGGTTAATGACACTTGAACTTGGCTGCTCTTTTTTAGATTCTTTTCGTGTCTCCTTTCTCGAGTCTTCCCGATCTCCTGATTTACCCTACGATCTGATCTCCGAGTTAGAGCCTCCATCATCTCTGAACGATCCAAGCTTGCTTGCTAGACCTGTCATGAGGAGGTTCATATTGCGGAAGATGTCAAAAACTTGTTCTTACAACCATTCAAACCTCTCTTTTGTTGGACCTTGAGAGTTATTATGAACATACTCATCCACCATGGCTAGGGTTTCTACAACTTCTCTTTAACTTGATTCCTGGATCTTGTAAATTCCCACAAATACCCAAAAATAAAAACTTTCTCTGATACCAATATGATCTTTAAATTGCTATGGATATTCTACTGGAATAGGTCGTCACAACATATCTAATAAAATACTTAAATCTTTACTATTAAGGTTATTTTCCCTTTAGATCTCCAGAATATTTAGTTACCGATTTTCTTCTTATGCATGAAATAGATAAAATACGAAAAAATAGAGAACAATAAAATACAATCACATCATCCGCAAATAAACACAAGATATGACTTGGGAAACCCAATACATGAGAAAACTTAGCTAGAAGGTGAGGCTACTTTGTCTCTTTTCTCTGGTATAGAAATGATGTAAGTACCAATAAAGAGGCACTCTCTGTAGAGTTTCCTTTGACATGTAGCCTATATGGCTGCTACAAAATATATCCTCCTCTGTTATGCTCACAGACTATCACTCTCATATGTTTTTCTTAGCTATGGAACAAGATACAATGCAAAATAATGGAACCCCTTTTCCTCCTAGTGGTCTGATATTTAACATAGCCCAATAGCCATCTATGAGTAGGTTTTTGACTTCCTCAACCCTCAATTGTGATAGGGTTTTGGGTCTTCTAGAATATTCTTTAAATTACATATGTGGCCTTCCCCATATGCATGAGTAATGGGGGATGATGTGGCATCCTCTCGTACCATGGTGGTCAACACAGTAGATCAACTTGTGAGAGACATAAATTTTGCATACGAGCTCCGATTGACGCGTTTTTTACACTGCTGGAAATGTCTCGATTTGTGCAATAGCGTAATAGGGTCCAAGCTATGATGGGAAATTTTTAACCCCATAAAATACCATTTGATGCCTCAAAATGGCCCCAAAAGGTTCAATACCCCAATTTTCCAAACTGGGACTTGCCACTAAAATGGCCCTCCAAGCTAGTTTCTCCAATTTTTTCCACTTTGAAAGGATCAAGATAGATGAAAAACATTATAATGATCCAATCTGGATGTTAATGAAAATGAATACCACTTCTTAGTCATCGATCAAGTCCATCTGGAATGCAAAGAAGTAGAGGAGGATATTTTCACTCTTCGAGTTAAGCAAGAAATAACCATCCCTCCAATCAAAGAGTATATTAATGAGTGGGTCAATAATGCATTGTAATAGATTGTTAACCTAGAATAACCACAAAAAACAGTTCATCAGGAGTCCGAAGCAACAACTCTTATAAATGCAGGTACATACTAACAACAGACAAACGAGAGAAACATAAAATTTCCTTGTTGGTAAGTACTTAAGCAAGCATTGCCTCTACTTTTAATCTTATTTTCTTTATTCACCTGGTAATACATCAAAATTGCTTGTTCTATGTTTTGACAAAACCTAACAACCCTTTCTAACTATCTTTCTTTCTTTTTTTCTAGGTCTTTCTTCTATTTTATGGTCCACAAGAGCCCCAATCCCAATCCGTTTGGACAAATGCCTTCACTTTTTATAGAACTTATTTAAAAGACAATTGTATATTTTTTGAGCTTGCTAAATAACTATTTTGGCATTTACAAAGTTTATTGAAAAGACAATTGTATATTTTTTGACCTTGCCAAGGTATTGTTTTGGCATACATAGCTATTGATTTTCTAGAATTTGAGTTTCAAATATAATTGTCAAGTTTGTGTTCACTCATTATTATTTTTAATGAAATATCTTGTTCTGTGCATATGTATCCATTGAATTTCATTTTGTGAAATGATATTTTGACCTCTATGCTATGATTAGTAATTTTTGTATAATATTGTGAAAACTCAATAGAATAGTTCCTAGTCCTTTCTCAGGCCTTTCTTTCATTGTCTATGTTTACTTAATCAACTTGCTCGATTGTCAGGTTTTGTTTTAATTATGTCTATGATTAGAATTTATCCTTCTGGATTTAATTGTTTTAAGAAATGCAATAGGATTTATCCTGCTTAGATTATTTTTAAGACTGGTTGAACATTATCAATTCTCATTGAACATTGTCCAATACATCAATGATTTCCATGTACACTATCTTCTTTTCCATTCCTCCGGTTTACAAAAGCAATTTTCCTTTCGAGTTCGAAGTTTCAGAGTTGATCTTCTTTTGGATTTCCCTTCATCTCTTCATTTGTTTGTAGATGGTCTTCTCTGATCTTTGGTTAAAGAATTATGTGTACCAGTAACTAGTTTGTGATATCCTATTGTCAATTTCAACGTTATGCAGAAGAAACCTCTGCTGTGCGGGGAACTTAGAAACCCTATTTGCTTTCCACAAAAACTATCTTACCCATACTTTACATTGTTTCCTACACATCCTAGCATCCATACACTTTACATTGCTCCCCCCAAATCCCAATTTCGACACATGTTACATTGCTTCCTCTACATATTTACTTCGACATACTTCCTTTTTCTAAGTTCTATACCACATTTTTTCATTGTTTTTGATAATAAACATTGCTACTTAAAGTAAATTCAACTCAATAATATTTTTTAAGTTAAACATATGCATAAAAACATTTTTTTCACTTTATATACTTATTTTTTATAATAAACAAAGTACATGAAGATGAGTGATATGAATTATCCACACAAGGGTTCAAATTAGACTAAGTGTTGGATGTGTGAATGTCCGAAAGATATATTTGTGCACATGTTACACTACCTCCTTTGCATATTTACTTTTACATACTTCCTTTTACTAAGTTCTATGCCATTTGTCTTTACGTGTTTTTTTATAATAAACATTGTTACTTAAAATAAATTCAACTCAATAATATTTTTTAAGTTAAACATATCCATAAAAGAATTTTTCACTTTATATTCTTATTTTTTATAATAAACAAAGTGCGGGAGTACGAGAGGATGAATGATATGAATTATCCGCACAAGGGTTCAAATTAGACAAGTGTTGGCTGTGCGGGGCATATGCCTATGCGAATGTCCGGAAGATATGCCTGTGTAGAAGATATATATGTTTAACAATATTTTTTAAGTTAATGTTTGTTGATTATCAACTTTTACAGGTTGTTAGGGAAACATTCAATGGCAACATCAAGAAAACTGACATATTTTCATTTTGTATACGTATTTTTTTAAATAAGCACTGTTACTCAAAATAAATTCAACTAAGTATCCAGAGTTAGTCGTGGAAACTTAGAAAATGAAATTGCCATAAATCAGTCAGTTATCATGAAAATTACATCGTTAGTCAGAATCCGTGCTATGGAACTATTGGAAGTACAGAGTTGCGAAGTTCCAGAGTGCAACAGGATGAGTGATATGAATGATTCACACAAGGGTCCAAATCAGACTAAGTGTTGGCTGTGCGAGGCATATGCCTGTGCGGATGTCCGGAAGATATTTTTGTGTGATATGTCTGTGCAAAATATATATCTGTGCGGAAGGTATATATGGTTAACAATATTTTTTAAGTTAATGTTTGTTGATTATCAACTTTTATGGGTTGTTAGGGCAACATTCAATGCCAACATCAAGGAAACTAACATATTTTTTAAGTTAAAACATATGCATAAAATCATTTTGTTCATTTTATATACTTATTTTTGTATAATAAACATTATTGAAATAAATTCAACTAACTATTGAGAATTAGTGGTGGAAAATTAGAAAATGAAATTTCCATAAATTAGTCCGTTATCATGCAAATTACATCGCTAGTCAGAATATGTGCTATGGAACTATTGGAAGTACAAAGTTGCAAAGTGAGGGGCGATGGGTGATATGAATTATCCACACAAGGGTTCAAATTAGACTAAGTGTTGACTTTGTGGACGTTTGGAAGATATATCCGTGTGGATGATACGTTTGTCCTAAAGATATATCCGTGTAGAACATATATTGCTTAACAATATTTTTTAACTTAAAGTTTGTTGATACTTTGCATTGGTTCCCACCCATCCTAGCCTCCAAACTCTTTACATTGCTTCTTGCATATGCTAATCTCCCCATTGAAAACTTCACTTATTTACATTACTTCCTGCATATGCTAACCTCCTCATTGAACACTTCACTTATTTACTTAGTTTTATTCCACATTGAACACATTACCTTTTTTCTTATTTTTTACAAAGTTTTATGCAAAATGTTTTTCATTGCAAAGACTTTACACTACTTCCTCAGAATCCATGCTATGGAACTATTGGAAGTGTTGGGTTGTTATATTCTTTGCAGTGAAATTCTAGTCGAGGTGGATCAACTAACAGTTGAAGTCGAAGGTCGAGGTGGTTCGATCGGGTAAAGACGAAGTCGAAGGTCAAGGTGGCTCGACCGGGTAAATTTGAAGAGGTCAACGGACAAGAGGTCAATAGGAGGGCATGTGGAAATTGATTGAAGGTCGAATGAAGGCCGACTGGTAGTTGACTGGTAATCCGACTTGGTAGTTGACTATAACAAAATCTTGAGATTTAAGGGATTTGTAGCCAATGATCCGCGCAGATTTGTAACATTTTTTTGGCACCTTTTATTTAGGGTTTTTCCTACTATAAAGCCTAAAAAGAAGGAATGCTTTCATGCTGTAAATGATAATCGATAGATGATGAATGTCTAATCACCAAGAATCAATAATCGTAGAGGTTGTTGGTCATGTAGATGTAAGCTGGATTGGCTAGAGGGTATGCTGTCGATTGTGTCTTAGGTGTGGACCAAGGTTAGACATGCAACCTTTTATTATGAATGAATACGACAACAAGGAACATAACACTCAAGGAATGTTGGTTTTCCCGGTTTGTGTTTCCATGGTAAAATCTCTGTGTACTGTGTGTTTGATTTGTCATTTACTTTCTTGATTAAATCTTTCTTCCTCTCTTTTGTTAGGTTTAGCAAGGAAGTGTTCCTCATTTCCTAACATGTGGTTTCAGAGCTTGGTTTAACAACCTTATATCTAAGCTAAACCCTAGGTTTAGTAAGAGTCATAAGTTAGAAATATTAAATATTATGTTAAAGAATGGCGAGCAACTCGAGAATAGAGATCGAAAAATTCAATGGCTAGAATTTTGAGCTTTGGAAGCTTAAAATTGAAGATCTCCTTGTAGATCGAGAATAATGGACAACAGTCTGTCCATGTACCATTCTGATAGATACGTCGACGTAAGAATGGGAGAAACTCGAGAGAAGAACAAAGAGTATGATTCGACTTTGTCTTGCAAATTCAATACTGCTAAATGTCTCAGGTGAAGATTCGACCAAGAAACTATGGGACAAGTTGGGGAGCTTGTACCAGTTGAAATCCTTGGTAAATAAATTGTTTCTAAGAAATAAATTGTATCTTCTGAGGATGAGTGCTGGAAGTTTGGTGACTAAGCATTTAAATGCATTTAGTACGATTATAAGCCAATTATATTCCGTGGATATTAAAATTGCCGAGGAGGAGAAATGTATTATCCTATTATGTTATTTTCTAGACTCCTGAGATAGCTTAGTCATGGCTATAGGGAGTAATACAACCACATTAGTTCTAGAAGATGTGGTTGCATCTCTGTTGTCAGAAGAAATGAGAAGGAAGAACATGGAAGGATCGACCAAAGATACTTTAGTGGTGAGAGGTCAACTGATTGACAGATATAAAGGAAAATTCTCCGATAGAAAGTCTAAGTCGAAGGGTAGATCTAAATACCATGTTCATTCGACAAGAAGATGTTGGAAATGCGGTAATCATGGATATTACAAAATGAACTGCAAGTCGAAGGAAATGGATGTTAGTACAGGATCCGATGAGAATTCGTCGACTGAGACAAAGACGACTCCATATAAGGGAGGCGATGTGTACTTGGCGTCGACCAATACACAGTCATATCAATATGTTTGGTTGATCAACTTAGGAGAATCCTATAATATGAAACCACATAGAGAATTATTATGAAAATATGAACAATATGAAGGAGGTGATGTGTTCTTGGGGGATGACTCGACAACCAAAATTTTCGGATGAGGAAGAGTTCAATTGATACAGTAGGATGGGAGGAGTAGAACCCATCCAGGTGTGCTGCACATTCTGGGTTTGGAAAGAAACCTGATATATGTNGGAGGTGATGTGTTCTTGGGGGATGACTCGACAACCAAAATTTTCGGATGAGGAAGAGTTCAATTGATACAGTAGGATGGGAGGAGTAGAACCCATCCAGGTGTGCTGCACATTCTGGGTTTGGAAAGAAACCTGATATATGTCAGCAAGATGAGTGATGCAGGGGTGCACACTCTATTTCAGAAGGATTCATGCAAGATGGTCAGAAGTGCAATGGTCTTAATGAAAGGAGTTTGGATTAGAACCATATACAAGCTACGGGGGAGTGTCGACTCAACTGGATGCAATAACATCGTTGTTCCTGAAGTCGACACAAATTTGAATCAACTTGAATTGGGCTTAGTCGATTCCAAATGACTTGAAAAGTCATCATAAAGTCAACCCGAGCATGCTATGGCACGGGAGGATGGAACACATAGGAGAAAAAGGACTTCAAGCGATGTATAAAAAAGGTATGGTCGAATACTTTCCTACATGTAATTTAGAATTCGACTTTTGTGAACATTGTATATATGGAAAAAAAATATGGGTGAGGCTCCCATTTGGAGCAACAAGGGAAAATGAGATTCTAGAGTTGGTTCATAGTGATGTGTTTGGCCCTGTTTTAGTGCCTTCACTTGGTGGATCCTTGTATTATGTCTCCTTCATAGATGATTTTTCCAAGAAGACATGGATATATTTCTTGAGGAATAAATCAGAGGTTTTCGAGAAATTCAAAGAGTTTAAATCTATTKTAGAAAACCAGACAGATAAGAAGATTAAGGTGCTAMGAAMTGACAATGGTGGTGAATTCTTTAGAAAAGAATTTGATCAGTTCTACAGGCAGTGTGGCATAGCATGCCAAAATACCACACCATATACCCCACAACAAAATGAAGTTGTTGAGAGAATGAACAAAACATTGATGCAGAAGGCAAGGAGCATGCTCAATGGTGTTGGTCTCGCCCAAGAATTATGGGAAGAGGTAGTCGACACTACAAAATACTTATTGAATATGTCTCCTTCATTGGCACTAGTCGACATGACTCCACATGAGGTATGGTTGGGTAAGAAGCCTTTAGTTTCACATATCAAAGTATTTGGCTGTGATGCATTTGTGCATGTTCCCAAGAAAAAGATGAGCAAGCTAGACAAGAAGGAATTCAAGTGTATTTTCATTGGATACAAAGAAGGAATGAAAGGATATAAACTCTGAGATCCTGCATTAACGAAAACACTGTACAGTCAAGATGTGGTCTTTAGAGAAGTCAGAAGTAAGTCCAAGCCCGAAGAATTTGTTTAGATTGAGAATAATCTAGAGAAGGTGTGGTTTGAACTAAGGAATGAAGAAGATGATTCATATGAGTTGACTGAATCAGAAGGAGAGGTGGAACAACCAACCTTGGTTGTAAGGAGGCCATAATGAATAAGAAATCTAGTTGAAAGGTATAGTCCGCCTGAATTTTGTTTTTCATTTGTATTAACTCCATCGATGATAAGCCCAAGTCGGTTGGGGAGGCAGTCAACTCAGCATAGGGAAAACTCTGGAAGGATTCCATGGTCGAAGAGATGGAATCCTTGCCCAAGAATGAGACATGAGACTTAGTCAAATTACTTAGTGGAAGAAAGCCTATCAGTAAAAATGGGTAAAGAAGAATAAGAATATGAATGTAATAGGTCAAATCGAGAAATTCAAAGCTCGAATGATAGTGAAAGCATATTCCCAAGTCAAAGGAGTCGAATTTGGTGATATTTTTTCCACTGTTGCAAAATTAACTTCCATTAGAGTACTAATGTCTTTGGCTGCAAAATTTGATCTAGAAATAGAACAAATGGATGTAAAGACATTGTTCCTACATGGGGACCTGGAAGAAGAAATCTACATGAAACACCATGAAGGATTTGTAGTAAAGGGAAAGAAAGATTTGGTATGCAAACTGAAAAGATCCCTTTATGGTCTAAAGCAATCACTAAGGATGTGGTACCAAAAGTTCAACATATACATCCTTAGTTTGGGTTTTGTGAGAAACAAAGATGATCACTACATATATTCCAAAGAAGAATATGGGAATTTCATATATGTATCATTGTATGTCGACGACATGTTATCGATTGAAAACAAAATGGACGCAATAAAGGAGGTGAAGAAGCAACTATCCTCCAAATTAGACATGAAGGATCTCGGTGCAACGAACTTCATTCTGGGAATGGAAATCAAAAGAGATCGAGCAACTAGAAAGTTCTGGTTGAACCAAACGAAGTATATTGAAACAATATTGAAATGTTTCAACATGCAGGATTGAAAACCTATGAAGGTGCCAATCCCCGTGGAAGCAAGGATAACTGCTGAACAATGTCCAAGGACATATGAGGAAATAAAGGAGACGACACATATTCCCTATGCAAGTGTTGTTGGTATTTTAATGTATGCGATGGTCTGCACTTGACCAGACATTGCCCATGCAGTGGGAGTGTTAAGTAGATACATGTCGACACCTGGGAAGGAGCACTAGACAACTGTCAATAAATTATTCATGTATTTGTGTGGCACAAAATATTATTCTATATGCTACCAAGAAAAACTTGGAGGTGACAATGAATTAAATGTACATGGCTTTGTTGACGCCAACTAGGCTGAAGATCTGGATCGACGGAGGTCAACCAATGGATATGTGTTCAAAATGTTTGGTGGATCAATCAACTGGATGAGTAAGTGACATGTGGTCGTATCCCTGTCAATAAAAGAAGATGAATACATGGAATCCACCCATGAAATAAAATAAGCAGTATGGCTGCAAATCTATGTTTAGGAATCATGTTTGAGCAGAGAGCTATGAAGATAAATTGCGATAGTCAAAGCACAGTATTTCTGGAAAAGAACCCTACTTATCATTCTAATACTAAGCACATTGATGTACAATACCATTTCTTCAGATATATGGTGGAAAGAAACAAGGTTTTGTTGGAGAAAGTAGACACGTTGGAAAACATAGCAGACTCTTTGACCAAGTCTACTAGTGCTGTGAAGTTCTCTTGGTGCAGAGAGGAAATGGACATTGCTGCCCTAGGTCAGTGAAAGAAAACAAGAAAACAACAAGTGGGAGAATGTTGGGTTGTTATATTATTTGCAGTGAAAGTCTAGTCAAGGTGGATCGACTGACAGTTGAAGTCAAAGGAATCGAAAACAAGTCAAAGGTCAAGGTGGTTTGACTGGGTAAAGATGAATTCGAAGATATTGAAAAAAAGTCAAAGGTCAAGGTGGCTCGACCGAGTAAAGTTGAAGAGGTCAACTGACAAGAGGTCTACAGGTGGGCGTGTGGCAACCGAATGAATACCGAATGAAGGTCGACTAGTAGTCGATTGGTAATCCAACTTAGTAGTGGACTGTAACAAAATCACTAGATTCGTGGGATTTGTAGACAATGATATGCATGGATATGTCACCATTTTTGGGAGCCTTTTATTTACGATTTTTCCTAATGTAAAGCCTATAAAGAAGGCATGTTGTAATGCTACAAAAGATAATCGATAGATGATGAATGGATAATCACCAAGAATCAATAATCGTAGAGGTTGTTGGTCATGTAGATGTAAGCTGAATCGGCTACATGGTTGTTCTTGTGTAAAGCAAGAGGGTATGATGTCAATTGTGTCTTGGGTGTGGACTAAGGTTAGACATGTAACTTTTTATTCTGAATGAATAAGACAACAAGGAGCAGAACGCTCAAGGAATGTTGGTTTTCCCGGTTTGGGTTTCCAGGGTAAAATCTCTGTGTACTATGTGTTTGTTTTGTCATTTAATTTCTTAATTAATTCTTTCTTCCTATATTCTACTAGGTTTAGCATGGAAGTGCTCCTCTAATATGAAGTACATAGTTGCAAAGTTTGAGAGTGCGGGAGGTTGAGTGATATGAATTATCTACATAACATTCAAATTACACTAAGTCTCAGCTGTGCGTGGGGATATGCATGTGCACACGTGCGAAAGATATATTTTTGCAGACGATATGTCTGAGCCAAACATATATCTGTGCAAAAGATATATATGTTTAAGAATATTTTTTTAGTTAAGCATATGCATAAAAGCATTTTGTTCACTTTATATACTTATTAGTAAATGTATATTAGTAAATGCATTGAGATATCTAAAATGTATATACAAAATTTATTTGTTACCTTTTCATT
>SNQJ01S0002523.1:144425-180437 GCA_010110895.2 Picea sitchensis
TGTTCAACCAAATTATATCATAAAGCAAGCAATTTTTTTAATGTAAAGTTGTAAAAATAATATATTTTATGAATTTTTATGAACACAACAAATACAACTCACTAAAACACAACTCACTAAAACAGTTCAAACAATTTATCAAATTCACTAAAACAAAAAGTTCCATACACTTTCAAATTTAGGTTGAATATTAACAATTCAAACAATTTATCAAATTCACTAAAACAAAAAGTTCTATGTATTTTCAAACTNATTGTTATATTTATTTGTTCAACCAAATTATATCATAAAGCAAGCAATTTTTTTTGTTGTAAAGTTGTAAAAATAATATATTTTATGAATTTTTATGAACACAACAAATACAACTCACTAAAACAGTTCAAACAATTTATCAAATTCACTAAAACAAAAAGTTCCATACACTTTCAAATTTAGGTTGAATATTAACAATTCAAACAATTTATCAAATTCACTAAAACAAAAAGTTCTATGTATTTTCAAACTTGGGTGGAATATTTTATTACAAATTGTTAAAACAAATTTTTCAAATTCACTAAAACAAAAAATTGCATCCACTTTCAAACTTAGGTGGAATATTTTTATTACCTATCTTTATACTGGTTAAAACTAAATTAAATATTTTTTTTTGGAAAAATGAAAGTTTTATTAATTTATTAATTTTGAAAATGTGATTATATAGTTTGAGTGGGTCTAATAGTTAAGAACATATGTTTCCTCTTAAGAGGTTACAAGTTCAAATCCAGAGGGGGTAGGGTATGTATACCTCTGTAGACTTTACCAATCAAATCGCTGAGCGGAAAAGGGATCTCTTATCCCACAAACAAGAAGATCGGAAAATTTGTTTTTTATATCCATCTTATATCCCGACTCTTGACTCATATTTCGTTTTTTCAGCTCTCTATAAATACATAGGAGATATTACAAACTTTCTATGAAGGAATACAAGGATGGTTAGGAGGTTATACACACTAAGATATATATTAATATAAAGGAAAGCATACATATTGTCTCATTCTACAAGGAGTGGAGAGCTATACTATGTGTGTATTTAGTTGATATTAGAGTTCGATATTTCATTCACGAATTGGAGTATATTTTTTCTATTAGGAATTGGATTAGTTTTGATCGAATAAGCTAGAAAAAGTAGTAATAACTTTTTATATTAGTTATTGTAGTTTTATAGAGTGATAGTAGTTATTGTATCTCTATATAGTGAGATGATGTAATGATATGGAGTAAGTGGCATCGTAACATTGTATAATAAAAGCCTTTTGGAAATTATATCATATTTTAAAAATGATTTTGTAAGATTATGACATCACAATCTTAAAGTTTAATCAATAAGTTTAATTAAAAAGCATCCATTTTGTTAATAATCAATAAGTATAGTGCCTTGAGTACTATAGAAATGAGTTAATCATTGACTTTGTAATACTTGAGTGTTGATTATAAATTTTTGTCTATTTCCTAATGTAAAATATTAGACAAATAAACTATGCTTAAATTCTTTGTTAATTTTCCATTTAATCCTTTAAACTTCTAGCAACAATTGTCTCGTTGGAAATATAATCTCCCATTTAATCCTTTAACCTTCTAGTTGCTAGTTTAACCTTCCTTCCCTCGACATCTAGCCTCACCCTTTAAATTTATTTGTGAAATTAACCTAACAATAACAACAATGGAGCAAAGAAATAATAATAAATCTTGAAAAACAGGTAAACCTTTGTCAAAATAAATTGAGGACATTGCAAAACTTTGCTTTATTCACTTGATATAATCTTTAAAGTATTTAATGGTAGTACATTCCTAACAATTCTGAGATCTGCAACATGTCTTTCTCCTGCAAACTCTAACCATCTTATCGCGACGATATTCACTGCCTTTGCAAACTCTAACCTCCTTTGCAAGATAACATGCAAACTCTGACCAACTTATCGCCGCGATATTCACCGCCTTTGCAAGACAAAGACATTGTTTAAGTCAGATAATATTTATTTACTTCAAAAACTCTACAATGTCACCCAACATTTGTTCTCTACCATCTCTCTTTGAATGAGATTATTCCAACATTTCACTTGATGCAAAGCATGACTTTGCGATGTCTCCAAAGAATAGCAAATAGTTGTTCTCATCCCACCGACTAGCTAGAGAAAAGGTAATGGAAATATCTCCAAACCCAACAAACATTCTTCAATTGAAATTGTAATTGTAACTATAAATTCTATTACAAGGCCATTCAAAAATATATATAGTGTAACTAGAGCTTTTTGAGTAGGTATCTACCCCTATCATTTGTTTGTGACTTTAACAAGGCTTACAAAGTGTATTAAAAAGTAAATAAAATTTCAATACAAAACAAAATTTGTATGAAATAATTTTTATTTCTTCATTCTTACAAAATGACTTACTATATATATATGTATGACCATAAGTGGTGGTTTATAATGGTCTAACAAATAATACAATTCCAAACTTTTTAGGTTATTGCTCATCATGTGGAATTGTTTTGGGTTTATTTCATAGGCATCATCTTAGGCTATTGCTCATCATGTGAAATTGTTTTGGGTTGATTTCATAGGCATCATCTTCTCCTCATATATTAGGATTACCACGCATGCCCACTATGTTGCTTAGCCTATCTCATTGTGTAACAAACATGGGGTACATCCTCATGCACTGCTTCATAACAGTAATCATCTAAATACACAATTAATCCCATGAGTTGTGTAATGAAACTTTCCCTTTTCTAAATATTTTAATTTAGAAAAGGGAAAATTTTATTAATTTATTAACTTTGAAAATGTGATTATAAACTTGGAAAAATTGTAATAAGTTGTGAACATCAAAATAACAGATATTTTTATTAAAATTTCCAATTTAATGCAATAGTATAACAAGGGTTCTATGGTAGCTTAGTCTGTGCCAAATAAATTTGGAAATGAAGATGATAATTAACACCCTATAATTATTGATGATGATGAGTACTTCATATAGCTCTAGTTCTTGTCGTATACGGTATACTAATAAATCAAGATAATGATATTGTCAACCAACGATAAAAGTTTAAGGAGAACTCACGTTTGGATATGGAGATCTCTATTGAGAAATGTAAATTTAAAAAAATATTTTATTGTGGTGGTGTAGTAAGTGTTATATATGCTATACAACCAATTAGAATCTATTGTTATTGATTATGCAATTAATTTTAAATATTGAAATAAGTGAAGGCAACAATAAGACTTGAAATATATTAACCAATTAGAGATGAGAAAAATAAATATTTTTACTATATCAAAAAAATATATTTATTTTCTTAAGTTAAATATCACATTTTACAAATAAATTTAAAATATAAAACAAATTAATGTCAAATCAATAACAAACTCATTGCTATATTCCTGCTTTGACAAAGACTAATAAGAGAATTATTACTTTCCTCACATCGAATACCTACTAGTTATCGATTCCTGTAATATTCACCCTACCCTAGTTATTATTCAACCACATATATATTCATATATATGGGTTTTGAATTATTAATATATATATATATATATATATATATATATATATATATAATTCTTATACTATTTTTGTTTTAACATTTATATCTTTCTCTATATTAATTACAACATACGAAGCTTATATATGCAAACCACTTAAAGTAGTATATCATAGTTAGGAACTTTAAAACCAGACTATTATAACAACCTGTATTTTATGTGTGGTCACGATTTTGCTAGTATTTCATATTGCAAAAATTCCGAGCTAGGGGCGAAAATCTGGTCTTGTCATAGTTTACTATGCAAATTATAAACTAAGGAAAGGGAGTTCTTTGTAATATTCGCAACCCTTTCTCGTGTGAAGTAATGCTGACATAGTTTAATACATCCACGTACAAGTATTAAATAAATGGGAAAAGGTAGAAATGAGTTAGCCTCACGATGGAGTGGTCCTTTATGCTCCACTGGTTCACATAGTTTACAATTCAATATGCTCAGACCGTTCATACCGGTACGCCATCCAGGATTTACCACTTAACTTACTTCACCATTGGGAAATGTAAATTTAAAAAAATATTTTAATTGTGGTAACGTAATAAGTGCTATATATGTTGTACAATTAATTTTAAATATTGAAATATTTAGATAACAATAAGACTTGAAATATATTAACTAATTAGAAATGAGAAAAATAAATATTTTTACTATATCAAAAAATATATATTTATTTTCTTAAGTTAAACATTACATTTTACAAACAAATTTAAAATATAAAGCCAATTAATGCCAAATCAATAGCAAACTCATTGCTATAGTCCTGCTTTGGCACGAACTAATAAGTATAGTTTTCTATTCGCCTTTAAAGTGTAAAGTTTGAAGCCAACAAGATAAATTGAATTTTGCTTCGAATACTTCTTCGGGGGAGATTTGTTTTTTATATCCAATCTTATGTTATGGCTCTTGACTAGTATTTCGGTTTTTCGGCTCTCTATGAATATATAGGAGAAATATGTAGGAGATATTACAAACTTTCTCTGAAGGAATAGAAGGATGACTAGGAGGTTATACAGACTAAGATATATATTAATATAAAGGAAAGCATACATATTGTCTCATTGTACAAGGAATGGAGAGCTATACTCTGTGTATTTAGTTGATACCGAAGTTCGATATTTCATTCACGAATTGGAATATATTTTTTCTCTCAGGAATTGGAATTGGATTAGTGGATTAGTTTTCACTGAAATAGCTACAAAAAGTAGTAATACATTTTTATATTAGTTATTGTAGTTTTATAGAGTGATAGTAGTTATTGTATCTCTATAGAGTGAGATGATGTAATGATAAAGGACTAAGTGTCATTTTTGAAGATATTGATTTCACACAGTGTTAGGGTTTAGTTGCAGGCGGCTATGGCGACGGTTCTGAAGCTTTTCTGGAGAATTAGGGTTGTGCTTCAGTGCAGAGTTGTTATCTTGGCGTTAGTAGGAACCGGTTGGGGGGGGTTTCCATTTTATTGAGGCGTATTTTATCTTTCTTTTTGTGCCCAGGATCGAAACCCACTTACCTAGGTTTCTGGGCTCTAGCCAGCCTGTTACCGGATCCCTTATTAATGGCGAGATTTGTCATTTTATTAGTAGCTCATTTTTGCATTAAATGCATCTAAAGTAGTTCTTTAATGCATGCGTTAGTTGCTTTGATTTTCTAGCGAGTTGGCTACTCGATTTTTGCACGACCTTTTTACTCTATGTTCTAGAGACCTAGCCATCTCTGCCGTAGAATTGTCAGCTCTCATCACGTATTTTTCTTCCAGGTGCCGTGTTTACTGCTTCATTCTTAACTGTTCACTGCTAGGTTTTTTTTCGAGGTGTGGAGTGACGTCTTAACGTTAATGATGATGGAAGCGGCCGTTAATGCTTTATTGAGTGCGGAGGACGAGGCATTTTGGAATCAATCCGGCTTGATCACAGAGGCGACATAGCAACTTAATCATAGTGGTAACTGTCATCCCCCGGAGAGACCACTGAGTAAGCCGCTCTATGATGCTTTTGCTCCATAGGGCATTAGTTCCTGTTCACAGTTCCAGGAAGGTATTAGTCACCATGGAGGTTATAAACCACATTCAATGGGGTTGAATCACAACTTTCCTTACTCTGGTTCTGCGACTCATGATACGACGAGAACACCTTCAATCGATAGACATGGACCTTGTTTGTTTAAACCTTGGAAACCAAATAAGGTAAAGCGCCGGTTTATTTTATGCTCTGACGTGGGGCTTGAAGACGCTTGTGAGATGGTCCTTTGCACCCTCGTTGACAGGTTCTCTTATCGAAGATTTGTGAAAGTATCTCTGCACATCTGGGTGGAGAATACCTTGAAACCTCTCTTAGTTTATACGCCTGAGATCATTTATCTAACTAGGGGTTGGTTCAGGTTCAAGTGTTTCTCGCCGGAGGACGCCTCACTCATTCTGGAATCGAGGTGGGTGGTTGATGGGGGGAGCCTCATGCTGAAGTGCTGGTGGGTATATTTCGACCTTGTCAAAGAGTATTTTCAGCTTTGTCACCTGTGGGTGATTCTGCCGGGGTTACCGCTTCACTGGTGGAACAAAAGGGCTCTCACAAAGATTGCAAATGGCCTCGGGCGTTTCATAGCAGTTGATGAGGAGGCTCTTCGGGACGGCGACAAGCGTCTCTGTCGTGTTTTGGTGGATATTGACTTACACGCAGGACTTCCAGAGTGTGTTGAACTAGAATGGCGTGGCTTGATTTGGACACAGACTTTGGACTTTTTAGGGGTTCCTTTCAGATGCTCCCGGTGTAGACAGACGGGTCACTTACGCTGAGAATGTCAAGGGACATTTCCGGACGACTCTTCATCATAGTCTTCTCTACTTCATCAACCAACAAGTACTAATCATTTGGATGTTTCTTCAAGCGGCTGGCATTTGCGTGATCATGGAGGTGATACCCCTGAGGTTAATGTGCCTGACTCCAATTTTACTGGTAAGTTAAAGCCACTTTGCTCATCACTCTTTTTATCTCTTACTTCATGCGAACGCTCGACGTTGGATCACACCTTGGGTAAGGCCTCTCCTTCTCATCTAGCCAAAACCCTCGATGAGTCTTCTGAGATGGAGTCTCTTCCTGATTTGTTTCTGAGCAAACATCTTAGCCTCAGAGGGTGGGGGGGTGGGGACAACCTGAGTCTACAAATATCTTCTCTCCATCGGTGATCCCAACATCATTTATTAAAGAGGTTATGGGGTTATCCATGGGTGTTCAAGATTTATCGACAACTATAGAGCCCCACTTTCTGATTAGTGAGAGGGACTAGGTGGGAATCGTTCTAGCTCCAAAGTCATTTGTTGAGGACTCTCGTTTGGGATCCTTTGTGGGGACACCACAAACATCGGGGTTTATGTATTCTGAGACAATTATCCTATCATCTGACCAGATTGATAGTCGAGAGGAGGGTCTTGGTATTTTGACAAAGGGGGACAAAAGACTTTTTGCGGTACTTGATGCTCTTGTGCCAGCCTTCCATGAAATCCTAGAGCCGTTAGCTCTGCCTACTTACAAAGGAAAATAACTTATCATTACGACAACTGAGGAAGCTAGTTCCTCTCAACCCATCAGGATTGAACCAATGATTGTGGGTTCAAAGGGTTTTGTTTGGTCGAAGGGCTTAGGGTGCGAGGTGTCACCTATAAAAGCTCGCAGTGCATGCAAGCGTGCAAAGCTTATCGTTAAGGAGATGGTTATGCTACTTTCATCTGATTCTGAACCTGGGGCGCTTAGAGGCATTAAATCCCTAACACGCCTTAAGTGATCATGATCCTTTTGTCCTTGAATATCAGGGGATTGGGGGGTTCCCATAAACTAGCCTCTGTTTGTTGTATTCTTTTTTAGTATCATCCAGATATTTTGTTCTTTCAAGAGACCTTAGTGGATGAGTTTAGGGCTCGTTCTTTTATCAACCAACTTAAACCTGATTGGCACTCGACATTTGTTAATTCGACGGGTATATCAGGTGGTCTATTGGTATCTTGGGACCTGGAAAAAATTGTTTTAAGTACTTATATATGCTGTGGTGGACTCTTGTGTACAGGTCACAGCTTGGAGTTAAAGGTTTAGCTGTCTTTTTTAACTATCTATGGGCTGTGCGCTGACAGAAGATCATTCTAGCAGGAAGTTAAAGATCAAGGACTTTTATCCTATCAACATTTGATTGTCGCAGGTGACTTTAACTTCACCCTATAGGAGGGAAAGAACTGGGGCTCGACAGGAAACTCAGATCCATTGGATCTTGATCTAAAAGACATTTTTAGTAAGGGAGGGCTAGTGGACATTCAGCCGGATGTCTTTACTTCGACGTGGCGAAATGGACGCAAGGGTAAGGAAAATATTCAAAAACGTCTGGACAAACATTTTGTTTCTTTTTATTTGCTAGGGAAGGTGTCATGTTATAGAGCATGGGTCACAATTCCTTTTGTATCAGACCACACCCCAATCATTCTTCAACTTGAGGGTGCCTATCAACGTAATGACTATCCTTTCAAACTTAATGCGGGTTGGATGCGAGAGGAAGAATTTTCTAGGATTGTTCGAGAAACTTGGCAGGATCCAAAATTCCTACAAGAGGTAGGTTTACAAAGACGCTTAATATGGAAGTTAAAATGTCTAAAGATGGGAATCAAGAGATGGAGTAGGCAATTTAAAAAGAGACTAACACAAAAATTGGATGGGTTAGAGGAAGAATTACAGATTATGTATCAAGACTCCTTTGCGGATCTGTCGAATGTGGATCTCTCTGATCATATAAAAGCTAAGGAAAGTGAGAGACTCCTCATACTCAAGAAAGAGGAAGAGGCATGGAGGCAGAAAATCCGGGCCACATGGTTAAATTGCGGGGATCACAACACAAATTTTTTCATCACTATGCTAGTGATCAGAAAAATCGCAAACATATCTGGGACTTACATTCAGAGGCAGGACAGACAATTTTCGGTCAGCATGATCTTAAGGAGGAGGCTATAAAATATTTCAAACATTTGGGCCCACCAATAGGTAATATCACCGAAGATCAAACTACTGTGGCAAATATCTATAAATCTATTGTTACGGAGGAAGATGCATTGCTGATGGATAAGCCTTGCACATTGGCGGATATTCATAGTATTTTAAAGGCATTTTCTAGAGAGAAAAGTTCGGGCCCAGATGCCTGGACTTTGGAGTTTTTTATCTATTATTTTGATTTGGTGGGGGAGGACCTCCTGGGCATGTTTGAGGAATAGAGACAGACGGGTGAAGTTATCCAATCTTTAAACTCGACTTTCTTAGTATTAATTCCAAAAGCAAATAAACCTAAAATTTTTGGTGATTATCGACCTATCTCCTTATGCAATCTGTGTTATAAAATCATAGCAAAGTTGGTGGCTAACAACTTGAGACCCATTCTTTCAAGAGGTATTTTAGAAGAGCAATTGGGATTCTTACATGGCAGGCAGATTCTCGATGCGATGGGAACGACACAAGAATGCCTACACAACATCAAACAAAAACATCAAAAGGCGTTAATCTTAAAACTAGATTTCAAAAAAGCTTATGATTATATCAATTGGGATTTTCTTCGGTGCATTCTAATAAAATATGGTTTTAGCCTAGTCTCTATTTCATGGATTGTGAGCTGTGTCAGTTCAGTCTCATATGCTGTTCTAATCAATGGGGAACCTTCTACCTTTTTTGGTAGGGGAAAGGGTCTTTGTCAGGGCTGCCCTCTGTCGCCACTCCTTTTTATTTTAGTAATGGAGAGTCTGAGTATTCTCATTAAAAAGGAGGTTGAGGCTGGAATGTTGACAGGCATTAAAGTCTCTAACTATACTAAGATTTTACAGCTACTCTTTGTAGATGACGTGTTGATCATGTCAAGAGCCAGTGTGAAAGAAAGGACTGTCATTGCAAAAGTATTGAAACTTTTCCAATTGGCTACGTGGCTTGTGATAAACGATGAAAAATCTACTTTCCACTCGGCGGGTCTGGGAGAGGAAGGGTTGTTGCCTTTCATAGTGTTATTCATATCGATTTGAGCCCATTGACACAGGTTTCAAATGCCTGGGATATTTTTTGAAACCTAAATGCTACAAATATGGAGACTAGAGTTGGTTACTTAAAAATATTGAAAAAAGAATTGATCATTGGCGCAATCATTGGCTTACACTCGGAGGCAGGGTGGTTTTGATAAAGGATGTTTTAATTAGTCAATCTATTTATTGGATGTCCTTGGCTCCTATTCCAACATCGGTTATAGGAAAGTTGAAGCAAATGATTTACTCCTTCCTGTGGTCGAGATGTAAGGAGAAGAAAACTCTTCATCTCTGCAATCGGGATAGCTTATCTAGGCCTAAAAAAGTGGGTGGATGGGGGATAAAGAACTTGATTTGTTTTAACAAAGAATTAGTGGAAAAATCATTGTGGCAGGTACTAACAATTGAAGGGATTTGGCAAAAAGTTATAAAAAGGAAATACTTGCCAAACGTATTGGTTTCAATGTGGTTTAGACTAGAGATAGGTTCTTAGGGGGATTTTTCTTCGTTTTGGAGAAATCTTATAAAATCCAGGCCTCTCCTGGATCATTGGCTCTGTTGGAATCCGGGTAATGGGGTTTTTATTCAAGCTGGAAGGGACCATATTATGGGTTTAGGATCGCTCTCCATTCTCTCCCAAGCTCTCATATCATCACTAAACCGAGGCGGTATTACCTTTCTATACCAAGCAAAGAATTCATCATTGCTTGTGCCTCACGCATTGTATTGGAAATAATCTTCTCAGATGGGTCTAACTGGTACTCTTGCAAAGGAATGGGATCAATACATAAGAGCCTTAGCTAGCGTGGGTATCCTCTTAGACGAGTCAGAGAATGCTTTACGTGGTCGGGCGGTGATGGATCGGGTCATCCAACGATCAAAAATATTTACAGAGATGTGGTAGAGAACCTGCGGGTTCCAGTGATCAGGGACTGGTCCTATAAACTTTGGAAATGGCACCTGCCCCTTAAACTAAAATTATTCTTTTGGTTTCTACTTAAAAAGAAAATTTCAACATGGGATGTACTACTGGAACGCAGATGGGAAGGCCCGATTTATTGTATTATTTGCAGATGTAATCAAGAGACAACATCCCATCTGTTTATATCCCGCTCCTTCACGCGACATGTATGAAATCTCTTAGCGAGAATCCTAAAATTAAATCTGACCTGGGAGGGACAGTCAATCAAAGAAGGCCTTTGTTACATTGATTCCAAGCACCACTCCTATCTTACTCTTATTCCAATAGTATGCTGCTGCATTTGGCTAGATAGAAACAATCTTCTCTTTGA
The DNA here is from genome assembly GCA_010110895.2 of Picea sitchensis. Lineage (NCBI taxonomy): Eukaryota > Viridiplantae > Streptophyta > Pinopsida > Pinales > Pinaceae > Picea > Picea sitchensis. Next base: position 155,327 of record SNQJ01S0002523.1, read on the forward strand.
CGGTGGCACGCCTATACCTAAGCTGGTGGCTTCAAAGATACTACTAATTTACAATGTGGGTAAGGATCCACCCCTTCATTCCCCATCTCTTCATAACAGGGTTCCTCCCAGGCTTCAAGAGAATGCGGGTTGGTTCGATGGTGCGACAGCGGGGGATGGGCAGAATAATGGTGTTGGAGGCATCATTGGTTATAACCAAAGCAATGTAATTAAGTGGAAATTCAATACTGGTGCAAGTACACACAACCAGGCGGAGTTGTTGGGAGTTTGGTCTACTCTTTACTTATCTAAAATTTTCAACATAATAATGCTTCAAATTATTGGAGACTCGAAGCTTGTTATCGATTGGTCTAATGACAAAGGCAACCTCCATAGCATTGCGCCTAAAGTGTGGAAGGATCACATTCAGGAGCTTCACAATTATTTCAATAATCTTACTTTCCAGCACACTTACCAGGAATTCAACAAGGTAGCTGACAAACTGTCAAAAAGTGCACTAAAGGATCGAACCCACTCCAGATCAATAGTTTATACTCATTGGGTGGACACTGAACCATGCTTATCAAGAACCATTCATATTTTCTAATTTCCATCAATTCTTGAAAGTTAAGGAGTTTGTTATCTGATGTATTTTGGTATTAAGCCATCCAGTATAAATCTTTTTTGACTGGGCATATAGACCAACAATTGTCCATTTTGATGTAATAGATCTATCTGTATTAAGTTTATATTTGGGTTTTTTTCCAAAGAAAAAATATGAGATAAAAGAAATGAACCAGAGATGTATATTTTATATTATACTAATATAAAGAGTATTTTTCTTTGTTTGGAAAGATAAAGGACTAAGTGTCATCGTACTCATTGCATAATAAAGCCTTTTGTAAATTATATCACATTTTAAAAATGATTTTGTAAGATTATGATGTCACAATCTTAAATTTCAATCAATAAATTCAATTAAAAAGCACCCATTTTGTCAATAGCTAATATCAAGTATAGTACCCTTAGTACTATAGTGATGAGTTAGTCATTAACTTTGTAATACTTGAGCTTTGACTATGAATTTCTGTCTATTTCCTAATGTAAAATATTAGACAAATAATTTATGCTTAAATTCCTTGTTTTTGTGCCATCCTATTGGTGGAGAGATTTGAAGTCTTATTGCCGAGCAATGGCTCAACAACAGTGGCCTCTTTGGAAATATAACCTCCCATTTAATCCTTTAAACTTCTTGCAGAAACCGCCTCATTGGAAATATAATCTCCCATTTAATCCTTTAACCTTCTTATTGCCAATTTAACCTTCCTTCTCTCTACATCTAGCCTCACCCTTTAAATTTATTTGTGAGATTAACCTAACAATAACAACAATGGAGCAGAACAATAATAATAAATCTTGAAAAAAAGGTAAACCTTTGTCAAAATAAATTGAGGACATTGCAAAACTTTGCTTTATTCACTTGATATAATCTTCAAAGTATTTAATGGTAGTACATTCCTTACAATTCTGAGACCTGCAACCACGTCTATCTCCTACAAACTCTGACCATCTTATTGCGACGATATTCACCACCTTTGCAAACTCTAACCTCCTTTGCAATATAACCTGCAAACTCTGACCAACTTACTGCCACAATATTCACTGCCTTTGCAAGACAAAGACATTGTTTAAGTCAGATAATGCTTATGTACTTCAAAAACTCTACAATGTCACCCAACATTCGTTCTCTGCCATCTCTCTTTGAATGAGATTATTCCAACATTTCACTTGATGCAAAGAACAACTTTGCGATGTCTCCAAAGGCTAGCAAATAGTTGTTCTCATCCCACCAACTAGCTAGCGAAGAGGTAATGGAAATATCTCCAAACCCAACAAACATTCTTCAATTGACATTGTAGTTGTAACTGTAAATTCTATTACAAGGTCATTCAAAAGCATATATAGTGTAACTAGAGCTTTTTGAGCAGGTATGTACCCCTATCATTTGTTTGTGACCTTAACAAGGCTTACAAAGTGTATTAAGAAGTAAATATAATTTCAAATTTTCAATACAAAACAAAATTTGTATGAAATAATTTTTATTTCTTCATTTTTACAAAATGACTTACTATATATATGTATAACCATACCTGAAGGTTTATAATGGCCTAACAAATAATACAATTCCAAACTTTCTAAGCTATTGCTCATCATGTGGAATAGTTTTGGGTTGATTTCATAGACATCATCTTATGCTATAGCTCATCATGTGGAATCGTTTTGGGTTGATTTCATAGGCATTATCTTCTCCTCATATATTAGGATTTCCATGCATGCCCACTATGTTACTTAGCCTATCTCATTGTGTTACACAAATAGTGGTTACATCCTCATGCACTCCTTCATAACAATAATCATCTAAACACACAATTAATCCCATGAGTTGTGATGAGCTCCCATATTAAGTCAAAACAATTATTGAATTATAGCGTTTTAATTGAGAGAAAATATCATAAAAGAATTATTCACACTAAAGTCAACAAAATATTCAAATAAAAAATTATTTGAATCACTTTAAATTGATTGAAAACAAAAATCAGAGAACAATAAAAAAGTAATTCATTATCTAAATACACCATCAATTATCATAATATATGTCCGCCTCTATCACTCTCTGTTTTTCGTAGACGATTTATATACACTACTGATCGATGTTGTGTAATGAAACTTGTGTGTGGGGTATGTCCAACAACGTAGGTGATTGTTATAACTGAGAATTAATTAATTGCAGGCTTTGCATTTGTTTTATAATATACAATAATTGTGATGGAAATAAACATTAAACATGTAAATTATACAATAATTGTGATGGAAATACACATTAGACATGTAAACTCTGAGTGCAAGAGACCATCACAAAGATGCATTGACTATTGACTATAATTTCCAAGAAGCTTTGGTCCACTTCATTGGAAAACCAATATGACTTGCCCTCTAGTTCAAGAAAGACATGGAAAATAAAAAAAATATTGTCAATAAGCATTTGATTCATACTCGACTCAAATGGAAATGGATGCTATATAATTCAGATGATGGCTCATCGCTGCTAGGTCATAAACGGGGTATAGATCTATATATAAAGGGGATATTGAGGGAACTCAACTTCAACAAATAACAAAGAAGGGAGGAACATCTTATCCGGGAACATGTTATGTTGGTCATATTTAGTACTATGTCACTATGCTACTGGGCAACTTGGTAGGTACTAAGCTACTCTATAGCCTCGTTCATCAAGCATTATGTTTAAAGTAATTATCCTCACATATTTAGGAGTTGTATACAAATTCTCCTCCTACCATTCTTCACTATGTTAATGGGCAACTCGGTAGGTACTAAGCTACTCTATAGCCTCGTTCCTCGAGCATTATCTCCATGTTACATAACCTCACCCCATCTTTGTATTGAGAGTTTGTCACTAATTTTTAGAAGAAAGTGGGACTTTTTAATTTCAAGAGTTTTTATGTTAAGTATGGTAAGTATGTTGATTATTTAACTTTTATAAATACACATTATGTCAAATTTTTAAAAATTAAACTCATTGGTTGGGTTTTGTTATATATATATATATATATAAGTTAGCTTTTGAAATTAAAATTAAAATAGAAGATAAACATAATACAAAAGTTTTGTACAATGGCCTACCACTTGGGAAACCAGACCAGTCACAGATCATATTATTTTTTATTTTTAAGGTGCCATGTAAGTAATCTATAAGAGTCCTCCAGCAAGGGCGAAGCCATACATGTACAAAAACTTATCTAACTAGTAGATAATTGCCAATAGCATGAACACATATGGCCAAGGATTAACAATCTTGATGTATATTGTTATTAAGAACTTCTGGCTAGGCCTGATCAATGTTTTCCTGCTTTAGTTTGACCCCTTCATTTGCCACAACGTTGGTACCACACTACACATGCATAGGGATCAGGAATGGGATATTGTAGATTCCACATGTTCAATCCCTCCTTCTAGTCTCCAATTGTATGGTATTCTACGAGGGATGGGATTGTGTATAATGTTGATAATGATTTGGGAGTCTCCTTCCGTGATTAGTTTTGTAAATCCTTGATGAATAACAATCTTCAGTCTCGTTTCCAATGCATAAAACTTCGTTTTATTGTTACTATCAATGCCTATGAAACCAACATACATCCACAAATGCATAAATCTCTGTCTGATTGTTACTATCAATGCCTACGAAACCAACATACATCCACACAAATTTCTCGTGGTATCGTGTAGTTGTAATTGTAAATTCTATTACAAGGTCGTTCAAAAGCATATATAGTGTAACTGGATATTTTTGAGCAAGTATGTACCCCTATCATTTGTTTGTGACCTTAACAAGGCTTACAAAGTGTACTACGAAGTAAATAAAATTTCAAATTTTTAATACAAAACAAAATTTGTGTGAAGTAATTTTTATTTCTTCATTCTTACAAAATGACGTATTGTATACATGTATACTACCTGGAACAAGAGACCATGCCTGGAGGTTTATAATGGCCTAACAAATAATACAATTCCAAACTTTCTAGGCTATTGCTCATCACGTGTAATCGTTTTGGGTTGATTTTATAGGCATCATCTTCTCCTCATATATTTGGATTTCCATGCATGCTCACTATGTTGATGAACACTCCCCCACAATACGTCTTGCTTAACCTATCTCACTATGTAACAAACAAGGGGTACATCCTCATGGACTCCTTTAGAACAATAGTCATCTGCACACACAATTAATCCCATGAGTTGTGATCAACTCCCATATTAATTCAACAATTATTGAATTATAGTGTTTTAATTGGGAGAAAATATCTTAAAATAATTATTCACACTCAAATCAACAAAACATTCAAATACAAATTTATTTTAATCACTTTAAATTGATTGAAAACAAAAATCAGAGAACAATACAAAATTGATTCAGTATCTAAATGTACCATCAATTATCATAATATATGTTCGCCTCTATCACTCTCTGTTTGTCGTAGACGATTTATATACACTACTGACCGATGTTGTGTAATGAAACTTATGTGTGTGGGTATGTCCAACAACACAGGTGATTGTTATAACTGAGAATTAATTAATTGCATGCTTTGCATTTGTTTTATTATATACAATAATTGTGATGGAAATAAACATCAGACATGTAAACTGTGAGTGCAAGAGACCGTCATAAAGACACATTGACTATTGACTATAACTTATGAGAAGCTTTGGTCCATTTCATTGGGAAAACCAATATGAATTGCCCTCTGGTTCAAGAAATACATGGAAAATAATATTTTCAATAAGTATTTGATTTGCTCATATTCGACTCAAATGGAAACAGATGCTATATAATTCAGATGATGGCTCATCACTGCTAGGTCATAAACGAGGTATAGATCTATATATAAAGGGGATATATAGATCTATACCCACTTGCATTCTTCACAAGCAAGCATGTCAAGTTTTGAGCGACTATTTGAAAGCCTTAATCCCATGCACGGTGATGCAATCCAGGTGCAATCACAATTATTTGAAATAGAAGTTGCTAAAATTAAAGGTTGTTAAAATCAACTGCAATGTGACTTGTTCCCTTATATCTTTAATATTTTGAGTGGCTAGATGTTTCAAATTTCCAGCCACTTGGCCAGGGAAAACATCCAACTGTTATAGATCACCAAAACCTGCGTCTTCCAAGAATGTTTTAAAGTTGGCCAGCGATAGGGGCCTACTGGGGTTGACATCTGAACATTTAAACTACACATTAAAGGTGACAATAAGGACAATCATCTATCCTCTGTGTCTGCATTCACATACAATACATATATCTATTTGATATCTATAGAAACTGCAAAGTGTAACAAAATGTGTCTCATGTTGTTGATAGTGGGGTGCTCTATACACTAGCACTATTTCAATGTCCATTTCCAACTAATAGTGAACAAGCCTATAAATTGAATATTATTTTAGTAAAGTGAATATGACTTCCTGGAAAAAGTATTTGCAATGTTTTGCTTCTATGTTATGTTGTTCATATTTAGTAATATGTCACTACGCTACTCAACAACTTGGTAGGTACTAAGCTACTATGTAGCCTTGTTCCTCAAGCATTACGTTAAAAGTAATTATCCTCACATATTTAGGATTTGTATACAAATTCTCCTCCTACCATTCTTCACTACGCTACTGGCCAAATCGGTAGGTACTAAGCTACTATTGATGATTATAGTTGCATGAGACATCCTCCATGACACAGACCTAAGAGAGAGCGCCTGAGTTGGGTGTGTGGTTCCTATCTGAGACAGAACTGGAACATTATGTTGGCCTCCTCCTTGTAGAGAGTTGAGATGATACTCTAGATGATTCTTCTGTGTAACATAGTGAGAAAGAAGATCTGTTGAGTTAGACGTTCATGTGGCTGAGCACAAGGAACTTGTGAAATCCCATGAGATGGGTGCATCATTCTGAGACAGAGATGAAATTATGTATTAGCCTCCTCTGAGCAGAGAGTTGAGATGATGAACTCCAGACGAAACTCCTATGTAACGCAATGAGAAAGAATATCTACTGAGTTTGACGTGCCTGTGGATGAGCACAAGTGAATGTGATCTTAGTGGTTGAGCACTAGTGAGTGTGGTTCTCCCATGAGACACAGTGAGATAAAGAGACATCCTTGTGGCTGAGCACATATGGATGTGCCCCTAGTGGCTGAGCACTAGTGGGTGTATAAGATCCATTGCTATATTGTTCAAGAGTCAGACTTACCTGTAACTCTAATTGTTATGTAAATGGTACAGGTCGGCTCCACCTTAATGTAAAAGATAATTAATATGGTAATTATTAATTATATTATAAGTTATTGAGGTTGGCCTTGTTGTGCCAATAGCAACTACTGTTGACAGGTTCAGTCTAATACAAGTAAAGGTAAATTCCCCATTGAGGAATCATATCACAAGTGTGAATTTGGAAATTTCAGCAAACATTTGTTCTTGGGAAAAGTGTGCACCTCTCTTGGGCACTAGGTTTCTAGGGTTTGTGAGCACCCTTTTGTGTGCAAAATGTTTATGGTGGTGGAGGTATTTCTCTTGAAGAATATAGCAAAGGATTGGCTGGGTTTTATTCCCTTGTTGAGAAGGGTTTCCCAGGATACTTCTTGTGTATTTGTGCATGGTGTTTCTTCTTGTGATCTTGGTTGCTGCAACAAATTGTTTATGGTTTAAGTAAAATGAAAAAATGGAATGAACTTCATGCTTAATCCTTGCTTATTGAAAAATCAACAGCTACTATGTAGCCTCGCTCCTCAATCATTATCTCCATGTTACATAACTTCACCCCATATTTGTATTGAGAGTTTGTCACTCATTTTTTGAAGAAAGTGGGACCTTTTAATTTCAAGAGGTATTTTTGTTAAGTATGGTAAGTATGTTGATTATTTAACTCTTATGAATACACACTATGTCAAATTTTTAAAAATTAAACTTATTGGTTGGGTTTTGTTATATATATATAAACTAGTTTTTAATAGAAGATAAACATAATACAAAAGTTTTGTGCAGTGGCCTATCACTTGGGAAACCAAACTAGTCACAAAGCATGTTCTTTTTGGTCTTTAAGGTGCCACTTAAGTAATATATAAGAGTCCTCCAGCAAGGGAGAAGCCATACTTGTACAAAAACTTATCTAACTGGTAGATAATTGCCAATAGCATGAACACATATGCATACAAAAGTAAAACAAAAAAGCAAGTTGACTTCCATGGCAAACAACTACAAATTTTTGGTCTCATCCAGGGAGGAGAGATCCTTGATGGCCAAGGATTGACAATCTTGATGTATAGTGTTATTAAGAACTTTTGGTTAGGCCCGATCAATGTTTTATTGCTTTAGATTGACCCCTTTGTTCGAAAACCGATTTTCCACAATGTTGGCACCACACTGAACATGCATAGAGATTAAGGATGGGATATTGGATATTGTAGACGCACATTTTCAATTCCTCCTCCCAGTCTCCAATTGTCTGAGATTCTACGAGGGATCCCAAATTGCAGCTTGTGTAGAATATTGATAACGATTTGGGAGTCTCCTTCCACGATTAGCTTTGTAAATCCTTGATGGATAAAAATATTCAATCTCGTTTCCAATGCATAAAACTCGGTCGCATTGTTACTATCAATGACTAAGAAACCAACATACATCCACAATTTTTTTCTTGTGGTACCACGAAAGACTCCCCAATATCCTATAGAACCTGGGATTCCTTTTGAAGCTCCATCAAAATTGCGTTTTATAAAATCCTCGGAAGATGGTGTCCACCAGTTATGACTGGACACCGAAGTCTTTGTAATGGGAGGCATGGGATGATGTTTTGGGCGAGAAAGGTTCCAAGCATGAAGTATACGTTTCTCCTTCTCATTTTCTTTCCAATCTTGGTTATATGATTGTCGAGTGTAAAGAGTTTCCATGATGTCATGTTTAACCTGGTTCCAAACCATTTTGAACTCCCACATCGATTCATTGAATATCCTTCGATTGCACTCCTTCCAAGTTTTCCATAGTAGGAATCCTAGGAATAATTGCCAAATTCAGTTGAGGATGGGATTTAAAAAGTGCATCAATCTCCAATTTTCCAAGGTGCTTCTTATATTGTTCCCCTGATGATCAATTTGTCTAAAAAGGGAAGATCCCTAGTTGCCAAGAGTCTTGGTGAAAGTGTAGCTAAGAAACAAATGCTGACTAGTCTCCTCCTCGAGTTGGCAGAGTGCACACCTGGAGGGTCCAATGAATCCATGCTTCATTAGTTGTTCCCACATGAGGATCTTCTTTCGAGCAATTAACTAAAGGATGATTGAAAATTTGGGACATAGGTTTTGTGTCCATATTTTCTCCCAAATTTCTTCCTTGGGATAGTGATCATGATCCTGTTAAATTTTCAGACCCCAACCCAGTTTCAGTCTCGCTGATTTTTCAGCCAATGTTTAATGCCCAAACCCAATTTTAATATCAGCAATTAAATACACAACAGAAAATTATTTCAGAACTGAAACATGAGGATTCTAAACTTCGTTTTAAACGCAGAAATAAAACATCAGCATCATATAAAACTCAGAAAATTAATGACACATAATTTTTTGGTCTAACTTTGACCCTGGAAAAACCCACAAGGGGAAAACCAGTGAGAGAGGGCTTTTTATTATTTATGGGCTTTTGAGAAATTATTTTACAGCATATTCATCTTCAGAAATTTAAACACAAACTTATCTCAGTCTTCTTGCTCAGCAAAGACCCCTTCAGAACTATCCGAAAAAGCTTCTCGATTTCTGCCCCATAAATTCATACATTGTACGACTGTCCCAGCAATGAATGTTGTACGGACTATCCTCAAATTTCGTGCCCAAAATTCTGCCAAGACTGCACGAAAAACCCAACAGTATAAATGCCTTGAAAAACGTGCCAATACCTTGAAAAATGTGCCCAGAATTTTCTATGGTATGACCCTCGATTTCTATGCAGGTCCGTATGGACTGTACGGACTTTTCTCACTCAAAAAAGTGTGCCCAGCAACCACCTCGAAATCTATGCCAATTTAATGTTGTACGACAGCCTCAAAATGCGTGCCAATACACTCAAAAAATGATGTTGCTGTCCCCCTCGATTTTTGTGCACATTTAATGTTGTATGACCTCTCCAAATCCATACTATACGACTTGTTCTTCCTGGTTGTCTGCTGCCTTGAAATCCATGCCTGCTAGTTGCCTTGGGATGCATGCTCTCCTCCTGCAAATGCTGTCTCTCTTCTCAATCTCGACCTCTCTCTTGCTCTCTCAACAAGAATGCATGAACCACCCAACAATGGGTGCGCCCCTTTGCCCTAATCGACCTCATGAGGGAAGGTGAGGAGTTTCTTAATCCAACGGTGGAGATTGGATTAAATGAGTGGCTGAGATTAGATGTCTCTTCACTCACCCTCACTTTAGTCATAAAGTCACCTTTTAATTTGCATCTCACAAATTAAATGACTAGGGCCCACATTAGGCACTTTCACACCCCTTAGGCGCCTAGGGGAGAGAAACACTTGCCTTGGTACTTTATTTAATTAAAAAATTTAACACTCCCTCATACTGAGGAAAGTGTTACTCACCACTCCAAGCTTGTCCCTGAAAAATACAAACTTGGCTCTGCCCAATGCCTTGGTGAGTATGTCTGCAACCTGCTCCTCTGTAGATATGTACTATAGCTCCACAACTCCTCTCTGAACATAATCATGGATGAAGTGATAACAAATCTCGATATGCTTAGACCAATCATGAAAAACTGGATTCTTCGAGAGTTTAATGCAACTTTGATTATCACAGTAAATCACAGTAGGCCTCAACTGCACACCGAACAATCCCACCAACATCTTTCAAAGCCAAAGGGCCTCACAACTAGCCTGATTGGATGCCATATACTCAGCCTCTGCTGAACTCAAAGCCACTGACTTTTACTTTCGACTGAACCAAGACACAACTGTTGATCCCAATCCAAAGCAGCACCCTGAAGTGCTTTTCCTATCACTGACACATCTTGCCCAATTCGAGTCTGTATATCCAACCAGACAAACTCCATCTCCTCTCTGATAGTCCAGACCATAAACCGCATTAAACTCCATATCCTCTTTGATATTCCATACCATAATATATTGTACCACAAAGATACATGAGCATGTGTTTTGTTTCCACCTAATGCACTCTCATATGGTCCACCATGAACTCCATTCAATGAAAATGATAGCAAACAATTATCCTGGCTTGGTATTGACCCGCCAAATACATCAATGAACCGACTAACCGACGATACAGTGGAATCCACTCAATCGTGGACTCGGCATGAAGCTTCTTCCGCTTGGTAATCATGGGTGTGGTCATGGCCCTACAAGTGAATATCTCCATATATAAAAAATCTGCTCACGTTACATACATACCTCCCTCGGGTCTCTGTGAAGATGTGTCCAGGCCCCCGCCAAACCTCCAATCCCAAAAGTAATGCATCGGTCCAACGTCTATCATCTCGAACTTCCTCACAAGGTTTCCTCAGGAATGTTGATGAGCCTCGCCTCGTAATAAAAAACATCATCCATATGTAGAAGAATGAGAGGATCCTCCAACCACAATGAAGTATAGGTTGGGATCCGCTTCACTCTCTCAAACCCAACCGCCGCAGAATAGTATCTATCTCTTGAATACCAAGCTCGAGCTTGTTTTAGTCCATACAATGTCTTCTTTAGTATGCACACATGAGACTCTCCCATGCACCTCAAAGCCCAATGGTTGCCCAATATACACCTCCTCCTTAATAAGACCATTCAAATGCCTTTCACATCCATCCGGTGGATCTTCCAACCCACCTCTACTGCAATGGAGATATCATCATCAAAGTGTGTATATAGAAACCGATGCAAAGGTCTCATCATAGTCAACTCCTCCAACCCGCGAGTAAAACCCTCGAGCCATAAATTGAGCTTTGTACTTCTCAATGCCGCCATCCCCATCATGTTTTAGCTTTGTAGAGAGATCCATTTTGAAGTCACTATATACTTCCCCTCGTGTCTAGGAACAACTTCCCGTGACATCATTCTTCATGATGGAATTGTAGTCTCCATCATGGCATCTCTCCATACTTTTCTACTAGTGGTCTCCTCAAAAGTGGAAGGCTCGACTCCCAAATACTGCTCACCATAGCGATGTAGCTAAAAAACCTCTCGAGAGGTTTACTCCCCACGCTTCTATCCGACTCCCCATCAACCCCGTGTCTCCTCAAAGTGTCGGAAGCCACTTGGGCTTCCTCCTCTCAAGTAGTATCCTATGGAGGGACTCTCCTCGCCAACCCTTACTCAAGACAATGATCCCAGAGTAGACTCTCGGGTACTCCATCCTCAAACCTCGGTGGGACTGGGCAGTCAAGGAACCTCAACTCTGTGGGTCTCTATCAATTGCGGAACCTATTGTCACCAAGCCGGTGGGGTCTCAACTCGTGGTGTCATCAGAAGTCCGGCCATGGACTCACCTCAATCTATGGTGAAGACCTGCCACCCTCGGGTCCCTATAGAATTCCTAAAGGCTCCGTCTTCCTTAAAACTGACATCCCTCCTCAAGACAGTCTTCGTCAGGGAAGGAAGGTATATACAAAAGCCTTTGAAGTCTCACTGCAACCCACAAACAAACCCTTCCTAATAGAGGGATCCAACTTGGTCCTCTTCTCAGAAGGGACATATGAAAATGTGATGCACCCAAAAATACAAAAGTTCCCCACCTCAGGATTCCTCCCAGAGAAAGCCTCCTCAAGAATCATGCTCCCCACAAATTTCTTTGTGAGGGACTCCTATTCTCAGAGGATAAACCGCAGGTAGAATGCCTCAGCCTCATGTACTGCTGGCAACCCCTCGATCATGTAACATGGTTCTCTGAGCCCCAACAATATCTCTATTCTTCCTCTCTCTCTCAACCCCATTCTCGCTGGTTGTAAGGAACAATCAACTCCCCTCTCCCTCGGCTCTCCTACAAAAATTCCATGAAACTTTGGAGGTATAATATTCACCCCCATTGTCAGATCTCAGGACTCTCATTTCCCCCTATCTAGTTCTCCACAAGAGTTTTGAACTCTTGAAACCGGGATCAAGACCTCGTCTCTTTGGTATTCATGAAGAAAATCCAGGACTTATGAATACAACATAGTATAGGGATTCAATCAACGATGTCGAAGACATCGCGCCACATACATCCGAATGTATAAGATCAATTATCCCTACCGCTCTACTGTCACTACTCGGAAAAGCACTCTTGGTGTACTTTCCCAAAGCACACCCCTTGCACAACTCATGGTGCTCTAAACTGAAATCGGGAACTCCCGTAACCAACTCCCTCAAAACTCGCAAATCCCCATGGTAAACAAAGCATCCTCCCCGCTATAGCTCACATAGGTCATCACGGTAGAATGAATCAATGCTCTCACTGTTTGGAACAAAAACTTGTACAACCTTCCTCATGTCTAGTACCTCAATCAATTTTTGACTAAAGTGATGCCGACCTTCCTGGGAAAGAAGCACTCTACCATCTCCGAATAAGACCTCATAGCCCTTCTCCTCCTCAATAGTAGAAACTCATTAATCAAGTTCTTTTCTTCAAGCTTGGAACATATAGAACCTCTTTCAAATTCATGGGAGGTAAAGACTCCCTCCAAAATGATATGGTCCCACAACTAGCCACCTTGACTTCCCGGTCATCTCCAAGAACTACATCTACATCTCCACATCAAGTGAGATTTGTCGTGCTCATTAACTGTTTTCATATGGTGAGAGGCACCATTTTCAATATACCAAGCATCTGTAGTTGTGGTCCTCGAGGATAGACACAATCAAGGAAAATTCCTTGTCAAACTTGGTGGAAAACTCTTCCACCCTGCCGGTGACGTTGCCTGCTTTTTCTTCTTGTTTGGACACTGTCCTCTATAGTGCCCAAACTTATGGCATGCAGAGAACTTGACTTTGCTCATGTATTTATTCTTCCCTTCACCCTTGGGCTTTTGTCCTCCCTTTGGACCCCTTTTGAACTTCTTCTTGCTAGTGGTAGCAAGAGCCACATTCTCCTCTTCATGACCTGTAGATGAACTTCCATGCACATAACCTCTCCGGGTCTCCTCTTGAACAAAGTCATCCCAAAGACGTTCCCAACCGGGAAGCTTCTCCCTAGAAATAATGCCCTCCACAAAAACAACCCATTGTTTGGAGACTCCATTCAATGTTTTTCTCACCAGATCACTGTCAACTATGGTTTCCCCCATAGCTCCAAGCTCATCCCTCACCTGTGTCAATCTAGTAAGGTATGTGACCACATTTTCAGCCTTGGTCATTTTTATGCTCTTTAGTTTTCCCTCAAAACCATCTTCTGGTTCTCATTTGTACTCTGGTACAATTTAGTCAAAGACTCCCACATCTCATAGGCATGTGTCTTCCCCGTCAAGTGAGGAATCAAATGATCCTTGATGACATCAAGAAAAAATCTCTTAGCCTTGATACTCTTCTTAGTATAGGCTGCAAGAAGAGTAGCATCAATAGGTACCACAACAGGATGAGTAGTGGTATTCTCCATAATATCCCACAACTCGTTTTCTTGCAAAAGCAAGATCATCTCTCCTTCCAAGCACCAAAATTTGCTGCCCCATCAAGTCTGTCCTCAACTCTCAAACCAATAGTCATTGACCCTTTTCTGCTGAAAATAAAAAATTCAAAAATCTGCCCCGTGAAGTGACTGTTGTCCCAATTTTCTGTCTGCTGAAATCTCTACTTCCCTTCAACTCAGTTCTGATACCATGTTAAATTTTCAGACCCCAACCCAGTTTCAGTCTCGCTGATTTTTCAGCCAATGTTTTATGGCCAAACCCAGTTTTAATATCAACAATTAAATACACAGCAGAAAATTGTTTTAGAACTGAAACATGAGGATTCTGAACTTCATTTTCAACGCAGAAATAAAATACCAGCAACATATAAAACTCAGAAAATTAATGACACAGAAATTTTCGGTCTAACTTTGACCCTGGAAAAACCCACAAGGGGAAAACCAGTGAGAGAGGGTTTTTTATTATTTATGGGCTTCTGAGAAATTATTTTACAACATATTCATCTTCAGAAATTTAAACACAAACTTATCTTAGTCTTCTTGCTCAGCAAAGACCCCTTCAGAACTATCCGGAAAAGCTTCTTGATTTCTGTCCCAAAAATCCGTACACTATACGACTGTCCCACCAATGAATGTTGTACGGACTGTCCTCAAATTTTGTGCCCAAAACTCTGCCAAGACTGTACGGAAAACCCAACAATATAAATGCCTTGAAAAACGTGCCAATACCTTGAAAAACATGCCTAGAATTTTTTGTGGTACGACCCTCGATTTCTGTGCAGGTCCGTACGGACTATATGGACTTTTCTCACTCAGAAAAGTGTGCCTAGCAACCACCTCAAAATCTGTGCCAATTTAATGTTGTACGACAACCTCAAAATGCGTGCCAATACACTCAGAAAACATTGCTGTTGTCCCTCTCGATTTTTGTGCACATTTAATGTTGTACGACCTCTCCAAATATGTACTGTACAACTTGTTCTTCTTGGCTATTTGTTGCCTCAAAATCCGTGCCTGCTAGTTGCCTTGGGATGCGTGCTCTCCTCCTGCAAATGCTGTCTCTCTTCTCAAGCTCAACCTCTCTCTTTCTCTCTCTTGCCCTCTCAACAAGAATGCATGAACCACCCAACAATGGGTGCGCCCCCTTGCCCTAATCGACCTCATGAGGGAAGGTGAGGAGTTTCTTAATCCAACGGTGGAGATTGGATTAGATGAGTGGCTGAGATTAGATGTCTCTTCACTCACCCTCACTTTAGTCATAAAGTCACCTTTTAATTTCCATCTCACAAATTAAATGACTAGGGCCCACATTAGGCACTTTCTCACCCCTTAGGCGCCTAGGGAAGAGAAACACTTGCCTTGGTACTTTATTTAATTAAAAAATTTAACAGATCCATGAGAAGGTGATAGTCTTATTTTATGTTATAATTTCCTTTGGGGTTGTAACCTCATCGAAGTATATCAGGGCCTTGCTGAGTTTTGATTTTGTGATCTTGAAGTGAGTCCCATAAGTTATCCCAATTTGGACCAAGCTGTAAATGCCCCCCCCAGTACTTGGCCTGCCACCTTCACCAATTGCTATCCATAGATTATGGATCCTAATATTGATGGACATGCTCGAGCTAGTGTTGAATTATCTTGTCTTGAAGGTTCTTCCAATGGATCGATTGGCATAGATTGGGGAGTTGTTTCTAGGAGTCCAGCCACAAAATGAGTAGAGTGTCCATCTCTTACCTCCCAGAAGTAGTGGTTTTGTATTAAATCTCTGTTCTCCCTTGCATTGTTCCGTATGGTCGACCCACTTTTATCACTGTCCATCTGAACTAAATATTGAGGATCCACATCCACTGCATATTTAGCTTTCCATAGTTTACTCCATACTTCAGTTCTGTGAGGGATCCATCTCCACCATATTTTGGCCCCAAAGGTAGCATTGAAATTTTCTAAATCTTGAAGGCCTAGGCCACCCACTAATTTGGGTAGGATAACTTTATCCTAGGCCACTAGAGCCCATTTCCATTCAGTGGAAAAACCACCCCATAAAAATGACCTTTATATACTTTTTATGTCTTTTAGAACACAATTTGGTGCTACCATAACCGAGAAGAGATACAAGGGCATAACCCACATTTTAGATTTTAGAAGAACCAGTCTGCTAGCCAAGTTGAGAGACCGAAAAGACCAGCTAGATAATGTTTTCTCTATTTTTGAAAGAAGCTCTTCCCACAATATGATTCAAAGAGAAATTTTCATTAGGGGGCACCCAAGTATTTTGTTGGGAGCCATCCTTTAGGGAAACCCAGGATTCAAAGCACCTGGTGCTACATAGACATTGGAGTGTTAACAAAAATTGATATTTAGTATGATTAATGGAGGTACCTAAAGCATTCATCAACTGATTTAAAAATCCTTGGATGGCCCAATCTTGTTAAATCAATGGTGATCCCATTAGTAGTGTATCATCCACAAATTTCTTATGAGTGGAGACCAGATTGACACCATGTAGCACACAGCCTCACTAATTTTGTTCTTCTTGAGCCATTTTGATTCAATTCCCTAACCCCTCTGCCATAATAATGAATAGAAAAGGAGAGAGAGGATCCCCTTGCCAAATACCATGAGAGGGTTTGAAGGTAGTTGAGGGGGAACCATTGACCAAAATTTATGTATCACACCTGACCCCCTAAACCTTAGTTAGGCTGGTGAGATGTTGACTTTCCTCTTCTCTCCATGACTAGCTATCAGATTCCCTAATTATTTAAGTGAGAAATTCTCTTATCAAAATTTAAACTAGGATATATTTTATCTACTTCTAAAGAAATGGTATGGATTCTACCTACTGAGAGATTTCCAACGACTGTGATCTTGACCAATTTTTTTTTTGGGATCTAAAGCTACAACCTCCCTAGATTTTGTACCATCATGGTCAAAATCTACCCTCATTCCATGTGTCTTCCTATTGTTTGTGCCATCCAACATGGCACTGAAATAACATCGATATAACACCTACCTAACTCACCATATCAGGATTCCAACTTCACAATCCTTCATCGTCGTCAGGCTTCACTCTCGTGGAGCACTTAAATATTAAACACATAATGCTTTGACGATGGCCCACCCATCAGACCTTCCCCAGATCCGAAAAATATTGGGTCTAATCTTCAACTGATTTGATCACGTTGACGCCCCTTACTTGCACACCAAACAATGTCATGTCCTCAACCTTTTTCCTTAGTGTACTGGTGGGACCTACAAGGATCCATGGCAGATATTTCATCTCGCTCACCTACTGATCAACAACTATCATCTGATCTTAATATATCATCATTATCGACACATTCCTGTCCTTCTTATGGACCATACTCGACATTCCCTGAAGAACGACTGAGATACAACAATACCTTGATCTAATCGTATAGATTGTTGTCGAATCCTCAGGGGATTCCAATCCCCATCCCAGACCATTCCACATATATGGTCCACTCCCATGACAACACATGTCATTGTTGAGGACACGATGAATGTTGAGTTGGAAGACTACATCAACATGATGTCATCATCCATTTCCACCCTTACACGGGCCTAGGATAGTCTGTGGTGGAGATTGATTCTCTCCTACATACCGATTGATGACTCTCATCAATCCTCAAGCCTTTATCATCATCAACACTTTGATGGGCTCAATGCTCACTTTTTTGATTTCCCATTCCTCGATGACAATGGCTCTCACGTCAACGATCTAGATCTTGTCAAGGCTTCTCTTGATAGATCAATGGTCCTCATCTAATATTATTCTTTTCATTGTTGTTGTCAGACTTTACACAAGCCCCGAAACTCAATTTCTCTTGACGATGATGCCTCTCATGATAAAGGGATGAGATCTACTCACCCTGCCGAATCAACGATCACGAGCTCTCTTGAATCAACATATTATTTTTCTACTGATTTAAGGTTCTGACTTCGGGACTTTCCATTTCCAGGATTTCCTCAAGGTTTTACCCAATATTCAAGAGTCGGTAAACCACTCTAAGACCATCACATGCCTATCAATATCATTAGAGACGAGATTCTTGCACATCTTGCAATCTTCCCACATAAACATTATGATGTTCTCATGGTTCAAGGTTCTCCATTCCTCATAGATACCTCTCCAACTGCAAGGCACTAGCTCCATTGTTTAAATGAAGTTTTTGTTCATATCTTGCAAACTTTCCTCTCAAAGAAGCAAGGTTTATAGGGACACAGGCTGTCCTTACTTGTTCATTTTTGTGCTTTATCAGGTCAACTAAAAACCATAACAAACAAATCCAAGATCTTAGGATTTAAAGCATTGATCATAAGCAACTTCATTTCCCATTGAAATCAGACAATACTTGTTTATAACATTAAAACACAATTAAACAAACCAAGTTATACACTTATCTGATCAAGGAAAATGGCCAACACCAACTGCCTGAGAGATGATTCCTTTCCTCACAACCTTAGGCCATACTGCATAGTGCCTTCCTATAGTACACCACCCCCATGTCAAGCCATGATACCACAAGGGGAATGTTTCAGTTGGTTTCCAATTTTGAGATGATTTAGGAAGGTTACTCTCCTTCCTCCTCTAACAACAACTGAATTTCCTCCCTTCCCATTGAGCTCAAGGTCTCTATAGGTTTATCAGGTTGTTTCTCAATTGGATTTCCTCTACACAAGGGAGTCCCTTCTCTACTAAACATTCCATCATCGACCTCTCCTTACCAGTGCCAGTTTTTGTCCAGTAAGCACCAAGACATATCCATCTATTGCTTCAGTCTGGATCCGAGTCTTCTCTATTTCAAGGCGATCAATCTCAAATTGGACAACCTTCCTATTTTCTTCAAGGAAATCTTTCCATTCTCTTTTCTCCTTAACTTGTGCTCACGAACACCTCTGTTCTCAACACCTTTTTCTCTATGAGTCTATTACTCACTGGATTTATCTCAAATGATCTCTTCTCATCTCCTGTGTATATGCTCCTTAATATCCCATTTTTGTCTTCTGATTTTCATCTGGTGGTGTTTTTCCACCTTTGGTCTCTTATTCAACCAATTCCCTCGGGATTCTTGGGGCTTCCTGCAGATGTAACCTGCAGTCTGTGGTTCCCATTCTAAATGGGAAAAATTGTGACTTCCTATTGTCAGGGCATTCAATTGGCCCCTTGCTTCTCCAAAAGACTAATCCATCACTGTTATTAACTGCTTCAACTACTTCCCCGACCTTCCATGATTGGTCATGTGGGTCCATTCATACCAGATACGTCGGAAGGTGTAAGTTTATTCTTTGCAACTATAAATTAGTTGGTTAAACAAGATTTCTAGTTTCTTCACAAAAATAACTCAGCTCCACCTACGTAACCACTCAATCAAATCATGCTTCATCAATTCCCACTTGTGTATCATGGCTAGTACTTTTCAAGGTTGTTCCCTCTTAGTCAACGGTTCTGGTGTTTTTATTAAATAAAAACATGATTACATTCTTCATAAACATAATTATATGAAGTCTTAGCATAATTCTAGTCTCGGGGGAAAAGAGGGTGTTACATTCCCCTCCCCCTTAAGTAAACATCGTCCTTGGTTTTTAAAACACCATGTATATACAATTATATAGAAAACAAAAATGGGTATGCCAACCTCATGGGATCTTCCATCTCCCATGTAGCTTCATCTACTCCAAAGTGCTTCCATTGCACCTTGACCTACAGAATGGCTCAGTTCCAGAGCATTTTTTATCTCCTGTCCATGATACATTGTAGTTCGGGCTAGAATTCTCCCTATGATTCCACATGTATCACAATACAATCAATTACATGATTAGAGTCATGCACACATTTCTTTAACAAAGACACATGGAACACATTATGAACTCTAATAGTAGGTGGTAATGCAAGTTTGTATTCTATTGGTCCTATTCTCTCTAGGACTTCAAATGGTCCATAATAGCGGGGTGCTAACTGTTGATTTTTCATAAATGATGATATTATATATTCGAATTATATATATATATATATATATATATATATATATATATATATGGTGACCATCCATGAAAGGATGCGTCCCTTGGATAATAAATAACTACTTATTTATTATATATATTTATACTAAACAATTTTTCACTTTTTACTTCACATTATGAATACCGACCATAGTTACAATTTCAACACTCCCTCTTAATTAGGGAGGTATTCATAACATCTGCAAAATTTGGGAGAATGTATTCCTGATGTTGTCCAAACATCAACATTCCCTCTCGATGAAGGAGACATTCTTCATCATGTCATGCTTGTCTCATAAGTATACAAAATTCTCCCTAGACTCATAACACCTATCTGTCAGTCTTGGGAGATGTCTCTTTCCCACCTAAACCGAGAGGAAAATCCCTCTGCAACTCTCCTTCTGAGCCAAAATTCAAATCACCATGACTAGGACAAAGACCACACCAGGGTCATTCACCATAGGTACACTCTTGTGAGTGAATGTTAGCCTGGTGCTAACTGACATGTGGAAAGAACCTCAAGCACCTCGAGTCCATATTATTCCTTGTCATGATCAAGTAAGGACCATGCTTGGGCCCATTTACCACAAGTAAACCTTTGTGATAAATGTATCCTATCTCCCTTGGTCTGCAACCCAATCTAGGAGAAGGTATACTCGATGCTTACTCATGACATTCACTACAGGTACACCCCTGTGAGTGAATGTTTACCCGATGTTTTCCACATACTAGAGGAACACTAGCACATTAAGTCTTTTGTTCTTTGAAGACTATGCTTGGGTCATTCACCGCTGGTCAAATCACCATGACCAATCCCGGGAGAATGTCTTCCTGATGTCAAAACATCAACATCAACATCATCAACTACCACAACCTGGTCAATATTCTTACACATGGCACATCATACAATATCAACCATCTAAGCTTCACTCTATCTGAGTAATCTAGGCATGATGTTGTAGGTATCAAGTGTTGTACACTCAGTTGAGTGTCCTTGGGATACAAGGACCATTCTTCTTAATATGATCACTAATTGTGACACAAGAAGAATATTCTTCCTATATCTCCCCACTCTGGTCACTGCTGTGAACTCAAGGTGAAGGACCACTCTTCCCACTCTGGTCACTACTGTGAACTTAGAAAGAGTGCCTGCCATGTACCATTCTCCCCACTTTGGTCACTACCGTGAACTCAGGAAGAAGGACCATTCTTCCCACTCTGATCACTACCTGTGAAATCAGAAAGAATTTACATCCTGAACCACTCTCTCCACTCTGGTCACTACCTATGAACTTAAAGAGAATGTCCATCCATGGTACAAACCTAGACCATTCTCTCCACCATATCATCTCTAAGCCGTACTAGCATGATGTGAATGCATCATATCTAAGATGTATTGGCATTATGTGGAGTATCATCTACATAATATCTAAGCCATACTAACATGATGTGAATGCATCATATCTAAGTTGTATTCGCATGATGTAGATCAATGCCTCTGCATTATCTCTAAGTCATACTTGCATGATGTCAATGCACCATCTCCACGTTGTACTGGCATGATGTGAGTCATCTGCATCATCTCTAAGTTGTACTATCATGATGTTGTTGCATCATATCTAAGATGTACTAACATGATGTGACTCAGGCATATGCATCATCTCTACGATGTACTAGCATGATGCTAATGCATCATATCTAAGTTGTACTAGCATGATGTGTCTCAAGACATTTGTATCATATCTAAGCTATACTAACATGATGTTGAATAAACATATCTAAGTTGTACTAGCATGGTACATATCAACACTCCCTCTCAACCAAGGGAGAAATCTCCACAAGTCCCAAATTGTCCCTGAAGTACATAAACTTCCCTTTGGACAAGTGCTTCATCGAAATATCTGCTATCTTCTCATCGGTGGAGATATACTAAAGTTTTCCTTATCCCTTCTGGACTTGATCATGGATGTAATAATACTTGATCTCAATGTGCTTCGACCTGTCATGGAACACTGATTTATTTGAAAGTGAACCATACTGATTCCGTACAAGCATCACATGTTGTAATGTACTCTGCCTCTGTAGTACTGAGTGCCACAAACTTATGTTTCATGCTAATCCAAGATATTATGGTTGAGCCCAAACAAGTACCATAGGCACTATTTCTCTCATCTACACTCCCTACCAATCAGAGTCTGTATATCCCTGCAAGATTGATTCTCCACTTGAGAAGTATCTGAGTCCATACCCAATTGTACCACATAGGTACCTCAACACATACTTTGCAACAACCCAGTACAGTTGCCTTATTTCACTCATGAAATGATTCAAGACGCTCATAGAAAAATATATATCTGGCTTGTTGTTCACCAGGTACATCAGGGACCCAACTAGTTGTCTTTACATTGTAGGGTCCACCAAATTTGAGTCTGAAGCTGCCTCATTCTTCTTCTTCAAATTTGATATCATGTGTGTGGCCATGGACCTACATTCCATCATGCCATATCTCTACAAGATCACAACTATGTACTTCCTATGTCATAGGAACTTCTTGCCTAACCTCTTCCACACCTCCAATCCATTGGAGAATAATAAATCTCCTTACAAGAACAATGGATCATCCCAAAAATAACCAATCTGGGACTAGCTCCTCTAGAAGTGGATCTGCATGTACTGAGTGTATCCCCTCCACTCTCTCTGCAATTTCTCCCTCTGAAACTCAATAACTGCTCCTTCTTGGCTCCTCCAACTGTTCCCTCTGGGACTCATACTATGTCTGCCACCTCCATTGGATCTATCACCATATATGCGATATAGTGGGTCCGAATGGATGTATCCATGGTCACTGGAACTATCTCTCTATCTGGTATGATCTCTTCCTAGAGGTATATTGCTCCTAGAGTCTTTTTATCTATGAACATCACATCTGGAAATGTCTCTCCTTGCCATCATGTTGGAAGGTCTTTCCATCCATGCTTTCCTTTCTACATGAGCCAACTGGCTCCCTCTTACACTGAAGCAAACCCTACTTGTCCAATTTTATTCATTGGATGTTCCCTCTTTTTTGGAGAACCCTCTTGCCACAAGCCTTCTTTTCACAAATTTCTTTGCAATTTTCAGAGAATAAACTCCTTATTTTCATTAGGGGCACCCATCTTTAAATAGGCTCTCAAAATTTTACAGAGTTATTGTCATGTTCATTTCGTTTGTGTTTTCCCTCTAAAGGAAAAGTCAATATTAGTCAACCAAGGATGGATTTTAACTTTACCATCAAAGTTATATTGGTGTATCTTCATCTAGAGTTTATTGTTTTTCCCTTCTAGAGATCCGTTCTCGATCTTTGACTTAAAATGTTACCAATGAGATACGAAGGGTCACCAACAAAATGCAAAGGGTTACCAATGGAATGCCAACGATAACGTTATTGTTTTGGAATGCTAACATGTGCACTATTCTTAGTACAATACTTTTCCAATTGAAGATGAGCACATTTCATCAATACTATCTCCATCAACTGCTCCATCTGGGACATGGTTAGTTTCAAAACTTGGGTGGATTGGCTCATCTCTTGAAACAAAACCACATGATCACTAGACATAATATCTCTAGTACTTCTAACACTAACTTCTCCTTCAGAAATTTCTGAACTACTTGCATCTTTCAATATCTCTGTTGCAATTTCAGTCCTTGTTGCAATTTTATGCTTTTTCAGTATTGTTTGCAGTTTTCTCGCTTTGCACTAAATTTTCTCGATAGATGAGCTGAGACAATTCTGGTTGTGGAAAGCCCGCGCTGAAAAAATTTGAAATTTCAACACATGTGGACTTCACAGTGTAGATTTTAACCTTATACAATATTTACTGCAAACAAATTTTCAGTAAAAGAACATAAAATATACAATGGAAAATACAAAATTACACAAAGATTTTTCCCTTGGAAACCCAAATCGGGAAAACCAACATATTCTATATTCATTCATCATGATACATTGTTTACAATACACTATACATATAGGAGCCAAAGACATCCAAAACACTAACCCAATGACCTAGATTAGTCAACAACTCTAATTCCTTAACTAGGAAATAGAAATCCATCGAAAAAAACCATGTGCCGAAAAACCGCCCAAAAATGCGACACGTTTCTTGAGGCAAAAAAAAAATTTGGGGGCGCTGCCCCTGAATCCCCACGCGGGGGGATATTTACCCCCTCAAACCCCCTCAAACCCCCTTGCGCACCTGGCACAACGCAAACACTACTACTCATGCAAAGAATATAACAC
This sequence comes from Picea sitchensis, assembly GCA_010110895.2. Taxonomy (NCBI): domain Eukaryota; kingdom Viridiplantae; phylum Streptophyta; class Pinopsida; order Pinales; family Pinaceae; genus Picea; species Picea sitchensis. The sequence goes on from SNQJ01S0002523.1 coordinate 179,818, forward strand.
ATACCCAACATTCTCCCACTTGTTGTTTTCTTTGCATACATGGGGTTACATGGTTACTAATCAACAATCTAGGGAAGCAATGCCCTTGGATCCTCTACACCAAGAGAACTTCTCAGTGCTCACATATTTTTTTAATGAATCTGCAACATTCTTCAAAGTGTCCACCTTCATCAACAATACTTTCTTTTCTTCAACCATGTCTCTCACAAAGTGATATTGAATATCAATATGCTTGGTCTTTGAATGATAAGCCAGGTTCTTCACTAAAAAAATTGTACTTTGACTATCACAATCTATCCTTACAACTTGTTGTACCAACCCAATACTAGAACACAATCTTTGTAACCATACTAATTCCTTACTCGCATGAGTGGTTTCCATGTATTCAACTTCTGTAGTTGAAAGTGCCACTACAACCTGTCTTTTGCTCATCCAACTTATTTCTCCTCCAAACAGGTTAAACACATACCCACTTGTAGATCTCGTACGATCTAGATCTCCAACCTAGTCTGCATCCACAAAGCCATGTATATCCACCACTCTATCCAATCCCGGTCTTCCTTGGTAGCACAATTCATAGCTAGTAGTGCCACGCAAATACCTGAAAACCCTTTTTACTG
>SNQJ01S0002523.1:180447-203042 GCA_010110895.2 Picea sitchensis
TCCACTTTTCCTTCTGCATTAAGCTTCTTTTTAAACACCCATTTTCTTCCAATGGGATTTCTTCCAGTTGACAACTCTAGATCCAAAGCCTCATTCTTATCCAAAGATTTCATTTCTTCGTCCATGGCCCTTTTCCATAGATTTCCATCCTCTGAATCCAATGCCTCCCTGACAGTTCTAGGATCATCATCAGTAATATACAAAGAAAAATTTGAACAGAAATCATATGGAGTATATCTTTCTGGTAGCCTTCTTTCTCGAACTGATCTCCTCAATACTGGAGTATGAGGATATTCTTCTTTTGATTCTTGTTCTTTTGTAGAGTCTGACTCATCATCCTTTAAATTAAACTCTATTTTCTCTGGTTCTTCCTTACTTGGTAGGACTTCCTGTTTAACAACATCCTTCATTTCTCTAAATACCACATCTCGACTATACACTACCTTCTTATGTTTTGGGTTCCAAAGCTTATGACCTTTGAGACCATCTTTACATCTAATAAAGATACACTTTTCGGCCTTCTTATCTAGCTTACTCTTGTTTTCCTTTGTAACATGAACATATGCATCACAACCAAATACCTTGAGATGTATGAGAGAATATTTCTTACCAGTCCATACCTCTTGTGGAGTGTTTCCATTCAACGCCGATGAGGGTGATATGTCGACCATGTAGCATGCAGTACCCAGTGCCTGATCCCATAATTCTTGTTCTAACTCGACACCACTGAGCATGGACCTTGATTTTTCCATCAATGTCCTGTTCATCCTTTTTGCAATTCCATTTGGCTAAGGTGTATATGGAGTAGTCTTCTGCCTTGCTATACAACACTTCTTACAAAATTCTTCAAATTCATTCCCGCATAACTCTCCGCCATTATCTGTCCTCAACACCTTAATTATTTTCTTTATTTGATTCTCAACAAGAACCTTAAACTCTTTAAACATGTCAATGACTTCATATCTATTCCCGAGGAAATATATCCAAGTATTCATCGAGAAGTCATCTATAAATGAGACATAGTACACATATTTTCCCAATGATGGGACTGATACAGGTCCAAAAACATCACTATGAACTAGTTGTAAAATTCCTTCTGTCCTCATTGCACCAGAAGGGAATCTTACCTGATTTTGTTTCCCATATACACAATGTTCATAGAAATCAAAATCCAGAGAGTAGTTAGACATACCTTCAACCATACCTTTACCGTGTAGTAGTCGAAGACCCTTCTCTCTGATATGCCCTTATCTTTGATGCCACATCATAACCTTTTCTCCGGATACTGTAGGAGTTCTTTCTTCTTCAACTCCAATATAAGGAACAAATGAAATATTACACCCATCACTAATAGTTCTTCCTTTCAGATTATACAAAGTTCCAAACCGAACTCCCTTCAACAACACCATTGATCCTCAAACCATCATGGAAGTTTCCTTTTCAAATATTGTTTTTACCCCTGCATCATCCATTTTTATTGCATAAATCAAATTTATGGCCAAACCTGGGATGTACAGAACACCAGGCAGTGTTCTAATCCTTCCATCTATGAGCCTCAACTTGACTTTTCCTCGACCTATGATTCTGGTTGTCGAGTCATCACCTAGGAAAACATTACCTCCATGATACCTTTTATATTCACAGATTCCCTCCCTGTGGGGAGTAATATGAAAGGATGCCCCTGAGTCAACCAACCATTCCTCATGATCTGCATGTGTGCTTGAAGAATCCAAGTACACATCCCCTCCTTCTTCCTTCGAGGTATTTTCTTTTGTAGAAGGATATTCTTCAGATCCCTTCTTTTTCTCAACTTTGGATCTACACTACTTCTTGTAGTTCCCTTCTTTTCCACATATCCAACATACCTTTACAAACTTTTTAGGAGATTTAGATCTACCCTTAGACTTAGATCTCCCACTTGAGAATTTAGATCTATTTCTTTCCTGGGAACGTCCTCTTGCAAATAATGCTCTGTTCTCTGTCCTTCCATATTCTTCCGTCTCATCTCCTCCGACAAAAAGGATGAGACCACTTCATCAAACTTCAAGGAAATTGTATTACTACCCATGTCCACAACCAGGCTCTCCCATGAGTCTGGTAAAGAACACAATAAACAGATACATTTATCTTCATCTGAAATTTTAATCTCAATAGACACTAACTGACTTACCACAATATTGAATGCGTTCAAATGCTCTGCCACCAAGTCTCCATCTCTCATCCTCAGGTTATACAACTTCTTTCTCAAAAATAGTTTATTTACTAGGGACTTAGACTGATACAAATTCCTCAAATTATCCCATAAATCCTTGGTTGTAGATTCCTATTACACATTCAGTAATACTGAATCTGAAAAAACAAATCAAATTGTGCTTTTTGCCTTCCGATCCAAATTTTTCCAGTCATGTGTTGAAGTTCCTATAGGTGCAGTACGTGGATCTACCATGATCCACTGATTTCTGTCCACCAATAGATCTTCCATCTTGAACTTCCACAACTCAAAACTTTTCCCATTAAACTTCTCGATCTCTATCTTCGAATTGCTTGCCATTTCCTTTCACCTAAAAAATCAATACCACATATCTCTCACTGTAACAAGGATTATCATAGTCCCGAGCCAAACCCTTGACCACAAAGGCGTCCCCCTGAAGCCAACAAAGATCTGATACCAAATGTAGATTTTAACCTTGTACAATATTTACTGCAATCATATTTTCAGTAAAATAACATAAAATATACAATGGCAAATACACACATTACACATATTTTTCCCCTGTAAACCCAAATGGGGAAAACCAACATATTCTATATTCATTCATCGTGATACATTGTTTACAATACAATATACATATAGGAGCCATCGACATCCAAAACCCTAACCCAATGACCTGGATTAGTCAACAACCCTAATTCCTTAACTGGAAATAGAAAACCATCGGCAAAAACCATGTGTCGAAAAATCGCCCAAAAATGCGACACGTTTCCCAAGGAAAAAAATAAACCCCCTTGTGCGCCCGGTGCAACGCATACACTACTAATCATGCAAAGAATATAACACATACCCAACACACATAACACAATGCCTCGATAATATGTTTCACTGAATTAAAGCTCTAAGAATCATAATTTGACCCCTTTCCATGACTATAATACAAAGATTGTAGATTAGATTTGGAATTCTCTCATACCCTCTTGATCAAGTTAGTTCCACCATTTTCATGGAAATATTGGTCACACTCCTAAAAAAAATGTCGTTGCCACACCAACAAGGGATGGCACACAATAATTCACCATAGCTACCATCTACGTTGATCCATATAACACGACTGGAAGGATGAACAATTGAATTTAATCCACTCCATTATTCCTCATCACAATCATAGGCTCCTTAATAATCATTGTTATTTCTGTCCCATTTGAAGTTATACCCTTATATATAGATCTCTCTCCAAGCTTATTATCTTCATGGAATTTTCCTGTAGCTTATATAAATGTCTCCATGCTAAACTCCATTTCGGGATTGAAAACAATTCTAAGACTTCATCACACTTTACTAGATTTTCCATTTGTTTGGACATGATTGGTCTCTCCAGATTCATGAATCTCATTTTCATTTTCATTATAAACAACCAGATAGAAAAACTAAGGAATCCACCTCCAACACTACTTACAATATCAACCTTCGGCAACTATCAAGGAGATTGGCTCTCCAAGAGCAGACTTGAAAACAATTATTCAACATAGGATGTGGAGAGCCTTAATTTCACTAGCGACCAGATATACAATATCCATACTCCTCCTTGACAATATCACAAAGGAACCACGTTGTGAAATGGTGCTCACTCCTACTCTCCCTTTAATTTATAACCCTAGAGATCCGTCACTTAATCCTATCCATCTGCAACTGAATCCCAAAAATTCACAGGCGAATCTGAGTGAAGTTATTACCAATTGTAGTAGGATCGATTTACAAACAGGCTGTGAAGAGATTCACAGATCCAAATCACATTTCCTCTTAAAATGACGACATGATTCTAGATCCAGTGCTTCATTTTATCAATGGAAGTGGGATATAATCCTTCCCTGGTTCGAGAGGTAGCTCCTTCCAGATGGTGAGTCTTTTAAAAATTCTCTTCTACAATTACTATCCGCAGGCATATCTCTATTGTTTCACGACCCTCCTGTAAGGGAGTTAAGCCGAGACCTGCTCTGATACCATGTTGATTTTTCATAAATGATGATATTATATATTTGAATTATATTATTACAATGATGAGTGTTACATATATATAGAACATATGGTGACCATCCATGAAAGGATGTGTCCCTTGGATAATAAATAACTACTTATTTATTATATATATTTATACTAAACAACTTTTCACTTTTTACTTTACATTATGAATATTGACCATAGTTACAATTACAACACTAACTTAGCATACATTCCCACTCTCGGACTTCTCTTGGGTTTCACTAGGAGATACACATGATCTCCTACTTTGAACTCTCTATGAGTTCTCTTTCTATTTGCATAACTCTTTTGTTTGTTTTCAGCTACTTTTAGATTCTACGTTATCTTAACCATTTCCTGTTCCATCTCCTTCAACATTTTTGTTCCAAGTGTGATCTTGTCCTCTAAACTATACTAGCTTATTGGAACTCTACACTTTCTACCATGCAAAACCTCAAACATGTTCATTTCAATGATTCTTGATAACCATTGTTGTATTCGAACTCTACCAGGGGTAGATACTCTTCCCACTACTTGGGATGATGCATAACGTGCATCCTCAACATGTCCTCAACACTCTATTCACTCTCTCTATCTGACCATATGTTTGAGGATGGTAAGCCATGATGGATGCTAGTTGCATCCCCAAGCCTACAAACAAGCTTTTCCAAAAACTTGAAGTGAACTTAGCATCTCTATCTGAGACTATGGTCTTGGGTAAACCGTGCAATCCGAAAATTTATTTTATGAAAACATTAGAAACATCTATGACTTTGAAAGTAGACTTAATAGGAACACAATTAGTTGCATTGCTCAACTTATCCACTACAACCATGATCACATCATGTTGCTTGACTATCTTGGGTAGACCTGTGATGAAATCCATGGAAATCATTTCCCATTTCCACTCAGTAATTTGTAAGGGTTGCAATAACCCAACATGATGTTTGTGCTCAAATTTTACCTACTGACACTTCATGCGTTTAGTAATATATTGAGTAATGTCTCGTTTCATTCCAGGCCAATAATACAATTGTCTTACTATTGTCACCATTTTCTGGTTACCAGAGTGACCTACATATGGTTTTCTATGTAACTCATCCATAATCAAACACCTCAAATATGTTGAATTAGGTACATACAACCTATTTTCATACAACAACATACCATCAGCTCCAAGATGATACCCTTCATACTTCTTTTCCTTGAGTTCCCGTGGTAACCCTTCTTTCGATTGGGTGAAAAATTCATCTTCATGCAAGAGAGTTTTAATCCTCTACTTGATGTCAAACTCTCCCACACTTTTTGTTGCTATGTGTATAGCTTGCACACATTAACTGAGTGCATCTTCCACTCTATTTTCCTTTCCTTTGATGTGTTTTATTTCAAAATCAAACTCGTTGATCAATGCCATCCACTTGACCTATCTAGAATTCAACCTTGGTTGATCGAATACATATTTTAGACCACAGTGGTATGTCATTAGGACAAATATTCTCCCGAGCAAGTAGTTCCTCCACATTTTCATTGCATGCCCAATTGTTGTCAATTCTGGATCATGGGTAACATACTTCTACTCATGCTCATTCAACTTTCCTGATTCATAGAAAATCACCTTCCCGTCTTGCATAAGAAATCCACCTAGTCCTTCTTTGCAAGCATATGTGCGAACCAATAAATCCATTTCCGGGTCCACAGTCTTTAGAACATGAGCATTAGTTAAAATATGCTTCCACTATTGGAAGCTATCTTCACACTCTGGTGACCATACAAATTTCTTCCCCTTTCTTTGTAATGAGGTAATAGGATTACCAATCTTGAAAAATCCCTTTATGAATCTTTTGTAATATCCATCCAATCCCATGAAGGATTTTACTTCTGTAACATTCTTAGGGACATGCCAATCCATGATTTCCTTAATCTTTTCAGGATCCACCACCACTTCTTCTACTGAGATTACATGGCCTATATATTAGATTTCCTTTTGAAAGAAATCACACTTGATGAACTTAGCATCTAGATGGTGCTCTCTCAACACTTAGCACCATCTTGAGATGCTCTTCATGCTCTTTTTTGTCCTTCGAATACACCAAGATGTCATCCACAAATACTAAGACAAACTTGTATAAATATTTTTTGAGCACACTATTGATCAAACACTTGAATGTAGTTGGTGCATTTGTAAGCCCAAATGGCACCACCACAAACTCATAGTGCCCATACCTTGTTATAAAGGTTGTCTTGTGGATGCACTCATCCTTGATTCTGACTTTGTGATATCCTGACCTCAGATCAATTTTTGAGAAAACGACAGCTCCTCCGATTTGATCAAAGAGATCATCTATCTTAGGAAAATGATACTTTTTCTTGATGGTCATTTTGTTCAACTGCCAATAATCAATACATAGTCTCAATGTACCATCCTTCTTATTTACAAACAATGTTGGTGCTCCCCATGGAGATACACTCGGCCTAATGTAACCCTTATCTAACACTTCCTTCAGTNACAAACTTGTATAAATATTTTTTGAGCACACTATTGATCAAACACTTGAATGTAGTTGGTGCATTTGTAAGCCCAAATGGCACCACCACAAACTCATAGTGCCCATACCTTGTTATAAAGGTTGTCTTGTGGATGCACTCATCATTGATTCTGACTTTGTGATATCCTGACCTCAGATCAATTTTTGAGAAAACGACAGCTCCTCCGATTTGATCAAAGAGATCATCTATCTTAGGAAAATGATACGTTTTCTTGATGGTCATTTTGTTCAACTGCCAATAATCAATACATAGTCTCAATGTACCATCCTTCTTATTTACAAACAATGTTGGTGCTCCCCATGGAGATACACTCGGCCTAATGTAACCCTTATCTAACACTTCCTTCAGTTGCACCTTCAGCTCCACCAACTATGGTGTGATCATCATGTAAGGTACTTTTGATGCTGACACCATTCCAGTAACAAGATCTATTGAGAATTCAATATCTCTTTTCAGAGGTAGTCCAAACATCTCTTCTGGAAACACATCTACGAATTCTCACAGAACTAGGTGATCCTCAACCTTCAACACTTTGCTCTCTACTGAGTCTAGCACTTGTATAGCATACAAGGGACACCCCTTTCTGTTGAACTTTTTGAGATGCAATGCCGATATTTTCCTCACTGAAATTGGCTTTTGAATGCCTTGCAATATCCTTGCATTTGCCTCCTAATATTTTCATTCCAAAACCTTCTCATAACAATTTAACCTTTCCTTATGGGCAACTAGCCAATCCATTCCCAACAACACATCATATAAGCCTAGGGGTAGGATGTTCAAGGGTGCCTGACTTGGTAGTACACTCATCTCGAATATATATGCTTCAATCAAATCAACCACTTTCCTCTTAGTTCCAGTGGTTAACTGGACCAACCATGCTCTTGCATGTTTCTTCCTCTATAATGAACTTGCCTCAATAACTTGAGGTGAAATATAACTGAGGTTAGATCCCGGGTCAATTAAAATAGAAACAAGTTGTTTGGAAATAATACCTTCCAATTCCACCACAGAGGCTTGGTGGTCTACTTGTTGATTCTCTACAGTTGCATATATTCTTGGCATGCTTCTAGCTACATCATTGATTGTACCTGCCTCCTGCAAATTATACACCCTCCTATTGTCATGTTGTTTGTGGGGACAATTCCTCAATAGGTGTGGCTCTCCACATACCCAACATTGCAAACGTACTTTCTTGATATCCTATGCTATTTCTCTTGCTTGCTCTGCTAGTTTATTTCCACTTTGAGATGGAAACTTTTGTTGATGCACACTTCTGCTTGGCTGACCAATTTGTGCACCTTTTCTAGAATTCTTGTATGGGAATGACTTGAATCCCCTCTTCTGGAAACCACTCTTTTCCTTCCTCTTCCAGACGTTTTAAGGCTCCTTCTTATTCTTAGACTGATCATAACAACAATTAGCCTTCTAAATAGTGTCCTCCAATGTCTTGGGTTTGATGAACTCAATTTGATCCTCGTAGGACTGTGGTAACTCATTGAGAAAACATTGTACTCTTGCCTTCTCTTCCTTGAGGTAAGGAACATACCTCAATAGCTCCATAAATATTTTGGCATATGCATCCATGGTAAGTTGATCCAACTTATGCTCATGGAATTCCTTAATTTTGTCATCGTAATACTTCTCCAATAGGTGTGCCTTTCAAAATTATTTCTCAAACTGCTTCCAAGCTAGTTTGTTTTCCTTCAGCCCCTTGATTTCCTTGAGATCTTCCCACCAAATGGAAGCTCCTCCATTCAGGTTGAAAATGAAAATCCTTGCCTAAGTATTCTCGAAGTAATTATGTACACTAAAGTACTTCTTCAACCCAAATATCCATGCATCAAATTCTTCTTCTTTCTTATTTTTTCCATCGAAGGTAGGCGACTTAGCCTTCTTGAATTCTTCAGTCAAAGAAATCTAAGAATTCTTCCTCTTTTTCTTCTTCGGGACACTTGAATCTGTGTCACTACTGTACTTCTCTACTATAGTAGTATTATTTCTAGATGACACCATGGAAACACTTCTACTGGATCTACCCTTCTCGGCACCCCGATGCCTCTTTTTGGAAGAAATATTCCCCACATTGTTGTGAGCCAATCCATGCTTCTGGGCATCTGAAGGGGTTTTCAACATCTCCGACTGCTACAAATCTACATTACTAGGGACTTTCTGTAGATGATTTTGGATTTTAGACAAGCTCTATAATAATACTACATTCAATTCTACCTATTCAACTTGGGTTGTCATAAGCCTCTCATTGTCTGCCTTTAGACTTCTAACAATGGCCATCAAATCTGGAGGAGTTTCTCTATGCCTCCGGCCATCATACTCTTTGTCTCTGAGATGTGAGGTGTCGTCCATACTTATGTTGTGCCTTTCACCTTTGTTTCCTTTCAGTATGTACTACATGCTGAAACAATAATTATCATTAGCAATTACATTACCGATGAAATCATGCATACTAAAAAATCAGTAAAACCTTTCTTAGACAATTTCAAGAAAGTTAGGTTAATGGGATGCCGAATTTCCTCTTCTTTCCATGACTAATTATTGGATTCCCTAGTTATTTAAGTGAGAACTTCTTTTTATCAAAACTTAAACTAGTATATCTTTTATCTTCTTCTAAAGAAATGGGATGGATTCTTCCTACCGAGAGCTTTCCAACAATTATAATCTTGACCAATTTCTATATCAGGATCTAAAGTTATAGCCTCCCGATATTTTATATCATTGTGGTCAAAATACACCCTCATACCACGTTCTTTTCTATCATTTGTGACATCCGACGTGGCACTAACATAGCTTCGATGTGGCACTTTCCTAACTCACCGTCTCGGGATTCCAAATTCACAACCCTTCACCATTGTTGGGATTCACTCCCATGGAGCACTTAAACATTCAACATAGAATGCTTCGACAATAACCCACCCATTGGACTTTCCCTATATTTGAAGGCTCTTGGGTTTGATCTTCAATGGCTCCGATCACATCAACACCCCAAACTTTCACACCAAATAGCATCCAGGTCCTCGACCTTTTTCCTTAGTGTATTGGTGGGACCTATAAGGATCCACAATCAAGATTTTATCTCGCTCAACTACCAATCAATGACCATTGTTTGACCTTAATATCTCGTCATCGTCGACATGTTCCCATCCTTCTTATGGAACATACTCTACATTCCCCGATGAATGACTGAGATTCAACAATACCTTGATCTAATGGTCTAGATTGTTGTTGAAGCCTCAGGGGCTTCCAATCCCCATCCGGGCCCACTCACATCTGTCGTCCACTCCCCTAACGACACATATCATTTTTAAGGACATGCTCGCTACTGAGTTGGTAGACTACATCAACATGAGGTCATCATCCCTTTCCACCTTGACACAGGCCTAGGATAATCTATGGCGAAGATTGACTCTCACCTACATATTGATCGACAAATCTTGTCAATCCTCAAGCCTTTATCATTGTCGACAATTCGATGGGATCAACGCTCACTTTGCTAATTTCCCATTCCTCGACGATGATGCCTCTCACATCAACGGTCCAGATCTTGTCGAGGTTTCTCATGATAGATCGACGATCCTCATCTCATATTTTGGTTTTCGTCCTCATCGTCAGACTTTACATAAGCCCTGGCACTCAATCACTCATGATGATGATTCCTCTCACAATGAAGGGATGAGATCTACTCACCCTGCCGAATCAATGGTCACAAGCTCTCCTGGCTCAACCCAGGATTTTTCTACTGATTTAAGGGTCCGACTTCGGGACTTCTCCATTTCCATGATTTCCTCAAGGTTTCTAACCAATATTCAAGATTCAGTAAACCTCTCTAACACCATCACATGCCTATCAATCTCATTAGATATGAGCTTCTTACGTATCTTGCAATATTTCCACATAAACATTGTGATCTCCTCAGGTTTCAAGGTTCTCTATTCATCACAAATACCTCACCGGCTGCAGGGCACTAGCTCCACTAGTTAAATGAGGTTTTTTGCATATCTTGCAAACTTTCCTCTCAAAGCTGCAAGGTTCATAAGGACACATGATTTCCTTACTTGTTCAGTTTCATGATTTATCGGGTCAACTAAAAACCATAACAAACATATTCCAAGGTATTAGGATTTAATGCATTGATCATAAGCAATTACATTTCCCATTGAATTCATACAATACTTGTTTATAACATTAAAACACAATTAAACAAACCAAGTTATACACTTATCTGATCAAGGAAAATGATGAACACCAACTTCTAGATAGAGGACGCATTTCCTCCCAACCTTAGGCCATACTGTAGAGTGCCTTCCTACAATACGTTTCCCTCATTCCAAGGCATGGTACCACAAGGGGAATGATTCAGCTAGTTTCTAAGTCTGAGATGATTTCAGAATGTTACTCTCCTTGCTCCTATGACATCAACTAAAGTTTCCCCCTTCCCACAGATATCAGGGTATCAACATGTTTATCAGGTGGTTTCTCAACTGGATTTCATCTCCACAAGGGAGTCCTTTCTCTGCTAAATAGTCCCTTAGTGACCTCCCCTTATTAGTGACAGTTTGTTTCCAGTAACCACCAAGCTGTAGCCCTCTATTATTCTAATCTGGATCTGGGTCTTCTCTATTTCAGGGTGATCAATCTCAAATTGGAAAAGCTTCCTATTTTCTTCAAGGAAAGCTTTCCATTCTCTTTTCTCCTTAACTCATGCTCACAAGCACCTTTTTTCTCAACACCTTTTTCTTTGTGAGTTTGTTACTCACTAGTTCTATCTCAAATTAGCTTTTCTCAGCTCCTGTGTGTGCGCTCTTTACTCTCCTCTGTTTTTCGTCTGGTGGTGTTTTTCCACTTTGTTCTCTTCTTCGACCAATCCCCTTGGGATTCTCGTAGATTCATGTAGACGTAACTTGCAGTCTATAGTTCCCATTATGAAGGGGAAAATCCATGATGTCCTATCGTCATGTCATTCAATTGGCCCCTTGCTTCTCCAAATGACCAATATGTCAATGTTATTAATTGTTTCAACTACTTCCATGACCTTCCATAACTGGTCACGTGGCTCCATTAAGATCGGGTATGCTGGAAGGTGTAAGTTTACGCTTTGCAAGCATAAATTAGCTTGTTAAACAAGATTTCTATTTTCTTCACAAAAAAAACTTAGCTCCACCTACCCAACCACTCAATCAATTCTTGCTTCATCAATTCCCACTTGTGTATCATGGCTAGTACTTTTCAAGGTTGTTCCCTCTCAGTCGGTGGTTCTGGTGTTTTCATTAAATCAAAACATGATTACATGCTTCATAAACATAATGATATAAAGTCTTAGCATAATTACAGTCTTGGGGGAAAATAGGGTGTTACAATTAAGAAAAAGGCTAAAGAGGTTTAAATCATAACCCAATCAATCCATTCATTGACAAAACCAAAAGTAGTGAGAACTTGGCGAATATATTTCCAACTGATCTTCTCGAATGCCTTAGACATATCTAGTTTAATGAACATTCCTGTTTTTTTTGTTATTTTGAGAGAGTGGATAGTCTTATGTGCCAGAATAATACCATCTACAATTTTCCTACCCTTAACATAACATGTCTGCCTCGGAGAAATCAACTGAGGGAGGAGGGGATTTATTCTGTTGGATATCACTTTAGTAATGATTTTGTAATTAACATTGCATAGTGATATTGTTCTGAACTTACTAGAATAATTCATGTGCTCCTCATTGGGTATGAGAGTGAATAATGTGGAGTCCAACGTTGGAAGCACCCTCTTATTCTTCTTGAATATTCCACCAACTCCCATACCTCCTACTTAATTATATTGTAACACACATGAAAAAAATAAATCGTGAAGCCATCCGGCACATGGGCCTTCCCCAGAGGCATTTACATGACCATTTGTTCCACCTCAACCATAGAGATTTCCCTCATAAGACTTGTGTTTTGGTCTTCAGAGAAAATCTTAGGAAGTGTTGAGAAATTTGATGAATCACCTCGAAGCGATCTGGCTGAGTTTTCGTTAGCAAGTCCTCGAAGAAGCTTACCAACTCGCTTTCAATTTCTTTGTGTTCAACCAAGCTAACTCCATTTCTGCCTTTTAAGGATGAAATGATGTCATGACGTCGATGCCAAACAATAGAGCGATGGAATAACTTAGAGTTCCTTTCACCTTCCTTCAACCATTGTACCCTTGAATTTTGTCTCCACGAGATCTCTTCTTGCTCATATCGACTATATAGTTCTTGTTGGATGACTACCTCCTTCCAGGTTAATGAATCACTTCTGCCTTCCATTATAATAGTCTATTTCACCTAACTCATTTCCTCTTCTAGGGCCCACTTGGCTTCAAAAATATTCCCAAAGATAGATTTATTCCATTATTTGAGGTGCACCTTTAGATTCTTTAACTTCTATTGGAAGCAATACATTCTAGTACCCCTATTTACATCCATGTCTTTCCACCATTTGGCAATATTTTTCTGAAACTCCTTATGGCCCAACCAAAATTTCTCAAAGCAGAAGGGCATAAGGGAGGGTCTTCGTGCTAGATCTAAATTCAAAATGATCGGCCAGTGATAAGATCCGACACAGGGTAAGATGGTTGCATCAATATTAAGGTTAAGTACAAAGAGTGAGTTTGAAATCAAATACCTATCTAATTGTGAGACAATTTGTTGTGCTCCCCCTCGTTGGTTATTTGAGGTATGGGATCCATTTTTAGTTTCCACATATATTAGTTCCAGGTTGTTGATCATTTCCTTGAAGGTGGTACTAGCGGCTTCCAATCATCGTATGCTGCCTCTTTTTTCTTCCAGTGAGGTGATGATTTTAAAGTCCCCCCCCAATAATCCAGTGCTCCTCACCTATGATTTCCTAAATATTCTGAACTTCTTGAAGAAGCCCTAACTTATGGTCGAACCTTTTGGGGCCATAAACTTTGGTGATATACTCATAAGTGGTTATGCCAATCAGCTGGAAATGAGTCGAGATGGTGTGCTCAGTGGTAAAAGCTTGATCTAGTGTGATCCTCAGGGTTCCATAAGATGGACATGCCTCTTGTTGTTCCTTTAACATCGATTGCTATATTATTACAACCTTTTTAACATACCTTCACCAAACATGAAGGGTTTCACTAGTACAATTTGTTTCCTGTAGCATTAAAATAAATGGTTTCTCTGTACAAATCTTTTTCTTCAATATCTCGTGTTTGGTTTTACCATTGAAACCCCGAATATTCCATGAGATAACTTTCAATGTTGACTAGAGAAAGGGGTTGGAGAGAACTTATCTGTGATGAGGTTGTACTACTTGGATTTGACTAACTGCTCACCTATCTCCTGAATTAATTGTTTGTTGTTTTTCCTTCCACGCTTATTGTTCTCTTTTAGAGGAGTTTTTGAGTCTTTGAACTTGGATGCTTGAACTGCTAAAGCCAACATCGAGGGTTTTCATGCATGAGAAAATGGTTTGGTTTTGGATTTTCACAAGGCTTAGTTTAGGAGGTTCAACTATCGTGGAGGGAGAGACTTGGCTTCCCTTCTCCTGCATGCTTCAACAATGCGCTGCAGATCTAATTCCCCAACATCCATATCATCCCCTTCATCTAATTCCATCATTTCATCTCCATCAACTACAAGATTTTTAGTGGGGATGCCCATTTCTTGGGGTGTTGTAGATGCTTTCATTCCTTCGGTTGCTTTCTTCTTTCCATCAGGGATTGATGTGTTTGGATGAAGGTATCATGTAGGTTGTTGGTTCCTCTAGGGGATTTGTTGTTGTTCCATCTCGTCTCTCTACGATAGGATTTTGAAGTTGTTGGTGGTTGCTATTCCCTTTGGTTGTTTTGAGGGTGGAACCCTTCTGCTCGTTCTCATTTTGATGGCCACTGTGGTGAAACCTTTTAGATACGTATTCACTAGTGGTTTTACAATTTCAGGAGTTTTATTGAGTGGATGGTCCTCGAAAAAATGCCCATGTTCATGGCATTTTCGAAATAGAAAGGGGATGTGCTTATAATCCATGGTTTGTACCCATTCAATGTCTTGACAACTCAAGTAGATAGATTTAGGAAGTGGTTCAAAGACATTCATATATATGTAGATTCCGACACAAGAGGTATATTTGCCTTGCCTTGTTATCTCAGAAGTTTTGACGAAGCATCTTAGGGTATTTCTGATTCCTTCCAAGGTTTCTTCATCACATAATTCCTGGGGTAAGGAGTTTAGTTGGATCCATACAAGTGCACAGGTGAAGTCCTCTTTGTCCAGGCTGAATTTTTCTATCCAAAATACGAGGTACATCCATGTAGAGTTAAACATTTTTGAAAACGTTATTTCTATCTTCCAAATAGGAGAAGATAGTTGTAAATAAGTCTTTCGAGCCCAGCTTAAGGTCCACTTGTCCTTTTGGCTTCCAGGCTTCCACCGAGTATTCATCCACTAGATTAGGGCCTTTTTTGATGGCCAGAAGCCCATAAATTTTCCAACAATCACAAACCAATATTATAATTTTTTTAATATATGTATAAATTTTTATTTCTTAGGCTTCCACCGAGTATTCATCCACCAGATTAGGGCCTTTTTTGATGGCCAGAAGCCCATAAATTTTTCAACAATCACAAACCAATATTATAATTTTTTTAATATATATATAATTTTTTATTTCTCTTTTTATTCATCTATATATACATTTTATACATATAAAACTATTTATATTTATATTTATACTTATATTTAATTCGTTTTATTTAATTAACTTATATTATTATTATTTTTTTCATCAAAAATATTATAATTTTGTTATAAAAATATTATAATTTTGTTTTCAAAAATATTATAATTTTATTTTCAAATTTGATACATGATGATATAATCATTATCCAAATACCACCATCTCCTACATACTAAACTTTAAAAATACACCTTTTTCAAAAATATTATAATTTTGTTTTCAAATTTGATACGTGATGATATCTTCATTATCCAAATACCACCATCTCCTACATACTAAACTTTAAAAATACACCTGCTACTTTACATGTTATAACTTATAACCATTATAAAAGAAGTAAAGTAAAATTGTTATTATACACTAATTAGAATGAAGTTTTTTAACCATAACTAAACCTCATTCATGGTAAAACTTAAAGTTATTTATTGGTAAAACTAGTTTTAAAGGTATTGGTTAAACATTTTATTTTTTGATTTTTTTAATTGGAATGTAGCCATGTAAATTTGGATAAAATTGTTATTTTTTGTTATTTAAATTCAATTTTTGAATGTAGAAATGGATTTAGTCTTTGAAAAATTCCTAGGACACTTAGATTATACAAACTTAACCATACAACCATTCTTCACCAAATTTTGAACAAAATTAAACCAAAAAAATCAACAAAAAACACCACAAGATAGAAGAAAAACCAAAAGATAAAAGTTATAGACTATGCTAAACTTAAAACACAACCCCACCATTGCTATCACTATGCCTTGCCTTGCCTTCTATGTGATTTGTGTCATTGTAGGGAATCAATCAAAGATCCTTCTCAAAGAAGAAGCTATCTGGAGGCAATGATGTAGAACATACAGGATTAAGTGTGGTGACCTCAACACCAAATATTTCCACAACTTCGCTAGCTCTTGTAGGAGAAAAAAACACATTTGGGAGATTGTAGATGCAGATGGTATACTACACACAAGACAACAAGCCTTAAAAACAGTTGTTGTTAGTAATTTAAAACCTTTCTTTGAGGCGAAGCCATCTGGAAATCTACAGACTCCAGTCACAGTGGAAAGACTTTTTCCTCACACTCTATCTGAGGATGATTCACTTACTCTAGACAACCCTTGCACGATACATGAGATTTTGGTAGCTTTAAAATCCTTTTCCAAGGAAAAAAGTCCAGGCCCTGACGGCTGGACTGCTGAATTTTATCTGCACTTCTTTGATTTAGTTGGTCTGGATCTTCTGGAACTAGTGGAAGACACTAGCCTTAGTGGGAAGGTGGTTGTAGCTTTGAACTCGACTTTCCTTACACTCATCCCAAAAGTTTCCAACCCTACCTCCTTTGGCGATTATAGACCTATTGCACTATGCAATTTGTGTTACAAAATCATCTCAAAAATTATTACGACCAGGATAAAGCCCATTCTCTCACAAACTCTTTTGAGAGAACAACTGAGTTTCTTAAAGGGACGCCAAATCCTAGATGCCATTGGCACTACCCAAGAGTGCTTACATAGTATTAAAACAAAAAATTCAAAGGAGCTTATCCTCAAACTAGATCTCAAGAAGGCCTTCAACTGCATCCACTGGGACCTCCTCAGATTGATTTTGACTCAATCAGGTTTTAGCCACTCTATGATCAAGTGGATCATGAGCTGTGTGGTAAGTGCAAACTTTTCCATATTGGTTAATGGTGAATCCTCTTTCTTCCGCAGTGGCATATGACTGCAATAGGGCTGCCCCCTCTCATCTCTGCTCTTCATTCTGGTTATGGAAGCCTTGAGTCTGCTTCTCAAAAATGGCCAAGCAGAAGGAAAGATCGTTGGAATTAAGGTGTCCAGGATCATCAAGGTTTTACACCTTCTATTTGTCGATGATGTCCTCATCATGACAAATGACTCTCTACAGGAATGGAAGGAAATAAATGAGATTTTAAAAACCTTCTGCAGCGCCACAGGCTTGTTGATCAACTGGGAAAAATCGACCTTCCACTTTGCAAACCTGCAACAACAAAACTTGGATCAGCTAAAAGGTATCGTTCCTTACACTTTTACACACCTTTCTACTGGTCTCAAATATTTGTGATATTTTTTAAAAGTTGATTCCTATAAGCCATCAGACTGGAATTGCCTCATAGCTAAAGTTGAAAAAAGACTAGACACTGGTGCATGAGGTGGCTCACCCTATGAGGCCGATTTACTCTCATCAAAGCTGTTCTAGAAGGACAACTAGTGTATTGGATGGCCCTTGCATTCATCCCTGCTACGGTTCTTGCAAAACTCCGTAGACTAAGTTATAAATTCCTCTGGTTGGGCAACTCAGTTCACTGCCGTTAACACTGTTGGGTATGTGTTATATTCTTTGCACGAGTAGTAGTGTTTGAGCGTATGAGTTGGGCACATAGGGGGGTTAGAGGGGGGGTGCAAGGGCAGCGCCCTCGGAATTTTTTTTTCTGCCTTGGGAAATGTGACACCTACCTCGAGAAACGTGTCATGTATTTAGGTGGTTTTTTCAGCACATGGTTTTTGCCGATGGTTTTCTATGTCCGGTTAAGGAATTATGTTTTTTGGACTAATCTAGGTCATTGGGTTAGGGTTTTGGATGCCGCTGGCTCCTATATGTATATTGTATTGTAAACACTGTAACACAATGAATGAATATAATATATGTTGGTTTTCCTGGTTTGGGTTTCCAGGGGAAAAATCTCTGTGTAATGTTTGTATTTGCCATTGTATCTTTTCTGTTCTTTTCTGAATATCTGTTTACAATAGACATTGTACAAGGTTAGAATTTACAAACACCTCTGCAATTGTGAATCATTGGCTAAACCAAAACTAAAGGGCATCTAGGGGATCCAAAACATCTACCATTTCAACAAAGCTTTAGCGGTCAACTCCCTCTGGCGCGTGCTAACTAAACCAGGATTTGGCACTCTATCATCAAGGATAAATATATCCCCCATACCACAGTTACCAACTGGCTGTGAAGCGAAACTGTCATTACCAAGGCAACGTCACATTTCTGGAGAAACTTAGCAAAATCAAAATCTTTGTTAACTAGCTGGCTTTGTTGGAAACCAGACTCGGGTCACTCCTTCATCCTCGGTTGCGATTGCATCCTTGGCATGGACAGTGCCTCTATTCTCCCTCCACAGTTGATAGCGCACTCAAACTCCAAAAATATCGGGTACCTCTACCAAGCTAGAGACAGCTCCAGATCGGGTTTTTACTCTGACATGTGGATTTCCAGTGCCACTCTAGAACTCAACGCTGAGCACACATCTTGCTAGAATACTTTCTACACGGAATTAGCACGCTCGGGTATCCATCTTAATGACTATGATGATCCATTTTTGTGGTCTGGGGACGACCATTCAAGACATCTAACAATCAATAATTCCTACGCAACAATCACAAATACGCTCTGGCATACAAATATTAGTGGTTGGAGGAAACAACTCTGGTCTTGGCACCTAGCAACCAAGTTAAAAAATTTCACCTCGCTCTTGATCGCAACTAAATTGAACACTTGGGATAYCCTCCAAAGAAAGGGTTGGGTTGGCCCAAATATTTGCCAACTGTGCTACAATGAAGCAGAATCCGCGAACCATCTGTTTATTAAGTGCCATTTTTCTAGACAAGTTTGGGATAGAATTACTCTGGAACTAAATCTAAAAACTAATTGGGATGGGTCTACTCTCACAGCCTGCTTTGACTATTGGTCACACAAGGAACACAAACTTATGCATCTCCCATCTTTGGTCTGTTAGTCCATTTAGCTGGTCAGAAATAAAAAAATCTTTGAAAATGGGACCCCTTCCACAAGCTCTGCAGCATACAAAACGCTTGGATTGTATAAAAATTGGAATGATATTCACACTAACAAGCCAAGAATGCAGAATACAAAGCAGACACCTGACTTAGAGGACATACCAATAGGATGGTTCGATGGAACAGCGTAGTCAAATGGAACTCATAGCGGAGCTGGAGGGTTGATCAGAATCACAAAAAAATCATCCTACAGAGGGGCCTTCAACTGTGGTCTGGGCACCAACACTAGGGCATAATTATTGGCTGCCTGGGCCATGCTACACTTGGCCTCCAGACTAAATATTGAAGTCCTTCAGATACTTGGGGATTCCAGAACTATTATGGTGTGGTTGAATAACTGGGGGATCTACAAGCCATCTCCCTCTTGGCTTGGAAGGACAAAATTAGACTACTCGAGCCCACTTTCAAAAAGCTCAGCGATCAGCACATCTATCGTGAGCACAATAAAACAACAGATCAACTATCAAAAGCAACACTTCTGAAAAAAGCAGGCATTATAACATACAATCTTTGGATAGATGGTCATGAAGATCCTCCTTATTTTCTAGATTTTTTTAAGATCTGCTACACACATCTCAGGGGTCTCCTATGTTTGAGCAAAGGATCTTCTTCTGTTTTTTGATATTTTTTTTTAGAATACTTGATAGCTAGTACTCGGGGACTTAAACTCTTTATGTGTAATTTTCAAACTCATAATAGTTTTTTTTACTTTTCCCTGGTCATTTCAATTAATGATCAAAGCTTCCAATATCTTTTCTGTGATATGTGTGTCATTGTCACGGAATCAATTAAAGCGGTCAATATCCACGGCAGCAGGGTAGAGATTGTCCACCATCAATTAAGTCATTGGCAGTAGGTACATGATTCATATGCACCATGCAATAAACAAGACATAGTAATGCCAATGGTGAGTTTTTCTTTCCAGCTCACAATATAGTGATGCCAATGGTGAATTTTTCTTTCCAGCTCATAATATAGTGATGCGAATGGTGATGAGTTTTTCTATCCAGCTCACAATATAGTGATGCCCATGGTGAGTTTTTCTTTCCAGCGCAGAACATTATCCCTGTTCCTACTACCGACATCTTTAATGGATTCAAAACTCACAGTATAATGGGTGAATTCATACACGTGCAACCAACAATTCCAGCTCACAACATTATGTGTGTTTATATTCATACCCTGTTTCTACCGACTATTTTTTATTTCCATATTGCGTTGTGCCCTCCACCAGGAAACAATGGATGTTGTGACCAGAGCTGCAGGAGACACCGTAGGCAGCAGGATTATTATTACACTCATGGAACAGATAGATGATGTTATTCACTTGGATGGCCGTGAGTGCTTGGAGGCTCAATTAGATCGACTGAAGAGCTTCTTAATCGATATCAGCGATCAATTCCAAGTGGAGCACAGGACGCTCCCAGAGATGGTAAGCAATTATTTGCGAAGGATGCAAGATGAAGTTGGAAATGCTAGACAACTGATCATTCACTCACAATGGCCGCAACAATTTCTTGATTGCCTTCTTTGCAAGCCCAAACTTTCGGGACAGATCAGAGAATGGAAGACGAGTTTTAATGAGCTCTTCAAAGAGCTTCAAACCAGCTTTTCAGTGTTTTACAATGGTCCACAGACTGTCTCCTCCCCACTGAGAACGCAGAATTCAGAACCTTGTCCCGGTGGATCCTTAGCCAAAGCACCAAATTGGGGCGTTCGGCAGGATACACTGCAACAACAGGGAAAGGGAAAGGCATTAGTTGAAGACAAATTTGTCGGGATGGAGATTAAAGCTGCCCAGATGCAGCTAGAGAGGTGGTTAACTGAAGCTCCCCGCCCTAGCATAATTGGCGTATACGGCATGCCCGGCGTCGGAAAAACAACATTGCTCGAAATGGTGTACAGCAAATACAAGGTTAGTGATATCTTCGATGTTGTCATTTGGGTTACAGTTGGTCAAGGCAGTTCCCTCGGGGATTTGCAGAATTGTATTGCTCGGACAATCAATTTAAAATTAAGTATCGACAATTCTTTTGATATGATTAAGATGAAGTTGTTGGCATATCTGAATACCAAGAAGTTTCTTCTGATTCTGGACGACATATGGAAAGTACTCGATCTCACAGAATTGGGCGTGGAATTTGTCAGTGACAAAGGAAGCAAAGTCATAATGTCTAGTCGCAGTAGAGAAGTCATTTTAATGGGCGCAGCGTGCTACCTGAAGATACAACCCTTATCCGCAGAAGAAGGATGGGAGTTATTTCGCAATGTAGCTTTCAAAGACGGCCATGTTTGTGAACAGATATCGGGCACTGCTAGAGCACTTGCGGACGAGTGTGAAGGTTTACCATTAGCCATAAGTGTAATGGCCGCATCAATGAGGGAAAAAACCACTGTAGCTGAGTGGGGTTGTGCTTTGGAGCAAATCCGAACAAGACGTCTGTCGCCTTCAGACACTTATAATGTCCTTGATCATGATCTGTATAGCATATTGAAGTGGGGTTATGAAAATTTACCCGACGCTAACTTAAAGAATTGTTTTCTGTATTGTGCCATGTTTCCCGCAGATGAAGAAATCCAGGTGGATAAGCTGGTCGGAATGTGGATCGCAGAAGGTTTTGTTCAGAGCAAAGACCCAGCAAATTTAATCGACACCGCCCACGATTACATAAAGTTACTTGTAGATCGTTGTTTGTTGAAGATCATTCACATTCCTCATGAAATAGTTTTCTTAAAAATTGACAGTACGAGGAAGAACAACATTTCGTCGGGGTAAGTCATCTTACGATTTTCCCTGAGACCCAGATTGAGGAGGATTGCAAAAGAAAATCATCATATGGCAATGATATTCTATCAATTCCCCGGGAGGAATTGAAATTACCCAAAACCTGTGAGTTTAATATTTGGGGCAAATAAAGGATTGGAGGAGGTCCCGGCATTTTTTTTTGTCAACCTCACTTGTTTGAGGGTGTTGGATCTATCTCGAACACAAATAAAATTATTGCCCACGATATTGTGGCAATTCATACAACTTCAGTATTTAGATTTGAGTTGCACAGAAATTGAAGATATTTCTGAAAACATAAATAGCCTCTGTAGGCTTCGATTTTTAAATCTTTCTCGGTGTTCCAAACTAAAATCATTACCTCAAGCCATATGTAATCTCTCTGAGCTTCAGTTTTTAGATCTTTCTGGATGTTCCAAACTAGATTCAGTACCATCTCAAATACATGAGCTTAGAAATCTCAGGTATTTGAG
>SNQJ01S0002523.1:212773-263605 GCA_010110895.2 Picea sitchensis
CCCTGCATTCACAACAAGGGCAATAACATTTCCCATCACCACGAATCACCATGTGCCACTTTAACATAATAAGCTCTCTTTTCGTCTGGAGTTGACATTGTAATTACCTATTACAACAAATCCATTGAAACATTATAAGTACAATATACAAATCTATTCAAATAATGTGGTATATATTTAGATATTTGTAATGAAAATTATACATCATGTTTAGAAAAAATAAGGGACAAAGCATGAAACCTAAAAGCATGAAACATTAATAAGAGGAGGTGGATCTATTATCATCCAAAATCACGCTATATAATATTAAGTCCCTAATAAAAATTAGGGTAGCTTTAGGGATACACAAGAGAACTAATGCCCAATATCAACAAAAAAGTCATTGCTCTTCACTTCTAGTTAGTTCTTTTCCAACTCAAGGAGGAAACCCTAAATGTAAATTTACTAAGGCAAGGATACTAAGATATTCAAGAAGTTCCATGAAATATAAGAACAAAATTAGAGTGATTGAATTTAATTAGAGTGATTGTAGCTGAATCAATAATCTTTTTACTCTATCAAAAGTGGATAAACCATAAAATCTTTTTGAGTTAAAATAAACCATAAAATCTGATTTAAGGAGTGAAAATAAACCATAAAATAGTTCAATAGCACCAAATTACTAAATCACACCGAAAATTTTTAAGTACTGACCTTCAAAATATCAGCTATGTTGAGTCTGATCAATTCAATGTTTCTATTCTTGAAAGAGAATTGAAATCAAGATTTCATAAAAAACCAAAACACCATTGCATCAGAACACCCAAATGATTTTCACAACTGTAGAAAATGATTGTCGCAACTATAGCAAATTTGCTGTAATTGAGATATATATAGGATTGATTTGTTGTAAATGACCGTTTGATTCTCACACGTGCCATTGTTGGTCGCTATAGCGACTAACTGGTAGTTGGTCTCTCTACCGACAAACTTTTGTCATTAAAACGACCAACTTGGAAGGTCTCTCTAGAGCGACCAACATTTGGACTTCGAAAAAAAAAAAGGATATTTAGTCCAAAAAATGCAAAAAAAAATACGACGAAATTTTAAACCGTCGTAATTTGCGCCAAATGTAGTAGTGTAGATATTTATCTAGTCTAGAGTACCATGCTCTAGGAGCATGTTTTAGACCATACAAGGACTTCTTTAATTTACACACATAATCTGCGTTCTCTGACAACTGAAATCCTTCTGGTTGTTCAATGTAGACTTCTTCTTCAAGTTCCCCATTCAGAAAAGCAGATTTTACGTCCATCTGATACACTTTAATNTTTTGGAGCATGCATAAGCTAAAAGCAATCAGATTGCTTCCATTATAAAAATTGGGGCAAATGTATCTTGAAAGTCAATTCCTTCAACCTGTGCATATCCTTTACATACCAATCTAGCTTTGTTCCTTGTAACCTGTCCATCTTCATTCAATTTATTCCTGTATACCCACTTTGTGTCGATCACATTCTTATCCTTTGGTCTTGGAACCAATTCCCAAGTGTNTTTTGGAGCATGCATAAGCTAAAAGCAATCAGATTGCTTCCATTATAAAAATTGGGGCAAATGTATCTTGAAAGTCAATTCCTTCAACCTGTGCATATCCTTTACATACCAATCTAGCTTTGTTCCTTGTAACCTGTCCATCTTCATTCAATTTATTCCTGTATACCCACTTTGTGTCGATCACATTCTTATCCTTTGGTCTTGGAACCAATTCCCAAGTGTCATTTTTTTCTATTTGATCCAATTCTTCATCTATGGCCTTATTCCAAAATTCATCCTTGTTGGCCTCTTCAAAACAAGTTGGTTCAATCGTAGATGAGAGTGCTAGGTTTGTTTGTTCTGGTGAATAGATTCTTCTTCTAGTCTCAACTCATGCATATTTTTTTTCCGCTAATTTGATCTGAATGATGATTCTTTTGTACTTGTCTGCTAGGTGTCTTTGGAGGCACTCGCGGAACTTTCTCTTCTACTTCTGTCGAATCCTCTTTATCTTCCCCTTCTACTTCTTTTTCATCTTCGTAAAGTTGTTTCATTGATTCATTTTCTTCTTCCTTTAATTCTTGTCTACCTATTTCATCAATTGTTACATTGATGCTTTCCATAACTTTGTTCAATCTCAGGTTGTAATGCTTGTATGCTTTCCTTGTACTTGAGTAACAAACACGTACTCATTTTTCCACACGAGAGTCAAACTTTCACATTCTTCCATCTTCTCTTTTGATGTAGCATTTCTTCCAAAAACTCTAAAGTGTTTCACATTTGTTGGTCTTCCTTTCCATAGCTCGTAGGTAGTTTTGTCATTGTTGTTTCTGAGCATTACTCTGTTTTGAATGTGAACTATTGTATGCACTGCCTGTATCCAAAAGATATCTGCCAATTTGGAATCCATTAGCATTGTTCGATCCATTTCATGTACTGTCATGTTCTTTCTTTCAACAACTCCATTCTGTTGAGGTGTCCTAGCAACAGAGAATTGTTTTTTTATTCCATGCCTGTTGCAGTAGTCCATAAATTCATTTGAAGTGAACTCTCCTCCATTATCATATCTCAAGCATTTGATTTTTGAATCCATTTCATTTTCAACCATTTCCTTGTAGACCTTGAAGTTTTCAAAAGCCTCTGACTTATTCCTGAGAAAACAAATTGCAGTCATTCTTGTATAATCATCAAATAATAACATAAAGTATTTCTCACATTTTAAACCCTTTGTTGTAGTTGGTCCAACTAGATCAGTATGCACAATTTCTAGTGATCTTGTCATTGAATATTCTTTTGATTTAAACCTAGTCTTTGTTTTCTTTCCTTGTTGATAATGCTTGCATAAAGTGTTGGTTGGTTTCGTGATCTGGAGAATTTCTCTAACTTCTTCCCTTTTGTTGACTTTGACAAGGTTATCAAAATGTATGTGACCCATTCTTCTGTGTCATAGCCAACTTTCATCTTCCTTTCCTAAGAAACACTTTTCATTTCCAATTTCACTTAATACATATATGTTGCTTGAATTTCTCGCAGTTGTTGCAATCAATTTTCCCGAACCTTCTTTTATTATCTCGCACTTTTGTGAATCGAAAGTAACTTTATGACCATGGTCACACATTTGATTCACACTTGAAACATTATGTTTCATATCTTCTACTAGTAGAACATTTTCTGCCTTGGTATTCTGGCTCCCAATTCTGACTGTTCCTTTTCCAATGATTTTAGCTGAATCATCATTTCCGAAGGAGATTGATCAATCTTTTTCCTTTCTTAATGTAAGAAACTTGTCTCTATCACCTGTCATGTGTTTTGAAGAGCCATTGTCAACATACCAACCACATTTCTTCTGCTTAGCTTGTAGAGCGAGTGTGCATTCTTCATTGCTATATTGATTATGCTTTCTTATCCGTGTCATTTTCTGAGGTTCAGGTCTGCGATTGTTGTTGTTCTGTTGTGGTTCTTTAGGAGGGATTGCCATTCTACAATCTTTGTCCAAGTGTCCAAAGTTGTTACATTTGTAGCATTCCACTTCAGTGCTCAAAGATTCAAACCTGTTGTAACTTCTTCTCTGTGTTTCACTAGGCCTTCTTGGATAACCCTTTTGTGTATGACTTTCAAAGTTGTTTATGTTCCTGTTATTATCTCTGCAATTCACATCTTTATGTCCAAAATTATTACATGCATAACATAAACCAAAAAATATAGTTTGATACCTGGGAGTTGAAGATCTTCTGAAAGGAGGTACTCTTATGAATCTTTCTTCTTCCTGAGGCCTATTTTTTTATGTCGATCGTTGATCATGAAATCTGAATCTTCTCGGTGGAGGAGTGTCCCTGTAATTTTCTTTGTAGACCTTCCTACCCCCTTTGATTGTTTCTGCGTAGATTTTTGGATATTTTTCTTGTTCTGTTGTTTTGGAGCTTGATCCAATTTCTGTCTTATTGTATCCAAGTCTGGACTTGTCATGATGAGGTGTTTGACTGTTGATAATGTCATTCAAAACTTTTGAGTTATTTTGCATATTTTTCTTTTGAAGATCCTTTCTTAATGTGACAATTTTTGCTTCCAAATTTCCAATGATCATGTCTCTTCCTTATAGTTGTTATTTGAGTGCTTCTTCAATTATTTTATCTTCTTCAATTTGAACCTTTAAATTTGTGATCATTTGTTCTATTTCTTGAGTGTCTTCTTTCTTGTCTAGTTTCGCTTGTAGTTTCTTGTTTTTCTCTTTTCTCTTCTGATAACTTCTATAGCGCACAACAATTCTTCTCGATAGTCAACTTCTGCCTCTTCATATTCTTCTTCGACCTCTTCATATTCTTCTTATGCCTCTTCATATTCTTCTTCCGAGTCTTATCAGAGTCATCTACTGCCATGAATAGAACTCTTTATGTCTCACTGTCACTGACTTCCTCTTCATCTAATGATGAGATGTCTTCTTTGGTGCATAAGCTTTTCTTGAAAAATTTCTTTGTGGTTCTTTTGCCTTTATATGTTTGTTTGCTATTTGAGTAACCTTCATCATTTCTCTTTTTTTTATGAGGACATTTGTTATCAAAATTACCAATACCATCACAATTAAAACAAATCAAAGGAAGCTTACCTCTATACCTATCGTTGGTTCCCTTGTTCAATCTTTTGACAAAGTTGGTCGTTTCTTCATCATATTCCGAGACGTCACTGTTGTTGTTATGTTTTTTTTATTTTTTCTTTCTCTTTTGCTTTGACTTTTTGGATGCTTTGAAGGCTACTTCTTTTATATATGGATTTTCCTGTTTAGTTCTCATTTCATATGCTGTGAAGATTCCATGTAGTTCGCCCATGCTTATTGAGTTTAGATTTGCTCTTTCTTCTAGTGTTGATATCTTAGGGTCAAATCTCATAGGAATAGATCTTAGTACCTTTTGAACAATTATAGATTATTTGATTTCTTCTCCCAATCCCAAGATTGCATTTACTGTTTCATCGACTCGTAAAAAGTAAGATGCAATATTCTCATCTTCCTTCATCTTTAGTTGTTCGAACTGACCTTTGTAAGTTTGAAGCTTTGCTACTTTGACTTTTGAATCTCCTTCATAAATATTTCGAACTTTGTCCCAAATCTCTTTAGCGGATTTACAATGTGCAACTTTGGTGAATATTGATTCTCCAAGACCATTCAGAAGTGAATTTGTGGCTTTGGAATTATTCTGACCGAGTTTCACTGCTTTGTCATTTGTCGACGGAACTGATGGTTCTGTGTATCCATCTACAATTGGTTGTTAAATTTAAAATCCATGTGCCTGTATATATGTCTTCATCCTTATGCTCCAAAATGCATACTTTTGTCCATCAAACTGTGGTATTCCATTTTTATACATGTTGTTGCTCTCCATGATCTACCTTTCAATGGTTAAACTAATTTCTGAAGGAACCTGCTCTGATACCAATTGTTGGATTACTTATAAATCATCATCAAAATAATTTATCCTCCCTTGAATTTAAGTCTTCTTTACTTCACCTCCCCTCTGAAATTCGGCTTAGATATCCTTTGGTTACCTCAGTCACCTGTAGATATTCAATATGCTCAAGTGTGATTGAAATGAGAGAGCCTTGTCTCTTATTTATACTTTCATGTAGCTTCTTTAGAAGCATCTTCTAGACCACTTTGTCCACATAGCCACTTTGTTCACATAGTCACCTATGTCCAACTTTGCCCAATTTGTCACTTGTCCATATATGAAATAACCACTTGACTACTTAACCCATTTTCCTCATTTTAAGGTTAACCTTCTTATAACCACTTTCCATAATTAGAAAGTTCTCCATTTACTTTATTATTTAAATAATCCTCCTTGACTTTGTCACTTCACTTTATTATTTAAATAATCCTCTTTGACTTTGTTACTTCACTTTATTTTTTAAATAATCCTCTTTGACTTTGTCACTTCACTTTATTATTTAAATAATTTATTCTTTGCAAGCACTTTGACTTCTTTGACCTTTTGGGGCTTCAAGCCAACAAATGAGGGTACTCCAACTTCGTAAGACCATAACTCTCAAACCGTGAGGATTTATGTGATGTTCCACATACCACCAGAAATGGCATGACATGTACTATCCATCTAGAATAGTCTTACCTGCAAATATATCAAAACTCATGCCATTATATATCAAACAAACTTAGGTCCATTACCCAAACCTTTGTGCTACCAGCATTCGCTACCGGACTTTATTCAAGGGTTTACATCAATGAAAACCAACATAATTGATCAACAATATTATCCTTCTGGTCTCTATCCCTAACAATAGCTTTTCGATTTCTAATTATTTCTCATTTTCCTTCTTTCCTGGCTTCTTTTACCTTATGAACTTCCTTCCTTAAGTCAGTTTGGTCTTCAGGAATGAGGTATTCATTTATAAATATTCCCGACCCTTTTAAGCTCAGAGATTTACTAAGTATGCTATATTTATGGTCATTACAACTTACTTTGACACAGATCAACCTACCTTTGTGATCAATTATTTTTCCTAGCCTCTTTGCTTCTATGAGGTAAGTTGTATCAATTTATGATTTATTATTTAATTCTTCTTTTACTATTGCTAGCATATCCTCCTCTTGTTGTTCTTTTATACAAAAAATTATGAGGTTCAAAGCTCTTTTGTTACATTCATGGTCCAGTTCGATTATCTTATTCATTTCCTCTTTGATGGGTTTGATATCCAATTTGTTTTCCATATTACTGAGGGTCAAATTGTTAGTTAGTTTTTATTCTAGCTCTTTAATCCTATCTCTCAAGTTGTGATTTTCTTCAACCCCTCCTTGGGTTGATTGTTTATATTTTTCCATTTCTTGAATCCTATCCTTCATTGTCTGCAATTCACTCTTGAACCCTAAGAATCTATCATCTATTTGAGTTTGAATGGTATCTTTAATTGTTTTATCAATCATTGCCTCTATATTTGGAGTTTTACGTCTCTTTCTTCACTCCTTTTTTATAATGTTTCTAACTCTATTTGGATTTTGACATCTCTCTCTTCTCTTCTTTTTTCTATTGATTCCATATAATCGTAAAGGATCTCTAGGGTGATTTTGGGGGGGGGATCCCCTTGTTAGGCTGAGTTTTTGGATTAGGTGGTGGAGTGTTCATATCGAAAAGAAGAGAAAACAAATGTAACAATTATTATTTTGAATTGACTTTATCTCTAAAATCAACTTTTACCTCATTTCACATGTCCAATTGCTCAACTAGTCCAGAGAAATTGCAGAGATTATTCTGAGTAAAATAGGTAAAAATGAGAGAGAAGTATTATTCCTGTTCAAAACCGCAGAGAAATATTATTCCCATTCAAAACCGCAGAGATATAATTTCAAAACTGCAGAGAAGTATTATTCCCGTTCAAAACCACAGAGATATAATTTCAAAACTGCAGAGAAGTATCATTCTCATTCAAAAGCACAGAGATATAATTTCAAAACCTCAGAGAAGTATTATTAATAAAGTAAATAAATTTTGTTTTGTTTAAATTAAAAATATTAAAATTAAAATTAAAAAAATGATTTTATTGTATATTCAAACTAAAATTTAAATTTGAATTTGAATAACCAATGAAGGAAGAAGGTTTTCTTTTTTAATATCACTTTTTAGTTTATATTAATGATAGAGAATTTTGTGTGGATAAAAATTATGTATGAGGTTTCCAAACGTCCAACCTTCAAGTGAACACTCCATCGATCATCAACTACATAAAATTGTATGCTAAAAAAAAAGTGTTGAGTTTAGTATTAATAAAATAAGACAGTAAGTGTATTAATAAAATAAGAAAATGACCATTAAGGGAATAAGTAAAGGTAAAATAAATTATGGGAAGTAGCAGTTGAGATTGGGAGATGAGATATATTATTTAATGGTGATAAGAAAAAGAAATAAGATATATTATTTAAGGGTGATAAGAAAAATAATACTTTAATTTGGGGAGGAAATTAGAATAAATAGTGAAATAAATTAAATAATATAAAAGGATTGGAAGAAATAATACATTCAAAATTATTTAAATGAGAGACAATAATAAAATCAAAAGAAGTAGGTAGGTTAAAAGGTGAAAGGGCTTTAGAGAGATGCAAAGAAACAATGCTACTATTGGGAAGGAAAAGCACAAAAAAATAGGAGAGAAAGAAGGATGGAAACCAACAATGACAATATTTAAAAGGAGGATACCTTATGGTGAAGGTGATGAATGGTGGCGTTCCATGATTGGCTCAAAGTGTATCCATATTCTTTGTTGAAGTTATTGGGATGTTTTTTTATTTCAAGGGTTTCCCAAATGAGAAGGGAGAAGTAATGTGGGGTAGAGGCTAAAATTTGTGTTTGGTCAAAGCAAATAAGGTGCTTAGAGTTAAAAGAGTGTTGGAGTGTATGCTCAAAACATTGGAAGTTTCTAAACCTCATACACATTTTATCTAGAAAAATTCTCAACATTATGAGTAAGTGTGGAAACTTACATACTCATAATCTTTATTCAACCAAATTTGAGGCTAAATTTGAGGCTAAGAGAGAGGTTGGCTCTTTTATATGATATTTTTAAGTTTAACTTTTTATGTTTTAAAGTCTATATATTTTTATTAATAGGTAGAGAGGTTGGCTCTTTTTTCTTATATTTTAAAGTTTAATTTTTTATGTTTTAAATTTATTGAAGTTTATATATTTTTATTAATAGGGTAGGAGTAATTGATCAAAATTGAATCCTTCCTAGCCATCCCTTCCAAAGGGTTCAAACTCTTACTAGAAGACCAATTCAAAACTTATTTTTCAAAAAAATGTAAATTTTTAAAATCACTTGTCATTTATGAAGGATGAAAATATCATTAAATGTCAAGAATGGTCATATTTTCAATAACTCATCAATGTCCTCTCTTTCAATGCTTGGTTGACCAATGAACATTGGTTCATGACACAATACTTGCCTTTGACATTTAAAGACTAAAATATGATGTACTTTTCCACAACATTAAATCCATCACATATTTCACACCGAGATAAATATCCTACCACAGTATCGTATGCACTATATTATCTGTCACTTAATTAAATCTTCCCAAAGAATCTTAAATACCTTGTCTTTGTGAATCCCCACTCGAATTTGTGTGTTATGAGCATTGTCAATACTGAAATTGGCATCATATTTGGTTTACATACTTCATGTTTTAGAATTCCACACTAGGGATAATGTCATTTTCTTTGTTATCTTGGCCTTTGATACTCAATATAATACCATTTCCTTTGTTAGCTTTGCCTCCACTCTTGGTTGTGTAAGAAACCAAAAGAATTAGTCAAATGTCAATTTTGAAGAGCAAAGAAGGAAATAAAATATCTTTTTTCATGTTCACATATTCCTTCTCACTAATTATATTGAACATGTTGATTCATAATTATTTTATTTCATTCATAATGTGGTAGCAACCTCCAAGTTGCCACCTTATTTCACTTCTAGTTCAGGTTAACTGAGTTTACTACCATTGACCCACATCCAAATTTGGCCATTTCCCATTAACTCTTCACTTGATCGACACATACTCCAAAAGAGAGTTTGTCTTGTTTTTCCAAGGATCTAAGCCTCAACACCCCTTTTGTCCTTGCGTACATGACCTTCTTTACAAAGCCCTGGCACTATCCCTTCAAGTGCTCAATACTAATTACATTTCAATACATATGACCTTCACTATGTGCCCTAAACAACCAAGGTTTCAGAGGTCTATCTAAAACTCTCAACTTTGACACACAGAGCTATCACACGTGCTCGTAAGCTCATTGCATTTAATTTCAAACTTCAAACCGCCAACACTGTGGCCATTTGTTCCAAGACCCTTTCTATACATCTGAAGCATCAAACTTTAAGCGTTGGAACCCCAGACCCTTTTCTTCAATGCACAGACCCTCGAGTCCATTTCCATGAGCCTTTCATCATACTAAGGCATAGTTTTTTTCTGGACTGCAATGTTCAATTAGCTCTTAACACATCACTGAACCACAAAACTATTGATGGCTTTGTTGCATTACCAAGATTCGTTTATCCTCCATGCAACTTCAATTACGGTATGGAATTTTAGCCATTGATCTCTAGCTTCACTATCCAGTGAGATCTTATCCACTCAAACCCATTGACATTACCATATGTTTGTATATTGATGCATGCACTATGTACATGCCCTTTTCTTTTGGGATTGTAATGTTCAATAGGGTATCGCACACCTAGAAACTCTCACTGTACATGACCTTTTCTTTTAAATTACAACATTCAATAGAGTGTTGATACACTCAGAAACCCCTTATTAGCGATGACACTCGTCATCTTATCAAGATACTAAACCAATTCGCAAATGTAAATGCGATATACACCTGTGGAAAACGATCAACACACTATCCTTCCAGGATTCGACTGATGCTGCTCAATATCGACTGCAAGAAGGAACTAACTCCTTGAATTTCTAAATTTCTGTCACAATAAATTCATATCAATCATATCTTGAGTTTCTCTCTGCGTATGAAGCCCTAATTCCACTGTGATTTGTCATAACAGCTCAATAGAATAATTAAAGTACTTATGTCAATAAAACAGTTGATCTACAATGAATTCATCAAGTATAAGAGGCATATCATCATTTACACAGTCTCATTTACTTACAGAAACACAAATAAACACCAAAACGCTTATCTATTTACTGCTAGAATATTCTGTAGGAAACCCTCAAGCTTCCAAAAAAAGTCTCTTACATTTTCCCCTTCTGTCATACAGAGAGTCTTTCACTCCCTCCCTGTTTTCATTCTCTCTCACCCTCAAACTAACTAACAGATTCCTCCCACTAACGAAGGAATTACTATCTTTAGTAAAAACAAAATCCTATGATAACTCAACCACCTAACTTCTTGGCTTGATCTCCTCGTAGGGAGGATCAACTTGCCACCTAACCCTATTCACACTCATCAACTGACAACAAATCAGCTTGTACTCATAATTACAAACAATAAAGCATGTAATAAATAATTCCTTCAGATTTAGGACTGTCTGCCCTCTTTGCTTAAGCCACAACATGTGACCAACGTGTCACATTATTGGCTCTACCTGGATGCTCCTGCATCAGAATCCCACGGTAGGAAAATTATGACCTCTAGGTCATATGCATATGATGTCCAATCACCTGGTTCCCAAACCTTGTACTGCAACTCCCCACTGTAGTCACTTTCAGCACATTCTTGTTCTGACTTCAAATTGCCAGGCTTCCACACCTTATATTGTAAGTTGTTATTGCCTTCTCCTAGAATTTCCTTTTTAGTTAATGAATTGAAACAATTCATTCCTTTCTTCTGCCTACTGGACACTCCTCTGGAATGTGTCAACCTAAGTTTCCATAACCTTTCAACCTCGTTGTCCAATCCACTTCTTAATGAACACACATTACTCAACTGAGTCTTCTTTTGAATGAAAGAATTACAATTTTCCATCCAAACTCCCCTCTCATAACCACATAAGCTATAAATACTTCTCTTCCACCGATACTCTTCAGAAATTTCATTCTCTGTCTTCATGTCTATCATATCTTCAATCTCAACAATTCTTCTTTGCTTGAGACCTTCCTCCTTTCCCATTGCACTCAACATTTTAAGATTTCAAAGTACATTCCACAATTTCACTTCTCTTGTTGCTTCTCAAGACAATTTCCTCTTTATCTTCACCATACTGTAAAAATAGCAATGGTTTCTCTCTATGACACATCAAAGTCACATTTCCTACTACTCCAACTTTATCTTCAAAATCAATTTTATGTTTTACATTCATTTCATATTTCTTTAAATCTACATCCAAATTCTCACCAAAATTGTTCAAATCTCTAGACACAAGTATTTTGCCCTGTTTGCTCAAGAACTCAAAGTTCTTGACTGTTTCTCTTCCAGATTTATCATCCTCTTTAGAGCTTATTACTGTGTCACTTCCCTCAATATTGCATTCAAAGACAATCCTCTCCTTCACATTCCTTATGTCATTGTCCTTCATAACAATTCCATCATTTTCCACTAATTCCAACTTGACATCTTGAATTTGTATTCTCTGAGTATTTAATTTTATTTCCAGAAATTCCATTTCATTGCACAACTTTATCAATTCACCTGGAAATTCTGCCCAATCCCTACTGGTTTCATTACCTACCAGCCAAACACCTAAAGGGTGTATCTCCTCTACTTGAGGCCCTTTATTCACAGTCGTCCTACAACCTTCCTCCTCCTTTGCAACAACTATTGACAGTTGTTCTTTACTTTGACCATCATCAAGATTAACAGTGCCCAATGATTGTCCATCATTTTCATAATCTCCCATAGCAATATTCAGTAATTGTTCTTCCTCCTTCATCATAAGGTTATATGAACCTTCTTCCATCTCTTGCAAAGCTTAGGATTTTATTTTCTCATCTTCTATGACAACATAAGGTAGTTGTCATGCTTCAACATATCCTGCATTCACACACAAAATGTCAGTTTCAAAATCATGAGACTCTTCTGTCCTCCTTGATGATTTCTTCATCAATTCTCTTAACTGACTTTCATTGTTAGAATACTCCATCAGATTCCCCTTGAATTCTATATCCACTTCATCAGTTTTTCTAAGAAAACTTCCTATATCATATTCACATGGACAGACTTCTTTCTGCTTCATCAATCCCTGCTCAAGCTCGACATTCTTGAGCTTTCTATCCTTCCTCAAAGCTAATAGTTGTAGCCCTTGATTCTGTTGCAATGCAGAGCATTTCATTCTCTTCCTTTTCATCACCCAACCATAATATTCATCCTCATTGCCTTCTTGAATCAACTTCTCTAATTTACTGAATCTTTCTCTGATCTCAGCAAGCTCTTTGTCATTCCTCTTCTGACTTATGTTCTGAATGTCCTTCAGTTGTACATCCTTATTCTCCTGACTATAATCTTTCTCTATATTCTTCGTTCGAACATGAGTAGTCATCTGTCTTCCTATCTTCATAACAACATCAAGAACCTGTCTTTTATTACCCATACCTGAGCAATCTTCATGGCCACAGCTAGCCATCTTCTTCTTTACTTGTGTGACAGTTCCAAGTGACTGTCCAACATATTTTGAATTTGTAAAACCTGCATACATACACCAATTGTTAGTTTCAAAATCATAAGGCTTCAAGGCCTCTTTTGTGGTCTCAAACATCAGCTCTTCCAACTGATATCTTGTGTCATACTTCAGTCTCCTTTGTAACTTAATCCATTTGATTCTTTTCCTTCGAAGAACCCAGCCATATATTTGGTCCTCCATATTCCTCTATACAAACTCTTCCATTACTTCCAACTGCACTTTCATTTCAGCCAACTCTCTATCAAGCTTTTCCTGACTTGATCTTCTACTGGCATCTCTGCTGGTTTCTTTCTTTTGATTCTGACTCCTTCTTTAACATCTAAGACAACCATCATTGGTTATCTCTTCTTTCCTTTGTGGACTCATCATGTTCCACCTTGTGAGTTGCAAACAACCTCTTCTACTTTCGAAACAAGCACTGCACTTGTTCCCAGTCCCAAGTCATCTCTTGGAGACTCTGCTTCTTCTTGGCTCTTCACACAGAACCTTTCCTTGAGCACTCCTGCTCTTCAACTTTCAAAGCTGATAGGTTGTTGTTTTACAACTACTCACCTTTCTTGGAGAACTTACAATTAGTCTCCCTGCTCCAACAATGCACTCTGTTGTCTAGGTTCATTCACAATCTTCTCCCAACCTTTAGTTAGACAGTTTCATTGCCATCCACTCATCTTCTTTTGCTTTCACTTGTATGTAGTTAATATCTTCACACAAAAGTCAATAAATCTCAAAACCTCTTACCTCTTACTAGTGTATGCTTCCACCATATCACTGTTGCAATTTCTTTCTGTTGTTCTTCAAGCCAAGAACACTTCTTTGCAGGTTAGTCTTCAACAAAACCTGTTCTAATTCTCCTCTCAAGGCAAAATATCTCCATACACTTTCATATACTAATCCTGCAATCAACCATTTTCATAACCAATTTCAAAACTTTCAAACATATTACCTCAAATCATTCCTCCAGTCTTGCAATGATGGAATTTCCAAACCTTTCTTTCCAAGGATTCCTAGTAAGCTACTCCCTCAGCCTCTACAGTAAGTAAGTTTCTTTACCTTGCTATTACTCCTCACCAAAACTCCTTAGGCTTCTTCCAACAATCACCTTCTCCTTTGTTCTTCTTAGAGAACCTTTTCCTCCTCTGATACCAAAATTGGTAGCAACCTCCAAGCTGCCACCTTATCTCACTTCTAGTTCAGGTTAACTGGGTTTACTACCATTGACCCACATCCAAATTTGGCCATTTCCCATTAACTCTTCACTTGATCGACACATACTCCAAAAGAGAGTTTGTCTTGTTTTTCCAAGGATCTAAGCCTCAACACCTCTTTTGTCCTTGCATACATGACCTTCTTTACAAATCCCTGGCACTATCCCTTCAGGTGCTCAGTACTAATTACATATCAATACAGATGACCTTCGCTATGTGCCCTAAACACCCAAGGTTTCAGAGGTCTATCTAAAGCTCTCAACTTCAACACACAGAGCTATCACACATGCTCATAAGCTCATTGCATTTCATTTCAAACTTCAAACCACCAACATTATGGCCATTTGTTCCAAGACCCTTTCTACACATCTGAAGCATCAAACTTTAAGCGTTGGAACCCCAGACCCTTTTCTTCAATGCACAGACCCTCGAGTCCATTTCCATGAGCCTTTCACCATACTAAGGCGTAGTGTTTTTTTTTGGACTGCAATGTTCAATTAGCTCTTAACACATCACTGAACCGCAAAACCACTGATGGCTTCGTCGCATTACCAAGACTCGTTTATCCTCCACGCAACTTCAATTACGGCATGGAATTTTAGCCATTGATCTATGACTTCACTATCCAATGAGATCTCATCCACTCAAACCCATTGACATTACCATATGTCTGTATATTGACGAATGCACTTTGTACATGCCCTTTTCTTTTGGGATTGTAGTGTTCAATGGGGTATCGTACACCCATAAACTCTCACTGTACAGGACCTTTTCTTTTAAATTACAACATTCAATAGAGTGTCGATACACTCAGAAACCCCTTATTAGCGATGTCACTCGTCATCTTATCAAGATACTAAACCAATTCGCAAATGTAAATGCGATATACACCTGTAGAAAACGATCAACACACTATCCTTCCAGGATTCGACCGATGCTGCTCAATCTCGACTGCAAGAACGAACTAACTCCTTGAATTTCTAAATTTATGTCACAATAAATTCATATCAATCATATCTTGAGTTTCTCTCTGCGTATGAAGCCCTAATTCAACTGTGATTTCTCATAATAGCTCAATAGAATAATTAAAGTACTTCTGTCACTAAAACAATTGATCTACAATGAATTCATCAAGTATAAGAGACATATCATCATTTACACAATCTCGTTTACTTACAAAAACACAAATAAACACCAAAATACTTATCTATTTACTGCTAGAATGTTCTGTAGGAAACCCTTGAGCTTCCAAAACAAGTCTCTTACATTTTCCCCTTCTGTCATACAGAGAGTCTTTCACTCCCTCCCTATTTTCATTCTCTCTCACCCTCAAACTAACTAATAGATTCCTCCCACTAACGAAGGAATTACTATCTTTAGTAAAAACAAAATCCTATCATAACTCAACCACCTAACTTCTTGGCTTGACCTCCTCGTAGGGAGGATCAACTTGCCACCTAACCCTATTCACACTCAACAACTGACAACAAATCAGCTTGTACTCATAATTACAAACAATAAAGCATGTAATAAATAATTCCTTCAGATTTAGGATTGTCTGCCCTCTTTGCTTAAGCCACAACATGTGACCAGCATGTCACATTGTTGGCTCTACCTGGATGCTCCTGCATCATAATGCTATGTGTTTTCCTATTAAAATTCATGACATGGTTTTAGGTTCGGTATCTAATATGATTATTATTTTAGCATATTGGTAGGCCTCTCAAGTATTTAGTATGTGATTTATGGGTTCCCCACTAATACAAGTTTGGTCAAGTTCATTATAAAAATAATGCATAGTTTTTCTTTGTTTCAGTTAAAACTATTTAATAATTATGTTTGGAATTTAAAACTATGTTAAGCTTGGTGAAATTTTCTAACTTGTATATTTTGGATTAACTATAGATATGAACTTGCACAAAATGAACCTTGTTAATATCACAAAACCTAAAATTAAAATTACAACAAGTTCATTCAATTTATAGCATCACCATACCCTCACTCCTTTATTCTCCAAAATAATCATTCTCCTTTTTCATACTCTCTATACATAAAATAAAATAAAAATTCAAATTAATATATATATTCCCATATGATATGAAAATAGTTCATCCACACTCCATATTACAATCTAATATAAAAGACATATAGAAAAGCAAATATAGGAAAACAAATGCCAGGTCCAAGAACACTATTCCAAATATCANACACTCATTTAAAGATGGTTGTATCATTTTGAAAATTTGCCTAAAGGTTGATTCCATTTTTTAAAATATAAATGAGAATTTAAAATTTAACATTTTAACATATATTATAGTTAATTTATAATTCCAAAAAATAAATATATTAAAAAACATTTGAAATACATGGCTATAATATCCACATCTCATGTCGCCGATATTTGAACTGTGATATTTATTAGTCAGTTCGGAAAAACTTTCGTCTTCTACAATCACCTATAGCATGTCTGAGATGCTATATTGAGATAGTCTCAAATACTTGAGATTACTAAGCTCATGTATTTTAGATGGTACTGAATCTAGGCTGGTACATCCAAAAACATCTAAAAACTGAAGCTCAGAAAGATTACATATGGCTTGAGGTAATGATTTTAGTTTGGAACACCTAGAAAGATTTAAGAATTGAAGTCTACATAGATTATTTATGTTTTCAGAAATATCTTTAATTTTTGTACAACTCAAATCTAAATACTCAAGTTGTATGAGTTGCCACAATGCTTTTGGCAATGATTTTATTGCTGTTCTAGATAGATCCAACACTCTCAAACAAGTGAAGTTGACTAAAAATTGTCGTGGAATCTCCTCCAATTCTTTATTTGCCCCTAATATTAAACTCACAAGTTTTGGGAGTTTCAATTTCTTTGGAGGCAGAGATCGAATATTATTGCCATATAATGCTATTCTTTTGCAATCCTTCTCAATCTGGGTCTCCGGGAAAATCGTATGATGACTTGCCCCGAATAAATATCGTTCCTTAGCCGCAATATGAATTGCCAAGTCATGGAGTGTCTTGTCAATTCTTAAGAAAAAGTTTTCATGAGGAATGTAAGTTACCTTCAATAAATGACGATCTACAAATAACTTTATATAATAGTGGGCGATGTCCATTAAACTTGCTGGGGCTTCGCTCTGAACTAAACCTTCTGCGATCCACATTCCAACCAACTTATCCACCTCGATTTCTTCATCTGCGGGAAACATGGCACAACACAGAAAACAATGCTTTAAATTATCGTCGGGTAAACGATGATAACCCCACTTCAATATGCTATACGGCTCACGATCAAGGACATGAAAAGTGCCTGAAGGGTTCATGTGTCTGGTTCGGATTTGCTCCAAAGCAAGATTCCACTCAGGTACAGTGGTTTTATGCTTCATTGATGCGGCTATTACATTTATGGCTAATGGTAAACCGCGACACTCACCCGCAAGTTCTCTAGGAATGTCCGATAACCATTGACGAATATAGAGGTCTTTCACAGCTGGGTTTTTCAAAGCTTTGAAAGCTTGGTCTTTCAAAGCTTCATAGAAAGCTTTAACAGAGTAGCGTACAATAGAGCAGCATGCTTTCAGATCTATCTTTTTCAAAACTCCATTGACAGTTTTGAAACCTTCATCTTTCAAAACTTCATTGAAAGCTTTTTTCAAGAGTGTTGTAAGCTTCCGGAAGAAACCTTGAAGCTTGTTTGGCTGCTTCGACAGCTTTTTCCAAAGCTTTGGAAGCTTCCGGACGATCTTCGGAGAAAGAATTGGGAGGTTCGACAATATTCATAAAAAAATCCCTATAAGCTTCTTCGAAAGCTTCTTCGAAAGCTTCTGCGAAAACATCCAAAGCTGTGAAAGCTTCGTGAGCTCCGTTCAAATATTTGAAAGCTTCTTCTTTGAAAACTTCATTGAAAGTTTTTTCGGCTGCTTTGATAGCCTTTTCTAAAGCTTTGGAAGCTTCCGGAGGTTCGAAAACATTCATAAAAAATTCCCTATAAGCTTTTTGAAAGCTGCTTCGAATGAAGCGTCTGCGAAAACATCCAAACCTGTGAAGGCTTCGGGAGCTCTGTTGAAACCTTTGAAAGCTTTATATATGAGAGCTTCTTGGAAAGCTGGGTATTTGAGAGCTTTTTTGAAAGCTTCGTGTATGAGAGGTTCTCTGAAAACTACATCGCTGAAAGCTTCACTGCGAAATAACTCCCATCCTTCTTCTTTGGATAAAGGTTGTATTCTGATGGAGGTTTCTGCTACGCCCATTTCCTGAATCACATCTATGGAGCGAGTAGAGAATAGGACTTTGCTTCCTTTGTCATTGACAAATTCCACGCCCAATTTTGTGAGATCGAGTCCTTTCCACAAGTCGTCTAAAACCACAAGAAACTTCTTGGTATTCAAATATGCCGACAACTTCATCTTAATCATATAAATAGAATTGTCGATACTTAACTTTAAATTGATTGTCCGAGCAATACAATTCTGCAAATCCACAAGGGAAGTTCCTTGACCAACTGTAACCCATATGACAACATCGAAGACGTTACTAACCTTGTATGTGTTGTACACCTTTTCGAGTAATGTTGTTTTTCCAACGCCAGACATGCCGTATAAACCAATTATGGTAGCGTGGGGAGCTTCCGTTAACCACGTCTCTAGCTGCTTCTGGGAAGCTTTAATCCCCGTCCCTACAATTTTGTCTTCAAGGAATGCCTTTCCCTTTCCCTGTTGCAGCGTACCTTGCCTAACACCCCAGTTTCGTGCTTTGGCTAAGGATCCACTGGTAGAAGGTTCTGAATTCTGCGTTCTCAGCGGGGAGGAGACAGTCTGTGGACCATTGTAAAACACTGAAAAGCTGGTTTGAAGCTCTTTAAAGAGCTCATTAAAACTCGTCTTCCATTCTCTGATCTGTCCCGAAAGCTTGGGCTTGCAAAGAAGGCAATCAAGACATTGTTGCGACCATTGTGGGTGATCGATCAATTGTCTGGCATTTCCAACTTCATCTTGCATCCTTCGCAAATAATTGCTCGCCATCTCTGGGAGCGTCCAATGCTCCTCTTGGAATTGATCGCGGATATCGATTAAAAAGCTCTTCAGTCGATTTAATTGAGCCTCCAGGCACTCACTGCCATCCAAGTGAATAACATCATCTATCTGTTCGATGAGTGTAATAATAATGGTGTCTCCTGCAGCTCTGGTCACAACATCCATTGTTTGCTTGGTGCAGGGCACAACACAATATGAAAATAAAAGTAGTCGGTAGAAACAGGGTATGAATATAAACGCAGCAAGGAACTGAGTATGACTATAGAAGCAACCGACAACCAAAGCAGAATAGGAAAGCACAGTAAGAAT
The DNA here is from genome assembly GCA_010110895.2 of Picea sitchensis. Taxonomy (NCBI): domain Eukaryota; kingdom Viridiplantae; phylum Streptophyta; class Pinopsida; order Pinales; family Pinaceae; genus Picea; species Picea sitchensis. The sequence goes on from SNQJ01S0002523.1 coordinate 232,476, forward strand.
GGGAAAGATGAGATAAATTAGAGACGGGTGGATTGGAATGGATATAAAGACATAGCAATGGTAGCGGTTGTGTCTGTAGGCAGCGCCATTGAGGTTCAATGACTGTACCAAAAACTTTAGACCGCCGACAGTCACCGACAACTACTTTGCGTCGTGACGGGAATGGTGGGGTTGTGTTTCCAGCTCACAACATTATAGATGTACGTACTACCACCAATCACTACTTTAATTGATTCCTTAACAATGACACAAAATACATAAAAGGCAAGGCATATTGATAGCAATGGTGGGGTTGTATTTTAAGTTTTATGGATGAATAGTCCCGTGAGACAGCGTGGTTGGTAAAGACAAGTACCTTTCTCCAAGTGTTGGGAGGAGGTCTTGAGGTCAATTTCGGCTGGGTTTCCGGGACGAATTGTAATGGCTGCTTGAGCTAGTTTGGATACAGTGATGTAAATGATTTATATCTCTAATATAAATCGAGTAATTTCTCATTGAAAAAAAAAAAAAGAAAAAAGAAAGAAGAAGTAGTTTTATGGATGAATGAGCTTTAATTATTGTTAAAAAACTTCATTATAAATTGTGTATAATAACAATTTTATTTGATATAAGTTATTGTATTATAGTGTATAATAATTATTTTATTTGATTTGATTTCTTTTAATTGATATAAGTTATTGTATTGAAACTAGTAGGGTGTTTTTAAAGTTCAATACGTAAGAAATGTTGTTATCTTAATGGCGGGGTTGTGTTATCACATCTATGACAGAGTAAAGTTTAATTATTGTAGAAAAGAATAATATACCATCACCTTTAATTAATTCATTTACATACTTTTTTTTTCACAAGATTGGGTAATTTTATATCATTAAAATGGTATGGTCAAGACCACTGAGATAGAGAGGGATAGCTTCAAAAAGTCACAGAGATCTTCATAGCTAAGAGTTAATTCAGAGTTTACAAAAATTGTGTCTGGTTTTTTAAGGACTGCCCAAAAATTTATACTGTCACTATGCTGAGAGGTATACAGCTGGTAAAATATACCATTAATACAAATGAATAAACAAAACATGACTACTACAATTTTAGAGGAAATCAACTACTAGTTTCATGCTTGATTGCTTGAGTTCCTTGTTGTTCCCAAGTTGTTTTAGCGGGCTCGTTGAGGTATAGTATGGGGCACACTAAGGCTTCTGATAAATTCCTTGACGCGTTCAAGTTGTTGACGAGGGTGGAGGGCCATTCATGATTTTTCTCCCACTTCTCAAGGCGAATTTGGAGATCATCAATTTGGCTGTGCTATGCAAAAACTTCATACTATATCTGTCCAATGATAAGGCGATGTTGGGACAATGTTTCAAGCTCAAAAGAGATCGTGAAGATGATGACTCCAAATTTGATTTTTAACTTTTGACACTCAATGCACTCGGTGTTAGGTTCGAACTGCCCTTGGCCTACTTTGTGTCCTGTGGATTTCATTCTCCTTCGCCGAAGCCAAGTTGCACAATGTCGCGACGCTGTAGGGGAAACAAATTCGTTGTCTACTGCAGAAGAGCGAAAGTAGGCTCTGGCTAAGAGGAACGAAGCCACTCTTTTTCTGCACAATGTTGGGGAGCTACAGGGGGATCACTAGATATTGCGGGAGAGGGATAAAGAACAACAACCAGGGGGATTCAGGACTAGCCAAGGTTGAATGTCCCACCCAGGAACAGAGAGTCACACCACCATAGACAAGAGATGGGAAGAAGCTACTCATCCCACCCAGGGAAACTTGCTAAGGCCACCAACGACGGATCACAAGTATTATAAAAAGTCCTAATTTGGCTCTCACCATAAGCCTTCATGATGTCACTGCAAATCTAGAAGAAGTCTGAATATAGAGGAAATTGATAGGAGCAATGAGAAATTGATCTGGATAGTATCTCATCCATCTGATACACCCCGTGCCAAATACAATCAAAGGGTGGCGAAGGTCCTGTGTTGACGCATGCTGACCTAACCATCCCCATCCCCATCCCCATCCAGTCACTTCTTCTGATCCTCCCATTCTTTGCACCTGAAACCTCAAGTCTGAAGCACACGATAACGCCTATGAGAAGAGATTCACCACCCATCTTCATGATGAAGCTATGGTACTTCCCACATCTTGTGCATTTAACCAACTGACATATTAAACCTCACCTTCTTGTCCACTTCCACGCGGTGGAGATCATGCATCCCGTTGGACAACCACATGTCACTCTCAAATCATCCTGGGCCCCGAGATCCATATTAGGGTCTCGCTTCATGGCAAGGGGGCTATGCTTTCGTGACTGTTGACCCCCATGAGCCTTGGGGCCTTACCTATGGCCTTATTGGCCATTTTGTCTGCCTCTGCATTATTGATTCGAAGGACATGGAAATAGTTTATATGCATAGAGCCAACGAGGAGACAAATTATGTCTATTAGGATTTTTAGGCTCATGTTATGAGGTGAGGAGCCCAATATCATTATCCTTATTATCGTCTTTGAGTCTCCCACTACATTCAAATTTTGAATTTTTCTTTGCTTTGCCAAATGGATCCCTTGAAACAGGGCATAAACCTTCGCTTTGTTGTTTGTTTCCGTCCCCAAATTCCAATAATAATCAAAAACTCTAATTCCTCTGGAACCAAAAAAAAACCCACACCTCCCTCCCTTAATTAATTCATCTACATTAACACAACTATTATTCATTATTACATTAACAAACCTCCCTCCCCTAATTAATTCATCTACATTGACACAACTACTTTTCATTATTACATTAACAACTACTTTGTTTGATTCCTCTATTTCACAATTTTACATCCACCACTTTTTTACACATTGTTGTCCTTATACTTTCACATCCATTGTAATGTTATGGGGCCTCTTACGGAGGTTGTTTGCCCACTTCATACTTTTCTTTTATAAGAAGTTATCTCAATGGTCTACATCCACCACTCTTTTACACATTGTTGTCCTTATACTTTCACATCCATTGTCATGTTATGGGGCCTCTTACCGAGGTTGTTTGCCCACCTCATACTTTTCTTTTATAAGAAGTTATCTCAATGGTCTACATTGTTGTTTCATGTGTGGATGATTGAGAATCATTTAAATATTTTGTTTATTCTTATTATTTTTATTTAGTTTACAATATTTTTAAATATATATATTTTGTTATTAGTATTGAAAATTTACTTTTAAATCAATTTTGATTATCTTTAAATTGTTGAAATTTGACCATTTTTTTGTCTTTTAAATATAAAATTTGTAAATGTTTGGTATTTTTAATGCTCGTTACTTCACTTTACATTTAGGCAAATTAATAGTGACTCTTTTTTCTTGCCTTTTAAATATAATTTTTTTTAGGAGTTTGGAATTTCTGAAATATAATCTTTTTAAGAGTTTGGAAATTTTAATGCTCATTACTTCACTTTACATTTAGACAAATTAATACAGTGTCAATTTTAGGTTCATATAATTTTATGAAGTGTCCATTTAAATAAGAGATTAATGATATTTTTTAAGATCCAATGTGATGTGGAACATGAGTGTATGCCCTCCAAGAAGGGCACCTCACCAACAACACGCCTCCAATGAGGGTGCATTTTCCAAATTTCTAGCATAATTATGGAAGTTAGTTGCATTTTCCAACCTTCAATATGATGCATATGCATAGTTTATCATTTCTTCTAGACTAAGCCTAAGGTTACATGAAATTAGGAAATTAGTTACATAGTTTAGTTTTTTATTTCTTTAAGTTTGGTGGATCCTTTATAAAACTATAAAAATTCTTTGGCGAAATGAATAATGACAAACAATTTATTCTTAATCATTTTGATTTTAAATGACAGGTATGAATGTTCTACTCTTAATCATTTTGGTTCTAAATGACAAGTATGAATGTTCTTCTAGGTTATTGTTTCTAATCTGACTTGTTTCTTTCATGGGATGAGCAATGCGTTTCATCATTTTGTATTAGGGCCTATGACCTAGGCCTTCTCTCCTCAGAGATATAGTTTTTTTCTTTAAAGGCCCCTTGCCCACCTAGATCTCCTTTTATGTAGATTTGCAATTGGTTGATTGATGGTTTAGTTGGACAGTGTTGCCATGATCTCATGGACATTAGACTACCCATGATCTAACACGAGTCTTCATACTTCTCAACATTGTGTTTTTTCAAGGGTATCAAAACCTTAGTTAATACATTGCTCCTCCATATCTCTTTCTTCCATAGTGCAAATCTCATTGCCATCCTCATTTTCATTAGAAATATCAAATTTCTTCTACATGGAGGCTCAATATTGAAAATTGAATGAGCTTGGCTTAAATCTTCCCTTTATTACACCGAGAGTAACAAGGTTCTTTTGCAGCTTATTATGTGAGAGATTGTAACACCATCAATTTTTGCCTCTAAGTGAAAAGGTAAATGTAATGAAGATATGGTTGTACACTACAACCATACATAAACTATAATTGTAAATTTGATTATAATTTTAAAACCATCATGGTTGCAAATGAATAAGCACCAAAAAGAGATGGGGGGTTATCATTCCACAAGTGTGGAAAGTGAAAGGGGCATTATAGAATCATTTAAGGGGGAAAGGGGGGGAAAACCTTGACAAGTGGTATAACCCAAAGTCCTTAAACATTTGATTATTAAACCTAGATTAATTAACCCTTGTGATGAGAAAGTGTCATGCAAATATAATCTTGGGAATTCGATCATGCAAGGGGGAGGTGTGAAAATGTTATTGTATGAAATATTGTTGTGATATGGAAGGAGAGGAAAGAAAGGGATTATTCTTTGGTAGTAATTCCAGGCAAGTTTATGTTGTTGTCTCACTATAATTATGATATGATTATAGTGTTGCTATGAGAGAGATTTGGTGAGGAATTTACAACCATTGATTTCTTATAAACTTTAAGGTGAAAGGATTGATGGTTGAGGTAGAGGGGAATTTTTCCTATAGTTGAGAATCCTTGTAATCCCAATAGATATATTCCCTAGCCTGACTATACTAGAGTACTAGAAGAGAATTAGAATAGCTCAAGGGACTATTTAGCAGATAAGGGAATCCCACTCTTAGTGTTGCGCGAGCTAAGGGGGAAGAGTGTTGGTCAATTGGGATAGTTGTAGAGGAATTCCTTGCCTATAAGGGTTTTCTAATTATGGCCTAAGTGAGAGGATTAGAACCATGTCATAGAATTCTTCCCTTGTGGGTTCATAGCCTCAACTTGGGGGTGGCCTCTATCATAGAAGATTAAGTGTGATAGAGATCCTAAGGCTAGGAAGAACATCCCACATTTGCAATAGTGGGAGGGTTATTTCCCAAAATATAAGTGCTCTTCTATTGTATTCTGATTATGCAAAAAGTGTTGATGCTCATGTTATGGACTTATTTATCTTCTAGTTTGTTTAAATTTGTATGCTTGCATCTCATCTGCACCCATAATTATGGATTTCTCCGTGAATAATTGTTCTCTTATGCTTGACTAAACTCTAGATGAGAATGCTTGAATTCTTTAATTGGATTGGTATTAGAACATTAGTTGGTGGGGTTTTGGTAGCTTTTGAGGTACCCTCTAGCCTCAACAATGCACAAAGGTTGCATGGTAAGTGACAATATGGTATCAAAGCTACATGTTACAACATCGAGGTTATATGGACCAGAATTAGACTCTACATGAAGGAATTACATCTTGCATACGAAGTGTATGATAAAATGTCTCAATGCAAATTAAGGAAAAGTGTATGCTAGATAATATGTTTTTATTATTATAACATTAAATTATTATTATTATTATATATTATTATTAATTTTAAATTACATATAATAATAAAAATATTATTATTATTAAATTACAGATTACATCTTATCATCATCATCATTAATATAGTTAATAATATATTTAAAAACATAATTATTAGTTATCACTAATCAAGCAAAAAAATGAGATATTAATCAAATTACTTTTATTTTTAATGCAAGCAGTTTAAACCAGTTGGACACCCTTGTAACCCCTACTAGCACCCCTTCAAGTAGTACTACATGAGACATCACATCTATACAAAATTTCACTTCCATGTACCCTTGGGTATATCTGAAGTCCCCTAGGTTATCCAAAACTATCTTTAGATAAACTAATTAATTGTCTTGCTACTATGGTGCACCGACAAAAACACTTAAGAATATTACTCTCTAGTGCCTTGGTGATTGGGTAATACGACTAAGGGTACAATCGAGCCTCCTTAGTTGGTTCCTTGAGATTGGGCCAAGTATTATTGTTTTACCCTACTCGTATATCAAAGATATATGGCACCTGACACTCCCTTACCATAAGGACCCTGGAAACCTTGTCCTATGTCGCTAGTCTGTGAAATTCCTACATAAATTGTAGTATTAAGAATTTGGGAATTTTGTCAATGCAATAATATTCAGGAGAGAGTATAATTCCACTAGTAGTAGCAACAAAAAAGAGTCTGGGTCCTACCCTTAGCCTTATTTGATACCTATATCATTAGAATCCTTGTGTCAATATGATCGCCATGTTACCACTCCCTAGTAAGTCTTTTTGGTGGATCCACCTACACCATTACCAAGAATCTATCTCAATAGAACCAAGACGTAGTGTTGATCGCATCAATACAACTCTCCAATAACCTTTTTTTCTTATGAACTCACATCTCTATGGATACCACTAGAGGCATAGAGTTATCCACCAAAGTCTCCTCTCTAGAAACTTTGTGTGATGAGTTGCAACACAAGATAGACCACAACCACTCCTATGCTTGGAAAAATCTTGATTCCATCCATGAAAATCTATCCATCCTGGAGTCACTACATGAACAGATGTCTAAACTCATGGTGATGCAAACTAAGATCCTTGCTTCACAATATTTGGATTATCAATGCCCAGATTGACCATCCCACAAGGAATGGGCTGAATCATCAAATCATATTGGGCATTACTCCACCCCACTTGTTTGTGATTTGATAACTCAAATGAGGCACACAATTCCTAAAGTTTATCTCAACAAATTTGATGGATCTCACCCTACAAGATGGGTCACTTAGATGGAACATTACTTTTCCCTACAACTCCATCTGCAACATGTAACACCCTGTTTCCCCCAGATTGTAAATATAACTGAACTAGCCAAGGACTATGGAGAAAAACTCATAAGTATGAATATGTGAGTATAATATTAGGTGGGTGTGAGCTGAATTTATTGAGCTGGGGGATGTGCGGAAAAGAGGCCGCGATGGTGGTGGAGGGCACCTTGAAAGAGAGTTAACTTCCTGGAATGGAATCTGGTATTTGGCACTCCAGCAGCTGGGAGAACAGCTGACTCGCTAATACACAGAATGAAATGCCTTCGCGGTACGGTAGGTTGATGGCTTGATGAGGGATGGGGGAGGTGAACATCCGTGGGAGCCACATCACTTGGTACGATAATCACGAGGGTAGAGTACCCTGCAACTGAGGATAGGCATTATGTTTGGAGGCAGTTAATGATGAGCCGAGGAACTGCATGATCTCTGTGAGTGGTGTCAGGGAGGAAAGGATTGCAGCGCCATCCACCAGACCTTGGAATCTGAGGAAAGCCCATGAAGTCTAGAGGGGACATCGTGGTCTCATTTCGGGGGTGGCTAGTGGTGAAATCCGGTAGAATTCGCTCCTTACATCAGGTTTGGTGATGAAGCACCCCTCTGCGTACGGTCAACCATTCTTGAACTTACGCCGATAAGTGTTTTATGCTCTATATATGCATCTAGGAAATCTATATATCTGTCACCTATGTTCTATAGACTTGTGGGTGTACGTAACCTGTGTAGAAATATGCGTGTGTTAATTTATGATAGAGGTAGATGTTAGCTCATAGGCGTAATTATAAAAGGATTGCGAAGGCATGAGTGTTTGCGTCATGTTGATATGGATGAATAAGTTGATATATGCTTATCACTAAGGATATCATGCTGGTCAAGTCAATAGCAGAGGCTACCCATGTCATTTGCTCGGAAAGCCGTGCTGCTACTCTGCTCCAGGAATGACCAGTAAGGATCTCTTCCACGAGATTCCTTAGGAAAAGTTCACGAACCAGACATAGGCCCTTGTATGCTTACGAGGAGAGCGATTCTCTTAAAGGTTCGGGATAGTATTGTTGTGAGAGTGACGGTCAAATGAGGATGGAATCCGTCCAGGAAGAACCATAGTCAATCCGCGACCATTAGATTTCTGAAAATATAGCGTTAGATGCTTTCCCTCTCTCATACGTGAGCAATGAAGTGGGATGCGTGATCGGACAAAGCGTTAGATCTTGGTTCCCCATTCCCGTCGGTAGCGTCCCGGATGGAGGAGTTAAGTGGAGTATAGCCTCACGAAGGGGAGCAATACAAGGAGGCTGATCTGGTATCCGGTTTTAGACCCTAGTCCAGATAACCCTCCAGATCCGGAAGATGCACGGAGTTAAACCTAGCATGTAGGGAAAATCCTTAGCCATTGATTTCCGGCCCGAACGTGGCCCGGAGGATCCAGAAGAGTCGAATCGAGGCCGGGGTTCGGAGACAAGAGATTGTGTTACAAGAATGCGCGATAAATTCTCAAATACAATTAGGACGATCCATCATGGAGGGGCCAGCGTGTCGATGGATCCAACGTAATGAGTAGGTTCGGCATATCGGGGTTTTGAATACATAGAACCCTTTCCACATGTCGTCATGAACTGCGATAATTAGGAGCCAGCTATCAAGTCCATAAGCGGAGGAGGAAGGAGCAGTAGGGAGGACGGGTGTCAAGCACTTTCGAGGAAAGAGTCGGGAACACCGTAGGAAAATCCCGGTACAATCACTACCGTCCATCTGCGGGGCCAGTGGAAAAGATCGGTCGGCGTTTTGATCATCCCGGAGTTTGATGGTAGGAAATTGGTAATAGGAAACCGCAATCGCGATTTCCGATGATAAGATCTCAAGAAGAGGAAGAAATCGATGACTTGTAATCCCACAGCCAAGTTTAGCGAGAAATCCCGAGAGGACCGTCGGTGATGGAGGAGTTAAGGAATGCTCCCGTGATACAGTGTGTGGAGAATAAGAAGTCCATGGGACTTGAGTTTCGGCGTTGAGGGGATTGATAAGGTGAGTTCTACACCTACGTGAACTCAGTGTCCTTGATTCCCGAATCGATGGAACGTCGATCGGGATGGGAGACGCGTGGCGAAGGATCAGGAGTCCGGGGATTGAGGTTTGGCAAGATGCGACCTTGTACCGAGAACATGATTGTCGAATGCGTGATTTCCAGGTAGCAGTGGAGGCAATTGGCATCAGGACTTGAGGGGTTTACAGAAGCGTTGGAGAATCGGGGGTTCACCGGCGTCAAGAAGTCATGCATCAGCGGATTAGCGATCCTTGAAATCCAAAGTGGCGATGGCGTGTGGGACAGCGATAGCGGTGGAATCTGAGTGGAAACATGTATCGGGGTTAGGGGTTAGGGGATTCACCGTGTAAGTGAACCACAACATTTCATGACGATTTCCCGATGAGGAATTCTTCGATAGAGGAAGTGTTGACCCGTTGACCATCCGGGATAAGGGGGTTTTGTTATTGTGTATGTAATTTGTGTTCGAGTGAATCGCGAACTCCCGAGTCACGATATCGATATAGAGACGAGTTGGAATTTTTATTGTCACGAGAAGTTTGGGAAATTTCCCATGTATGGAGATTAATCCCAAAAATTTTAAATTATGATAGTAGATGGAGTTAATGTTACACAACAAATACCCAAATGAATGATTGACATCATTCTAAGAAAATTCTAAGACATGAGGACTTTCATTCGTAGACTTTCCGTTGATAGGCGATGTCAGATCCGTTGATACTACAAAGCTGCCCACTACACACTTTCCTTTGTCGTGAAGTTCAGGCCCATTGCAACAACGATGCTTGTATTTTCCGTAGTCTTCATTGTCTTCAATGGCATTAATATCATTTCGCCGTATTGAATTATTCTACCCAAAGTTTATTCCATTACATTATATTGTACCACCATTTACTTTAATTGATTCTTTCTTCTATTTTCTTTTAAGCATACTCAATATTATGCTCTCATGGAAACACATCCACATCGGTAACACAATTTCACATCCATTTATCAGCATCTACTTTGATGGATTCTTTCCATTTTTTTAAAATGTATGATTTTTTCATTCACACACAACATGAAAACAATTAACATGTACTTCATTTGATCTTTTTTTCAATTTTTCTAACACCGCGAGTTCTCATTCACACACAATGTAAAACATCCGCGTAATTGATTTTTTGTTTCTTTTTTTTTTTTTTTTTTTTTTTTTTTTTTTTTTTTATTTTTATTTTTTTCTCGTGAACAAGTTCATATTCACACACAACATGAAAACAATTGTTTTTTTTCTACTCAACAAGTTTTCTCGTTCTCATTGATAGACTACATGAAAACAATTCATAATTTGATATTTTTTTATTGATGAACTATAGTCTTTTCTTTAAATGCCTTACCACCTAATTAGATCTCTTTTATGTAGATTTTCAATTGGTTGATTTATGGTTTAGTTGGAAAGTGTTTCCATGATCTCATGGACATTAGACTACCCGCGATCTTACCCACCTAGATCTCCTTTTATGTAGATTTTCAATTGGTTGATTTATGGTTTAGTTGGAAAGTGTTTCCATGATCTCATGGACATTAGACTACCCGCGATCTAACACTAGTTTTCATACTTCTCAACACTGTGTTTTTCCAGGGGTATTAAAACCTTAGTTAATACATTGCTCCTCCATATCTCTTTCTTCCATAGTGCAAATCTCATTGTCATCCTCATTTTCATTGGACATATTAAGTTTCTTCTACATGGAGGCTTAATATTGATAATTGAATGAGCTTGGCTTAAAGCGCTTTTGCAGCTTATTATGTGAGATATTATAATACCATCAGTTTTTACCTCTAAGTGTGAAGGTAAATGTAATGAAGATATGGTTGTAAACTACAACCATACATAAACTATAATTGTAAATTTGATTATAATTTTAAAACCATCATGGTTGCAAATGAATAAGCACCAAAAATAGATGGGGGGATATGATTCCACAAGTGTGGCAAGTGAAAGGGGGCTTATAGAATCATTTAAGGGGTCCAGGGGGAAAAGCATTGACAAGTATAACCCAAAGTCCTTAAACATTTGATTATTAAACCTAGATTAATTAACCCTTGTGGTGAGAAAGTGTCATGCAAATATAATCTTGGGAATTCGATCATGCAACGGGGGAGGTGTGAAAATGTTATTGTATGAAATATTGTTGTGATATGGAAGGAGAGGAAAGAAAGGGATTATTCTTTGGTAGTAATTTCAGGCAAGTTTATTTTGTTGTCTCACTATAATTATGATATGATTATAATGTTGCTATGAGAGAGATTTGGTGAGGAATTTACAACCATTGATTTCTTATAAACTTGAAGTAGAAAGGATTGATGGTTGAGGTAGAGGGGAATTTTTCCTATAGTTGAGAATCCTTGTAATCCCAATAGAGATATTCCCTAGCCTGACTGTACTATAGTACTGGAAGAGAATTAGGATAGATCAAGGGACTATTTAGTAGATAAGGGAATCCCATTCCTAGTGTTGCGCAAGCTAAGGGGGGAGAGCGTTGGTCAATTGGGATAGTTGTAGAGGAATTCCTTGCATGTAAGGGTTTTCTAATTATGGCCAAAGTGAGAGGATCAGAACCATGTCATATAATTATTCCCTTGTGGGTTCATAGCCTCAACTCGGGGTCAACCTCTGTCATAGAAGATTAAGTGTGATAGAGATCCTAAGGCTAGGAGGAACGTCCTACATTTGCAACAATGGGAGGATTATTTCCCAAAAGATAAGTGTTCTTCTATTGTATTATGATTATGCAAAAATTGTTGATGCTCATGTTATGGACTTGTTTATCTTCTAGTTTGTTTAAATTTGTATGCTTGCATCTCATCTGCACCCATAATTATGGATTTCTCCATGAATAATTGTTCTCTTATGCTTGACTAAACTCTGGATGAGAATGCATGAATTCTTTAATTGGATTGGTATTAGAACATTAGTTGGTGGGGTTTTGGTAGCTTTTGAGGTACCCTGTAGCCTCAACAATGCACAAAGGTTGCATGGTAAGTGACAATATGGTATCAAATCTACATGTTACAACATTGAGGTTATATGGGCCAAAATTAGAATCTACATGAAGGAATTCCATCTTGCATACGAAGTGTTTGATAAAATGTCCCAATGCAAATTGAGAAAAAGTGTATGCTAGATAATAGGTTTTTATTATTATAACATTAAATTATTATATATTATTATTAACTTTAAATTACATATAATAATATTATTATTATTATTATTAAATTACATATTACATCTTATCATCATCATCATCATCATAGTTAATAATATATTTAAAAACATAATTATTATTTATCATTAATCAAGCAAAAAATGGAGATATTAATCAAATTACTTTTATTTTTAATGCAGACTGTTTAAACTGGTTGGACACCCTTGTAACCGCGGTTGGCACCCCTTCAAGTAGTACTACATGAGACATCACCTGTATACAAAATTTCACTTCCATGTACCCTTAGGTATATCTGAAGTCCCCTAGGTTATCCGAAACTATCTTTAGATAAATTGATTGATTGTCTTGCTACTATGGTGCACCGAGAAAAACACTCAAGAATATTACTCTCTAGTACCTGGGTAATTGGGTAGTACGACTAAGGGTACAATCGAGCCTCCTTAGTTGGTGCCTTGAGATTGGGCCAAGTACTATTGTTTTACCCTACTCGTATATCAAAGAGATATAGCACCTAACACTCCCTTACCCTAAGGACCCTAGAAACCTTGTCCTATGTCGCTAGTCTTTGAAATTCCTACATAAATTGTAGTATTAAGAATTTGGAAATTTTGTCAATGCAATAATATTTAGGAGGGAGTATAATTCCACTAGTAGTCGCACCAAAAAATATTTTGGGTCCTACCCTTAGTGTTATTTGATACCTATATCATTAGAATCCTTGTGTCAATATGATCGTCATGTTACCACTCCCTAGTAAGTCTTTTTGGTGGATCCACCTGCACCATTACCGGGAATATATCTCAACATAACCAAGACGTAGTATTGATCACATCAATACCACTCTCCAATAATTTTTTTTTTTTATGGACTCACATCTCTATGGATACCACTAGAGGCATAGAGTTATCCACCAAAGTCTCCTCTCTAGAAACTATGTGTGATGAGTTGCAACACAAGATAGACCACAACCACTCCTATGCTTGGAAAAATCTTGATTCCATCCATGAAAATATATCCAACCTGGAGTCACTACATGAACATATGTCTAAACTCATGGTGATGCAAACTAAGATCCTTGCTTCACAATCTTTGGATTATCAATGGCCAGATTGGCCATCCCACAAGGAATGGGTTGAATCATCAAATCAAATTGGGCATTACTCCACCCCACTTGTTTATGATTTGATGACTCAGATGAGGCACAAAATTCCTAAAGTTTATCTCAAAAAATTTGATGGATCCAACCCTACAAGATGGGTTACTTAGATGGAACATTACTTTTCCCTACACTACATCAAAGATGACTTGATGAAGCTTCACGTGGGTGTCTTATATTTTGATCTTGAACATCGAAAATGGTGGAAATGGAATAAGAACTCGCGTGGGTGTTATATTACTTGGACATAATTTGTATAAGACCTCTATGAACACTTTGAAATAGACACTCATTATTTGGGACAACTAATCAATCTTAAACAATCTAGTACATCAGAATATTTCATATCAACTTTTGAGAAACTGGCCATCTGCACTTAAGGCATGTCTGATATTTTCTTCAAGTAATGCTTTATAAGTTGTTTAAAAGAATAGATATGTGCACAAGTCTTAATGGCTCATCCTACTACTTGGTTGGAATCCTCTCAAAGATCCTGGGAAGCCTAAAGGGTGGTGAATGCTCAAACTAAAAATACCCTATTCATTCCTCGTCCTTGTCCCACTATCCCCCCCTACCAATCCCTCTCCATCCTCTCAACCTCTCAAGATCCACAAGTTAACCCACACTGAAATTGCAAAGCACCAACTTAAAGGTCTCTGCTACAACTATGATGAGACATATTTTCCCCGACATAAATATAAGGAGTAAAAACTTTGTATGGCCATTTCAGAGGACATTTTTTATGATGAATATGAAGTTATACCTCCAAAGGCTCTTCATCCATTTGTTGAATCCATTCCCTCATCTGATCTACTAGATGTGTAACCACAAATCTCCCTGCATGCCTTGATTGTAATTTTTTCTCCCCAAACCCTTAGATTGATTTGTTACATCAAGCATCACAAATTCATTGTCTTAATTGATAGCAGTAGCACCCATAAATTTATTCATCACCGTGTAGCCCAATAAACCCACTACTACATACATGATGTGATCAACTTCCATATCATGATTGCTAATGGAGGTTCTATGAAATGTGGTGGTCGTTGTGAAAATGTGAAACTCCAAATGGGTGATTATTCCTTGAAAACCCACATGTTTACAATTGAAATAAGTGGTTGTGACATTGTCTTGGGTGTTGAATGGTTATGGACATTAGGCCCCATCACCATAGATTTTCGTGAGTTATACACGATTTTCTAGTAGGAGGAACATAGCTACACTTTTAGAGGAATTACAACTGGCTCTCCCGAGATCATCAACTCCAACCACATGGAAAATATTATTAAAAGGGAGAATTCATGCATTATGGCTCAATTCCATGCCATTCAAGCCCTTGAAACATATTCTCAACCCATTCATTCTAACATGAAGTTAGTCTTGTCCAAACACCAATTTTTCTTTGAACCTCCACAAGGACTACCACCCTCACAAGGTGAGCATGATCATTTTATTCTTCTCATACTAGGTATCCTTCCACCCAATGTACGCCCGGATCACCAGATGCCATTTGCCCAAAAATATGAAACAGAAAAGACAGTTAAGGAGTTACTAGCCACCAGTGTCATCCACCCCAGTACCAACCCTTATTCTTCATTGGTCGTCATGGTCCTCAAGAAATAAGGCACTTGGAAAATGTGTCTTCTCTTTTGAGCTCTGAACAAACTGATATTCAAGGATAATTTTACCCATTCATTCTAACTTGAAGTTAGTCCTGGACAAACACAAATTTGTCTTTGAAACTCCACAAAGAATAGGTGAGCATGATCATTCTATTCTTCTCATACTAGGATCCTTCCACCCATCGCACGCTCGAATCACCAGATGCCATTTTCCAAAAAGTATGAAACAAAAAATATAGTTAAGGAGTTACTAGCCACCAGTGTCATCCACCCTAGTACCAACCCTTATTCTTCATTGGTCATCATGGTCCTCAAGAAAGAAGGCACTTGGAAAATGTGTCTTGTCTTTTGAGCTCTGAACAAACTGATATTCAAGGATAAGTTTCCCATTATAGTCATTGATGACCTTTTGGATGCGCTCAAGGGTGCTCAATTCTTTACCAAACTCATTCTTCATTTGAGCTATCACCAAATTTGCATGAAGGAGGTAGATATTCCTAAAATACTTTTTGCACTCATGAAGGCCATTATGAGCTCTCGGTGATTCCCTTTGGCCTTTGTAATGCACCTTCCACTTTCCAGAGTCTCATAAAAAATAAATTTAAACCCCTTTTTCATCATTTTGTCCTTGTCTTTTTTATGGCATCTTGATCTACAATCAAACTTGGCTAGCCCATGTTAGCCATGTGAATCAAGACTTACAACTACTTGTTGATAATCAACTCTTTCTTAAGAGGTTCAAGCATTCCTTTGGTGTCTCTGAAGTGGAATATTTGGGCCAGATTGTTAGTCATGATGGTGTGCATGCAGATCCTAAGAAAATTCAAGCGATGAAGGATTGGCCTCACCCCAAAACTGTTAGAATTTTAAGAGGTTTTCTTTCTCTCACTAGTTATTACAAAAAGTTATGTTGGCCCTTGGTTATGGAAGGAAGCGAAGATCAAGGAAGAAAAGGTGAAATGCGAACTTCGCGGAAGACACAGTGACTGTTACTGGGTCGAAGTGAGAAAAAGAGCAGGAAAGACGGAGCGAAGTAAGGAAAAGCAAGTCGTTGGATGAGGAGATTGAGGATGAAAGATCAGCAAGGAAGAAGGATCGTGGACAAATCAGCAAGAGAAAAAATCCACCATTGGATGCTTTGGAGCACCGCGTGAGAAGGAAGGAAAGACAAGCTGGCGAAGCCCGAAAAATGCGGGTCAAGTTGACCTGGGTTTTAGGCACCTAGGGTTTTGGTATCTAGGGTTTTGACACCTAGGTTTCAACCTAAGGCTGTCGGTGAGCTATTGTAATGTGTAAATAAAGGTCAAGAGGACCTGTGTCGGGTTGGTACGATATTATTGTTGATCTAGTTGTATTATTATAAGTGATTATTGTCGTGTGAGAGAGAAGTGTTGAGTGTGAGAGCCTTCTGGTATTGTAAGATCTTCAGCTCAGTGCGAAGGTCAAGTCCTATAGATGGGTGCACAGGAATGAGAGAAGGAGAGAGAAGAAGAAAGAAGATTTGCTAGTTGAGAGCGCAGACAAGAACTGTATACTTTATCTTTATATATCATAAGCACAGTTCAGTGGATGTAGCCCTAGAGAGAGGGTGAACCACGTATATCTTGTGTCGTATGTGTGATTGATGCTTTGATCTTTGTCATTGTTATACTATTATTGCATTGCTGTGTTATATCAAATCTATAGTTATGCAAAGTAGATCTAAGAAGGTACTTGATATATGATGGTTATGTTTTTGGTTTGTTAAGATCCACTTGATACTCCCTTTGGTTGTAGACATCTCTGTCTTGCAACCCCCTCATAACTTCTTCGGGTGAGATTGCATCTGCCGCGCAGGTGCTTCTGAAAGGGCTAGTAGCTAGGGCTTGTTGGTGCACTCTTGGAGCCGAACCCTGGGTCTGCCCATGTGCCAACAAATGGTTCCGTTGCTGGGACATGAATCTTCTTGAGAGAATGTCAAGGTAGTTTCCATCGAACACAGAGATTCAGAAGTGGATAGAGGATCAAGAGAAGGACTTCGTTGAAGCCCAAAACAAGAACCCTAATCTGAGTACAAAGGATTGGTTAGGAATATATATCTTCACCGATATACATGAGATATTCTTTGGAGGAATCCATCAGGAGTTATATGAGTGGTTATCTAGGTTAGCAGATACCCAATTTAAGATCAGATCTAGACCTCCTGTGGTTTGAACGTCGGCGCTAATCAAGAAGGTTAAGAGAGTCGATAACGTTGTCTCACTAGTAGTAGATCACTGGTTCGATAGCACCATTGGAGGGTATATCACCGAGTTTGTTGTTGACAGAGTAGAATCGTATAGCCAAGCCGAGAGATAATTTTTCAAGGGATGCAGAGGAAAATTTTTACATTTTATGAAGTTAAGAATCAAGATGTTATTGCATGAAAAGAACGTCTTGAAGATACAGTAGATTGGTTGGATTTGAAAAGGCTAATGTTCAAGAATTCGGACAGTGACAGTGATGCAAAAGCTAGACATACACACAGTGGAAAAGTATTCAGAGGAGTTCATCTTGCGAACCTATTCAAGTAGAACTACGGGGACGAGGGTTTCTACAGTGGAGAAGAGGCTTATTAGACAGACGAAGAACATTCAGAATGCACTAGGGCAGAGGAAGGGGAAGTCGAAGAACTTCGTCAGAATGAGCCAGAAACCTCAGGAACTGTACAGACTATTGAAGTAAGTACTATTAATCCTCTCGTTGTTTCAGTAGGATTAAGAAATTAAAGTAATCAGAGTCACTAGAGTGTTTAGAGCACTGTCACTAGTAGTCCACCACATACTCAGTCAGGAACCCTAGGAAGATCTATGGTAGATGAGATGAGGCTCCTTATCTTCAAGGGAGATGGATCTGAAGATCCTGATCAACATTGGTTCCTATGTGAAGTTGTGTGGAACATTAAGAATGTCACTGATGAAGCTGTTAAAAGAACTCAGTTCAATACCACTCTAAGGGATCGCGTGCTGAGCTAGTACATGAAACTTGTCCAAGGACTTACACAACCTAAACCACTAAATGAGATCAACAATGTGTTGATTGCAGAGTTTAAGAAACCTAAGTCGGAGTCACAATATATTATAGAACTGAAAGAGATCAAGCAAAAGGTAGTCGATCCCGTTTGGGAATTCGATCAGAGATTCAAGAGCTTAACCAACTGATTGACTTTTCAAATCCCAGATGAGAAGAACAAGGAATGGTTCATTGCTACCCTTTTACCACACATCAAAGTTCCTCTGATGCAACAGAATATTTCTTCACAAACTGAGGCATTGGAGATCGCCATGAATCTCAAATCAACCCCTATGGGAGAATCTAGCTCAGGTATGATTCAGATCTTGAGTCAGCTAACTATTTTGTCTCTACAGGTCAAAGATATGAAGAAAGACAAAGGAAAATACAAAAGGGAAGACATCTGGTGTGTTAGATGAAAATCAGAAGGCCATGACAAGGAGCATTGTCCCCTGTTTCATGAATACTTGGCCTCGGGAGCTCCGAGCCCTTTGAAGCAAGTCACACTACCCTGGTGCGAAGTATGCAGAAACATACATCTCCCTGGTGAGTGTTATTACATGAAGAAATACGTTCAGACACCCACAAATTTTTATTGCACATTCTGTAAGTCAGTGGGGCATGATGATAGGGATTGTAGAGCTTATGACCTCTTGCATGAAATATCAAGAGATATATACAAAATTCAAGGCAAAGTACAACAAGAAGGAAACACTATGTAGTATAACTGTCAAGGAAGAGGAAACTTCAATCGTCACGGTGGATTCAAAGGACGAGGAGGAGGAGGAGGTATGGGTTGAGGATGAGGATAGATAATATTTTATAACTACGCACAACCAGGACACTTGGCAAGGGACTATCAAAACCCTTGTACCACTTGCAGTTATTGCAACTCTTTTTAGAATGTTATTGAGGAATGCCCTGTGCTTCTAGCTAAGCTTCAGGAAAGACGAGGACCTCAGCAGAATCCACAAGTGAAACTGATATATGTTGAACCTCGCAGAGAAGACCCTAGAGTCATTGTTATTACTAGAAGAGGCGTTGCTACAAGAGAGGATAGACTGACCCAAGGAAAGATTACAAAAGAATCAGGAGTCAGGAAAGCTATGGAGAAGACACAAACTTTTGATGCAAATAAAGAAAGACAAATATTCGAGGATGAAAGAAAAGAGTTCAAAGGAGACCAAGGTTCTTCATCAAAGACAAGACTAGAAGTAAGAGAATATGGAATGCCTCGGGCATTTGATCAGTCTGCTTCACCAAAAGAAGGAAAAGAGGTAAGCAAGCTCATGGAATTTCTATATACTTATATTAAGTTGATTCATGATGAGAACGTTATACAAGAGCTACATAATTTAATCAGACAATATGAGCTAGGAAAGATAGACCCCTTACTGAATAGGGCAGTACACCAAATTGCAAGAAGGAGAAGGAAAAATAAAGAATTACACTTGAATGCTCAAATAAGAGAGTATAGCACAGACTATGTGGTCCTTGACTTAGGGTCGGAGGTCAATGTCATGACGAAGAAAACATGGGCATTGATGAGAAAAATGAAGTTGATCTATTCCCCTATCAGGCTTAGGATGGCTAACCAACAAGCTGTCAGCCTGTTTGGATGATTAGAGCATGTCCCTGTGGACATTGATGGAGTAAGAACGTTTGCAGATTTTGAAGTAATTGAGATAGTTGATGACAACTTCCCTTACCCTGCGCTTTTAGGAATTGATTGGGCCTTCAATAATTCTACTGTGGTTGATTTAAAGAAAAGATGTATGACATTTGAAAAGGATGGCCTTAGGGTCATCACACCTTTAGATCCAGATGAAGGTCAACGATACACAGAACCCATCAGAGAGGAAGACCACACATACGAACTTGAAAACATATACAAAATGACAGCCAGACAACAATATTACATTAATCCTACAGCTGATGGGAACCTAAGCTAGCGAAGTGACAACACGTGTTCATCAGATTTAGAAGAAGCACTGGAGAACTGGCATAACTAGATGTATGAAGTATCTACAAGGAGATGTGCTATATTAACCAGAGAGGTTTGCTGGATCGACACAACAGTGAGTAACTTACCCACATTTGATGGTTTGAACCCTTTAGAAGCCTTCCTATCAGACTTTGAAACAAGTGTACCAATACAACAGAGATTGTTGGCAATGGACGAGGCCCTGAAATCCACACCAGCTAGATGGTGGGGGACACACAAAAGTAATATCATAGACTGGATACAATGTCGTACTTTAATGATAGCGCGGTTCTCAGCACAAGTAGAAGGTTGTGAAGTTTGGTACACAGGATGAAGCTACCCAAAGGACCATGTGAAAAACTGCGAAGAGGCCTGGAGCGATATTCCTCGAGAATAGTGGGTGCACAAATTCATTAACACGCTGGATACGACCCCTATCAACTGGTACCTTCAGGCGGAGCTGCACCTCATCACTGCATATTGGGAAGGTATGACTCAGAATTTTGTAACCACCTTTTTATTTGAAAGTCAATATCCTTCAGTGATCAAGCATTACAGATTGTGAGACAAAAAGTATTTGAGGAGGCATCTAGCCTCCCCTTAGAACAATAAGAGGATGAATGGACTGCGCCCCTCCAGAAACTGCAAAGCTATTATAATATCAATGTTGATGAAGACGATGATCCGAGGAAGGTGAACATCGCCGAAACAGAAGGCCAAAGAGATGTGGAAGGACTTGTAATTGAGCAACCATTCATTGGAAAGCCAATCAAGATTAAAAAATTCAATATTGGGATAGAGGAGACATCGAATCTTGCCAATGTCGGAGATTATTGGGATGTTGCTACCATTGACAAGATTACAGAGTTGTTTCACGAGTATCAGGACTTGTTTCCGTCCAAGTTCACTGATATGAAGGGTATTAAAGGACCTATGGGAGAGATGAGGATACCTTTGAAACCAAATGCAAACCCGGTCAAACAACGACCCTACAGATTGAACCCAAAATATAAGGAAAAAGTGAAGATCGAGCTCGACAGAATGCTGGAAGCAGGGATTATAGAACCTGCTGAAGAGTCAGAGTGGATCAGCCCTATGGTGGTGCAAGACAAGAAGACATACGAGATCAGGATCTGCATAGATCTCAGGAAGCTGAACGATGCTAGTTTGCATGACCCTTTCCCTAAACCATTCAATGACGAAGTGTTAGATAATGTGGGAGGCCAGAAGGTGTATTCTTTTACAGATGGATTTTCAGGCTACCATCAGATTCAGATTGCCAAGGAGGATCGCCATAAGACCACATTTGCAACAGAATGGGGATCCTACAAGTATACAGTGATGCCATTTGGATTGAAGAATGCCCCAACCATATTTTCTAGGGTGGTGGTTGATGCATTCAAAGAGTTTTTGCATAAATTTCTAGAAGCATATTTTGATGACTAGATTTTTTTTAGTTTGTTGAAAAATCATATTGAATGTCTAAGGCTAATGTTGGACAAATACATGCAGTGTCAAATTTCTTTGAATCTGAATAAGTGCATCTTCTTCTCACCATTTGGAGTATTGTTAAGTCATATTGTATGCAATCAAGGATTGCTGGTTGATCCAACTAAAATTTCCATTATCGTTGATATGCCACCTCCCACTTCAATCAAACAACTGCGCACTACGCTGGGACATACTGGATATTACAGGAAATTCATCAAAGGATATGCCCAGATTACAACACCTATGGAGAATCTTTTGAAGAAAGATTGTCAATTTAGTTGGATAGAAGAATGCCAAAAGAGCTTCGACACACTAAAACAAAAGATGGTTACTGCGCCTATTCTGGTTTTTCCATATTGGAGTAAGGAGTTTCATGTGCATGCCGATGTGTCTTCTATTGCCTTAGGATTAGTGTTGGCACAACCTGGAGAAGGGGATATCGACCATCCGTTAGCTTTTGCTAGCAGGAAGCTATCTACAACTGAAATTAATTACACCACTGCAGAGAGATAAGGATTAGACATGGTGTATGCGTTGCAAAAATTACGCCACTACTTGTTGGGAGGACACTTTAAAATGTTTATTGATCACTCTGCGCTGAAGTACCTAGTCAACAAGCCAGGGTTGGGGGGGAGAATATGTAGATGGCTACTACTATTTCAGGAATATGATTTTGAAGTTGTGGTTAAGCCTAGGAGAATGAACAAAGGTCCTGACCACTTGTCAATATTGGAACATGGAGAAGAGCCGACCAATTTGGAGGATACACTGTCGGATGCACAATTACTATCCATTAAAAAGATTGATGACCACTTTGAATAAATTTTCCAGTTCTTGTCAACATGAATGGCACCTAGTGAGTGTACAATTCCCCAAAAGAAACAACTAGTGGTGCACGCTGCAGACTTTTCACTTATAGCTAGACAACTATACAAGATGGGACCTGATGAGATATTAAGGAGGTGTGGTATGGAGGAAGAGCAGCCATTGATCCTCGTAGAAGCTCATGAAGGCATCACAGGAGGACATTACGCAGGGAAAATGACTACGTAGAAGGTTTTGATAGCTGGCCTTTGGTGGTCTACCTTACACAGAAATGGTAAAGATTATTCCAGAGCCTGCGATGTATGCCAAAGAGTTGGGAAACCATCCAGAAGAGATGAAATGCCACTAGCACCAAAACTGACCCTACAAGCCTTTGAGAAATGAGCCATTGACTTTGTGGGACCCATAAACCCACCAGAAAAGTGCACAGGAGCAAGGTACATCATCATTGCGACAAAATACTTGACTATATGGGTTGAAGCCAGAGCAGTTAAGGACTGTAGTGAAAATACAGCTGCATGCTTCATATTTGATGACATAATAACCCGGTTTGGATACCCCAAGATCCTTATGAGTGATCAAGGCACACATTTCATCAATAAGACAGTTGAAGCCCTGACTGAGGAATTTGCAATCCACCATCAGAAGAGCACACCTTACCATCCACAAGCAAATGAGATGGTTGAAGCATTAAAAAAATCCTTGGAGACAACGCTGATGAAGATTTGCAGTGTGAACAGGGATGATTGGGATTTAAGAGTACCTGTGGTACTTTGGGCTTATAGAACCACCTTTAAGAAACTAACAATGCAGGCCCCTTTCAAGTTGGTGTATGGCCTTGAAGTCGTTGTCCCAATGGAATACTTGGTGCCAAGCTTAAGAATTGTTTCATTTACAGACATGGATGATACTGGTGTTGTTCGCGAGAGGCTTGCACAGTTGCTTGAACTGGAAGAAAACAAATTTATTTCAAGATTCCATCAGCAGGTTCAGAAGGAACGAGAAAAGGCCTATCATGACAGGCACATCAATAAGAAGGCATTCAAGCAAGGTGATTTTTTACTGGTGTATGATAGTAAGTTCCTGAAGCATCCTGGGAAGTTCAGAGCGCATTGGTTGGGACCATATGAGATAGCCTATGTTACAGAAGGAGGAGTTGCGCAGTTAAAGACATTGAATGGAGAATGGAAGGAAGGTTTGGTGAATGGGAGTCGGCTAAAGTTGTACTATGACAACTAGCTGCCTCGCAACTCTCAGTAAAAGCATGAAGAACAGGGTCTAGGTACCAGGTGCAGTTGAAACTGGGTACCAGACACAGAAAAGACAGTTTGCATAGGGATGGAGAGGAGGCATGGAGCAGAAAGCAAAGGCTGCACTATGCAGTCTAAATTCGAAGCAAACCAGAAGGATTAGATCTGAAGTGCCTCAGGACGAGTCACAGGTGAGTGATGGGGGCCTGTTGGCCCTTGGTTATGGAAGGAAGCGAAGATCAAGGAAGAAAAGGTGAAATGCAAACTTTGCGGAAGACATAGTGACTGTTACTAGATCGAAGTGAGAAAAAGAGCAGGAAAGACAGAGTGAAGTAAGGAAAAGCAAGCCATTGGACGAGGAGATCGAGGATGACAGATCAACAAGGAAGAAGGATCGTGGACAGCTCAGCAAGTGGAAAAATCCATCGTTGGATGCTTTGGAGCATCGCGCGAGAAGGAAGGAAAGACAGGCTGGCGAAGCTCGAAAAACGTGGGTCAAGTTGACCTAGGGTTTTAGGCACCTAGGGTTTTGGTATCTAGGGTTTTGACACCTAGGTTTTGACCTAAGGTTGTCGGTGAGCTATTGTAATGTATCAATAAAGGTTAAGAGGACCTGGGTCGGGTTGGTACGATATTGTCGTTGATCTAGTTGTATTGTTATGAGTGATTATTGTCATGTGAGAGAAAAGAGTTGAGTGTGAGAGCCTTCTAGTATTGTAAGATCTTCAGCTAGGTGCGAAGGTCAAGTCTTGTAGCTGGATGTGCAGGAAGGAGAGAAGGAGAGAGAAGAAGAAAGAAGATCTGCTAGCTGAGAGCGCAGACAAGAACTGTATGCTTTATCTTAATATATCATAAGCACAGTTATGTGGACATAGCCCTAGAGAGAGGGTGAACCACGTATATCTTGTGTTGTATGTGTGATTGATGCTTTGATCTTTGTCATTGTTATACTATTATTGCATTGCCATGTTAGATCAGATCTATAGCTATGCAGAGTAGATCTAAGAAGGTACTTGATATATGATGGTTGTGTTGTTTTTTTGTTAGGATCCACTTGATACTCCCTTTGGTTGTAGACATCTCTGTCCTACAACCCCCTCATAGTTGCTTCGGGTGAGACTGCATCTACCTCACAAGTGTTGCCGAAAGGGCCAGTAGCTAGGGCTTGTTGGTGCACTCTTGGAGACGAACCCTGGGTCTGCCCCTGTGCCAACAAGTTCATAAAGAACTATGGTAAAATTGCAGCTCCCTTCACAACCTTGATAAAAAAAAATCTTTCAATTAGAATGACGTTGTTGAATGAGCTTTATAGGACTTGAAGAATGTTATGTGTACAACCCCAGTACTCACTCTACCCACTTCACTAAGACTTTTTTATTGGAATGTGAAGCCTAGGGTAAAGGCATCGAATTAGTCCTCATGCATGAGGGATGACTATTGGATTTTACTAGCAAAAACATATGTGAGATATGTTGCCATAGAATTTAGCACCTTCGTGCAAAACCTTCACAAGGCACTGAGATTAGTGGAACATCATAAAGTGTCACCATTGTCACCTAGAAAACAACTTCGCTATCTTTAGTAATGGAATAAATCTAACACAAGGGAGGCTTCCCTACTAGCCTCAAGGAATCCCTAGGAATAACACAATCAAGTCTAAGGCCTCTTATGTAGCTACTCAATTTAACACCAATGGAATAAGATATGTTGCCACAGAATTTAGCACCTTAGTGAAAAACCTTCACAAGGCACCGAGATTAGTGGAACATCAGAAAATGTCACCATTGTCACCTAGGAAAAAATTTCCCTATCTTTAGTAATGGAATAAATCTAAGACAAGGGAGGCTTCCCTACTAGCCTCAATGAATCCCTAGGAAAGACACAATCAAGTCTAAGGCCCGTTATGTAGCTACTCAATTTAACACCAATGGAATAAGATAATGAAGGTAAGGACAAGGTGGTAAGTTTGTGCAATTTATATATATGAATGAATGAGGATCTAAGTCAATTTAGAAGGTTTATCAAGTCAATTTTAGGCAAAAGAGGATCCCCAAACACTACAAAAGAAGAAAAATCTATTGGTTCTTGTAAATATTGAAAGAAATATGGTGAATGACAACCGTAGTACAAGTTATGACATAAGCAATAAATTTAGTCCTAGAACAAGTAATAGGCCAATGAAAAACAAGGCTAAATGATGGATTAAACTAGGGTTTTATCAACCAACATAATCTGAAATTACAAATGCATATAAAAACTCCAAAACCCTAGACATCCACCCCTAAAAGGCTAAAAAAACAAATCAACAATACAATTTAGGGTTTACAAATTATTATTAAGTAAAACGTATGCATCAATACCAAAATGTCCAAGTCTTTATGTTTGAAAATGAATAGACCATTGTTATAAAACCTTAATTTAACCCTAAAAAATAAAAAGAGGTTGAAATTTTTAGTTTTGTGATTGACTATTGGGAGAAAACTAGTGCCTACGATATTTGTTTGGGCATATGGGATCAATTAAGGACTCCTTTGAAGAGATATAAGTGGATCTAGGGTGATATCTAGGGTTGTTCACTACTAACCCTAGAAGATCCTCCTAGTGTTTAATAGGTCTTCAAAGACAATTCAAGGGAAGGTTCTTCACTAGTAACCTTCCAAAAGTTTTAACAAGAAGGGTTTTTCAAGAAAGATCCAAGAGAATGCACAACCATCACTAGAGAATCAATATTACACTTACATTCATTCATAAACAAAACCACAAGATAAAATGAGACCACTTACTCAAGAAATCTTACATCCATCAAAACCCTAGCAATGAACATACACGAAGAAGTAGAAACATCCACAAGACATCATCTCCAATAAGTCGCTCTAACTAGCCATCCATAGCAATTTGTATAAGAGAGAAAGAAGTAGAAGACAAGTAGTGATAAATATCCACAAGTAGCAATTATTTACAAGTGATAAGTGATTCTCTTATTTATATAGAAAGAGATCAAGCACGCTTCTCACCAAGAAAAATCCCTAATAACATAAAATATTTCCTTTATCTCTCACAAACCCTAGAGATAAGGCCCAAAGGAACAAAATATCCATGATACAAGAGTGGATAGGTCACTAAGACCCCCAACGATGCCTCCAAGATGAAGTAAACATGATCTAATGCCAAATCGTTCATCATAAATGTTTGTTCAACCTCACATGTGTGGCATATGTGGACTCATAAAGTGGAAAACTCAGTCAAAAGTGGAATTTAGGGGCTCCAAAAGTGAAACGTTTCCTCTAAAGTTTGCAACGTTTCATCACTAGATGTCCAATCATGCCCCAAAGAAGGTGAAATTTCATCAAAAAGTGGCATATCATCATCAAAATGTGCAACATCCCATCAAAAGGTGGCATATCATCATCAAAATGTGCAACATCCCATCAAAAGGTGCAACATCCCATTGAGAGGTATCAAATCATCATTTAAAGGTGAAATGTCCTATCATCAAAGTGCCACAACATACCCCATATGTGTTAGGAAGTCTTAACAATGGAGCCATGTGATCAAAAGGCTCAACATCCTCCAAAAGATGTGGAATGACCTCTCTCAAGTAGTAGGATGACCTCCATCGAGTCTTCTATTAGACGCTCAATTCTCTCCAAAGGACCAATACATCAATCAATTTGTTAGGTATGCAATCATTTCATAGGACTTGGGGAGATGACCTCTTAGCAAGGAGGTAGAACTCATGTTTCTCATTCCTTTTTGGTTCTTGACTTTAATTTTATTTCTTTCTTGTTTTTCTTTATTTTGAGTTTTATCATGTTCTCTTTCTATATTTGTTTTTATATAAAGTTGCATCAACATCAAGTATTTTATATCCTTCTTCTCATGGGATTATGAGGCATGAGCCTTTATGGGTGACATATGGAAACCAACCCAAAAGATAAGGTAATGGAGATGGGATATATGGAGTGTGTTATGTATGGATTGGTATATGGACACATTACCCCTATCAATGCCCCCCCAGTAGTACAACATTTCCAAAGACTGACAATAGTTGACTAGGAAATGATGATGACCACCTTGAAGGTGAAACAAGGAAAAAAGTATAAATTCAAAGCATCATGATCCATAATCTAATTCAACCCATGATCAATATTTTCATGCCCAAAACATTGAACATTATCACTCAATATGAAGTATCAGAATAGGGTACCTCATGTGTTCCCTACACCATATTGTCTGATGTGAGTGAGCTGAGCATAGAATGGAAGACATCTATGGGAAGTTGTCTATAGAGAATTAGGAATGTCATCATCATAACTACTATCTATAATGTAGATCATGGATAAATACTCTCCTCTAGCTACCCCTAGACATGAGGGGGTAACAAGAGGCACTTGGGAAAATCAATTTGTGAAAAGGAGATAATGGCTATATTGCTTGTTGTGGGTCTTTGAAATCCATACCTACTCGAGCAACATTTCTAGGTTGAAACTAATCATCATAGCCTGAAATAATTACTAGAGTAGAGGATTTCTTCCCTAGAAAAATAAAAATGGGTCACCAAAATGTTGGGATATGACTATGAGATAATTTATAAGAATGGAAAGGAGAATGTGCTACTATATGATCTCTCTTGAAAGTATGAAGAGGAAGGGTCCCTCTTTTCACTCCCCTTCATAGTAGTAAATTGGTTGAATGACATTTCCCACAAATAGTTGACATATCCCAAGATTTCTACCATGACCCAAAAACTTCAAATAGAACCCCGTGCATATCAGGGCTACACTTGGAAAAATGAAGAGCTTCTCTATAAAGGGAATCTTTTTTTGACAAAGAAGTCAACATTTAAATCATGGGTGTTATTTGAACTGCATTCCTATCCCATAACAGGTCATTCAAGGTTTCATT
Organism: Picea sitchensis; assembly: GCA_010110895.2. NCBI lineage: Eukaryota > Viridiplantae > Streptophyta > Pinopsida > Pinales > Pinaceae > Picea > Picea sitchensis. Next base: position 261,111 of record SNQJ01S0002523.1, read on the forward strand.
TGAGGTTTCCGAATTTGGTATAGTGGATTAAATTCGGCCACTAAAATTACACCTTGAATCTAAAGTGCGCAAAGGGTTAATCTATTAGAGGTTAAGTTTAAAGTGCGTAGAGGGTTAATATTTTAGAGGTTAAGGTTAAGATCGTATGCACATCACTCATTAGGTAACAACAAGGCTAACTGCCTCGGTGTTTAAATGCAAGGTAGTTGGATTCGACAAGTAATGGTGTATTGCCTCGCCATCAATGCCCTTAGCCACCGATACAGGTGGAAGGAACTGTGCCTTAAAGGCATGTCTGCACATTTAAAGCACCTGAGAAAAATGTCTACTCGACATAGAGCTTTACTGGCGTGCCCAAAGGAAACATCGACACCTCCCCTATAGTCACATGGTCTAAGTACAAACACCTTCTCCCCCTTTTCTCCATTCGAAGGTTACTCCCATGCCCTTCACTCTCATTCAGGATTTTGGCTTGGGTGGAAGAGGAATCACCATCTCAGGCCATTCCGTTCGCACTCTGGTTAAGGGTTTTGTGAAGGAGAGAAAACGTCGCGAACCAATTCCTTTGTTGGCTCAAACCTCGTGGCCAGGAGTTCACGATTCCAGTCCCTGTGCTAGGTGCGTCGAGATTCTTGGTGGCACTTCTTGATAGCATTTCTGTGTGGTAAGTTTACCTTCGGTTCTCCTTTTATTTACGCTTAAAAAAATCATTCTGCCTCGTCTGTGGGTCTGTGCACACCTCTGTTCTTTGATAATAGCCTCGTGTTACCTCCAGAGTACTGCGATAGAGAAGGAATTGGGTTATGTTGGTGATGGTTTGGCTCCTATCATAGTTTATCGTTGTTACTGCACCATTCATCCCGTCGGGACCGAGCCATTACTCATATCACAACGTCTGTTATGAAAGTTGAGAACTTATTCAATTAAACCCTTGTTATTCTTTCCTGGTCTCCTCCATTGGATAGTCCGTTAAACCCTTTTTATTGTTTCCTGGTCTTCTCCATTGGATAATCCGTTAAATCCTTGTTATTGTTTCCTGGTCTTCTGTGGTTGACTATGGTGTTAGCTAGAAGCATCGATTTAGAAGCGAAGTTTCTTTTTTCCAAAGGTCAAACACATTTGACCTCTTCTATTTTAAATTGAATATTTGAAGGTTTATATATTTACCATGCATCGTTTTTATGCCTTTTATTATTTCTGTTATTCCTGTAATATCCCTTTTGATTATGCACTAGTATCTATTATTAATGATGGGCCCCTGGATGTGCGATGGTACCCATCAGGGAGGCACGAACACCCCTTCCTCCTTTCGGTCCGGGTGATGTAGTACGATGGCATAAGGCATAAATCCCCTGCTTCAGTTAAGTATTCAACGAGCCCTCTTTCTAGTTATTTTCTGTTTTGTAACTTGCTCATATTATCCTATTTGGTTATGTTTTAATGCTTCTCGTTTAATTCTGTGCAGGTGCGGGCATGCCGAAGCATGGGGACACCCTCCTCGCTCCATTAAAAAGGTACTCAGGTTCCTACACAGTATCTAAGATATTTTCAAACCCCGTTGGTCTAGGCTCTGTTTCGTCCTAAAGTCCGAGAGGTTAATTTCAAGTTCCGTGGTAGTTGATACAATGTATGCTCCGAATTGTATAAAATGATTCTGGTATACAGAACCATTGCACAGTTTTGCGCCTACTTGGACTTTGGTAACTAGACAGTCGATTTGTTAAAAAAAATATAGTGCTCATTATATCATGTGTATTAAATCTGTTATGGATTTGAAGTATTCTCTTCTATATAATTCGAGGATGGATTGGGTACTATAGATTCGAATTTTCTGTTCTGGCTATTATAGTTATTTTTGTTTCCAGAATTGAATTTTTATTGAAAGTATAAACCCTTCTTTCGAAACGAATCAGCCATGCATAGTGATTACGCCTAAGGGTTTGATTCTTTCCCAGAAATAAAATGGTCGATGATTCCCCGATTTCGTTTATGTTCAAAATGAAGAATTAACTAGTTTCAGGTTTACGCATCATAAGTTATTTTCCTTCTGTTTTCAGTTATAATTGTTGAATAACCCTTAACAGTCTGCTTACCCATGAAAATATAGCTTCATTATTAGTTTGAATTCACGCATCGTGTACCATTTACTTTCTATGTCAATTATCAGAGTCAAATAAACCCTTGACGGACTGCTCACCAGTGAATTAGATAGCTTCAATGTAGTTCTGGATCTACTCATTGTGTACTATTTTACTTATGTTTTTGTTATCACTTCTTGTGTAAGTCCTTAAAGATCTATACACCAGAAGGTTCGATGGTCATCATTATTTGTTTATAATTCGTGCGTTATTACCTTCTGTTTCTATTATCATTATTAAATAAGTCACTACAGGACTACTCTGGGTTTACGTATCGTGCAATCTTTTATTCTCTGTTTCTATTACTTATATTGACTAAAACCTCTATGGGTCTACTCATATGAAAAAAAACCAGCT